>OX411308.1:66412660-66883520 GCA_948150685.1 Rhaphigaster nebulosa
AAGATTTGTACGGGCGGAAAACGGTAGTGGATCCAGCCTATTATAATCTTGGAAAGTCACCGGACGGAGGTTCCCCTAAAGATGAACGAAATTAATGACATTGAGTTCCACTAGAGCGAGAAGGCTTATTGAAGATTATTTGCAACATAACCAGCGTAATATGTTAATGTTGTATAAACCCGTGTTGCCGATAGGCAGGGTAGAGTGATTAAATAAATAAATTTTAAAAAAGTATAATTTAAGCAGTTTAGCTATCGTCCATTCTTGTAAATTTCAGCTTTTGAAAAAGTTTTAAAATACTTAAGATGATAATCATAATAATAATAATGATGATTTTGCACGCTAGGTAACCGGCAAATATTTTCTGGCTTGAAAAATATAACGTCCTTAACAATTTAGACACATAATTCCCAGTTACAAAAAAAAAAAAAAAAAAAGCTTGATAAATTAAAGAACTGACTTAGAATAACTGTTTCCATGAAAAACATAGTTTTGGTTTGCGAAGGCTCGGTGCGCTTGGGCAAAGGACTTGTGGTATTATATCTTATGATCTATGATTTGATTGCCATTGTTCATCCTTGCACTAAGGATCTGGCTTCCACTAAGGATTTGAATATGACAGTGAATGACAGTAACTGCACCGAGTGTCTAGTAGTAGTGAGGAACGCTGACGTGCTCCATTCAATGTCTTTCCAGTTACTGAGATCGTTCGTCTATCAGCGATGATAATGTCTGTGGTCCTGTCATTTTTTATATTTTGACAATAAATACGTGTTTATACAATAATCGGATGAATAATTCATAAGCCATTGATCTATTCACACCTAAAAAATAATAAATTAAAAAAGAACTTAATGTACATAAAAAAAAAAAAGATACACAACTAAACATTTAGAAATAAAAGCAACATGCTCACAAAAATAATTTGTACAATCTAGGCCCAAGTAAAATAGTAATTCAATACTTATATTTTAATACAGGAATAATAGTTTAACAAATGAAAGGGATTAATTCGATAACAGACATTTAACTAATGTCTATTACTAAGGCTAATAACAGATCACAGTTAACCATAATTTTAACGATTTTCAGTTCTGTTTGCTTTGCGTAAATATTAAGATTTTCTAAGAAGATTAATGGCACAAGGGTATAATGAAGTAGAAATTACAAAATTATTATACAGGTACACTTTGTTTTGGAAATTTATATTAATTATTAGATATTATAAAATGCTGATTATGCGATATAATCCTAATATATCTTAATGTAAAAAAGATTTTTTAAAAGATAAGATAGCGATGTAATATTCAATAATGGGAAAAATAAAACAAAATCGTGAGCAGCAAAGCTCTGTCACTAAGATTGTATTTTCACAAAATTAAAAAAATCAAAATGGCCGGGATGGGAGAAAAATGTTTAGACCCCCAAAAGGCATTTCTCACCAATTTTCATGAAAATTGTCCACGATCCGACTCAGTTTAGAGAGACTGGAGAGATGCGCGAAACCTTAAAAAATCGTGAGATGTGGGAGGAAAAAATTTAAATACCCAAAAGGCACTTTTCTGACACCAACTAAATTCACATACAAATTTTGAAACCTATAACTCAATTTGGAGGGGCTGTAGAAGAGCGCAAACATTTAACAACCGCGGAAGACTGGTAAATGTCGTAAGGATGGCCGAAATTTCGACTAAAATTTACCTTCGATTCTGTGGTATTGTTTTGACAATAATACATTATATTAAATATATAAACTTATAATTCTATATTTACCTTCTAATTAGATACCTTGTAATTCTTAAATTGATAACTTTAAAACCTTATTCATTTTTGTAAATATTTCTTTTGATCTCTCTCCAAGGTAAAATTAATAATAAAAAATAAAATTAATTAGGCGCTGTTATAACAGAATATGAACTAAAGGAAGGAGTTTAAGGAACTATAATAATAAGGAAACCCTTTGAAGTTTAATTTGACTTGATAACTTATTTCTTCCATGCTCACACCAATTAAAGTATACTTAATTAAATAAATAATCACCACCAACTCTCCAAACAAAGCAATTTATCGTTAGTTCCATAACACTGGGCAACAGTGATTTTGCGGCGCAGGGTTTCAGAGTCGATTCTGGATAATGCCAGTCTTCTAGAAACGAGAAAAACATCAGATTTGCCGAATTGACTCCAGTTGTTTAAATAAAGGCGGTAAATACTCTTATAATAATAATAAAAGGCTTAGCGAACCCGGAGGTTCGATGCCGATACCACTAATCGCTGTCTACAAATCTCGGTCCACCGACTACCTTCCAAACCCAAATTCATTAGATCACTCTTAATACTATCCTCCCACCTACGTTTCGGTCTACCCCTCGGACGTTTACCAGTCAGCTCCGCGTTTATTAACTTTTTAGGAATTCGTTCGTTACAGAGCCCAACAACTTTGCAAGCCCATTTCAACCGTCGCGATGATATCACTTCGATTATATTAACAGGGTGTATGCTCCGCAATTCCGCGTTGTGTAATCTCCTAAACTCTCCGGTTGACTCATCCTTTTTCGGACCAAATAAATCCTCGAATCACCGCGGCTAGTCTAAATACTCTTATACTGAAAGATAAACGACTGTGTTTTTTTTTGTTTTTTTGAGGGGTTTTCGGACAACAGTGAGTTTGCGGCGCAGTTTCACAGTTGATTCTAGAGAATATATTGTTTTTTAAATACAAGAAAAATATCAGATTTGCTGAAATGACTCTACTTTTTGAAACAAAGGCAAAATATACTCCTAAATTAAAAGAAAGAAAATAAAGTTTTTTTAGATTTTTTTAGTTTCAAGTCTCCTTCAGTCTCCTCAATTCAAGAAAAATTTGCCGAATCGGCTCTAGTTTTTAAATTAATACATTTTGTAAATAAATATATACTGGAACTAACCTAGATTTTTGTAAAAAAAGTAACTATTACAAAGTATACAATTGAACGTGTACCTTATTGCATTTATGTGTCTATATTCACATGTACCTTTTAGCCCAGATGATAGCGAATCTTTAAACCAATTTGTGATAAAGTCACTTCTTCTAATGTGAAATTTCGGTTCATTACTGATTTAACACTAATGATAATCGGTGAAGGAAGTACAGGAATGTTAAAATAACGAAATAAATGTTTTTTGAGATTAAAAAATATGTACGAAAATTTATTATTCTTGGGCTAAATAGCCAATTTTCGAAGATTCGAGCGGTAATTTCCGAACTCCCTCTAGAGTTTTAATTTTATTTAACCACTTTAAGACCTAAGAGTCCAAAAAAGTATCTATTGGAAAATTATATTTTGTCACTGCTTTCGAACACGGCTGGAATTATTTCCAGAAAAGTTTTAAAATGAAATGAAATACTGTAGCATAAGAGTTTGAGATTGTCATAAAAACTTCCTTAATAGGATTTTTCGAACCAGCTGAACTAAGTTTAATACAAATATTTGTTTATCATTTTTAATAAAACAGAAACATTAATAACTAAAATATTATTTCTCTAACAACTTTCCAATTATTTCTATTTGTTTGAATAGAAAATATATATAAAAAAATCTAATTAAAAGAATCGTCCCTGAAATTGGATAGTTGCTGAGGAAGAAAAGGTTTTTGTAAAGAATTATTTTCCAAAGTCGTAAATATTTGAAAAAAATAAAACCTTGATTAAGATAGTTGAAAAATAAAATTTAAACCAGTGGCTCTTAAAGTGGATGCCGATTAAATTAAAAGATTATATAAAATAATTAATGAGTAGAAAATATTATATAAATATATAGAATATTTACATTTCTTCTGGTGGCCCTTCAAACCAAACACCTTCAACTATGCTGGCAAAGCACTTCATAGGATCCCACCATCCTTCTATGCTGGCGTACAAGTTTTAAAGCCAATGTGGAATGAGTGAGGGCATATAGACCACACCCAGTCCATGAGTGTAGAAACTTTCTACTGCTTGAACTCCAATAAAATCTTTATTAAATATTTTTTCAAGCTATTCATTTACTAAAAACTTTCTTAGCCGTTTGACTCCGTTGCAGCTGCTAGAAATAGAGGGGTTAATTTCTTTGAAGTTAAGCTGAGCCAGTTCAAAGCTTTAAGGGAAGCTTTAGTATGTCCCTATTCCTGGAAGGGCAAAGACCGAAGCGACTTTTCTGTTTGGAGTAATTTAAATAAATAAATAGCTTTAAAAGAATCGATTTTAAAAATTTTGCTGGGAAACATTCCAGGTTAAATAAAAAATTATGTCTTGAACTTGTGTTAAATGGAATCATTGTTAACTATTATCATTACCTCAGGTTCGAATATGTTTTGAATGCTTATAGCCTTTACTCATAGTAGGGAGTAAAGTGGCTAGTCATTCTATGCATCATCTGAATCTTGAAAAAAGTTTCACATTATGTAAGGATAATTAGGGATTGATAAATTATTTGCCACTTCTATAAATTTGTTTTATTGAAAACTAGTTTGGAATGTTATACATTTATCCTCAGTTCTAAAAACACACAAAAAATTCAAAAATAAGCAATTCAAAATATAGTTTGTATTATTATACATATTAATTTATATAAATCAGTATTATAAAAGATTTATGAATTATGAATTTAATTAAGACAAGAAATCAAATACATGTTGGTACTCACCAAGGTTTAAATGGATGATATTAAACAGAAAAGTTTGTACTGGTTTCTTCTCGCATTATATTGGCAATGAACGAGAGATAGACATGTTTTTAGATAAACGGTTTAAGGGTCAGGGTTTTCCCAGTAAGGTCAGTGAGTAATTGTTTTTTCTGTTATAGATGGGAATAAATTTAAAATTAGACTATTGGAGATATTTATTTGGTCATTTAAGCAAAAATCTGGATTGGATTTGAAGGATTTTATTATTTCATATATATTTAATTTGAAACTGTTTTCAACGTGATGTATTAATTTAACTCCTGAGTCTTTGATGAATTTATGATTATTTTCATTTAAATGAATTGCAAAGTTGGAATTATCTGTCTTATTATTATATGCACGTATATGTTCCTTTAATCTCTGATTTAGCGATCTTCCAGTTTTTCCCCTGTATTTGGCTGCACAATCATTACAATTTAGTTCGTATACTCCGCTTTTTTGAAAAAGGTCTATTTTGTCTTTAGGGGAAGAGAAATATGAGGATAGGGTTTTTTCTATTTTAAATGTAGGGTTTAATCCTAGTTTTTTCAATTCATTTCCGACTTTGGTGGATATAGGGCCGTAATATGGAATCAAAACATAACGTTTCGGGATGGGCCTATCCTCGGAGATTGTTGAATAAATATCATTAATTGTCTTTTTTTGTAATTGTTTTTTTAAAATATGATTGATAGTGGTTTTATTATACCCGTTATTTTTTGCTATGGAATATATTATTTCAATTTCTTTATTACAGTTCTTTTTATTTAATGGTATGTTCAAAAGACGGTAAATCATGCTATTAAAGGCTGCGAGTTTATGACCTATCGGTCTCCTAGCACCATTGTTTATAACGACATCCGTGTGGGTGGGTTTTCAGTAAATTCCAAATTCATGATGTTTGTTTTTTACTGAGATTTCTAAATCTAAAAAGTTTATGGTTTTGTTTTTTTCCAGTTCTACTGTGAATTTAATTGAGGGATGAATTTCGTTTATTTCCTTTAAAAAATTATTTATTTGTCTTGTCGTACCAGACCATAGGAATATAATGTCATCAACATACCGATACTAGTATATTTTACATGTTGAGCTAGTTGGGAATTATTTGGGTCAAGAATTTTTTGTTCTAATTTGTCCATAAATAAATCTGCCAGAAGGGGTGAGAGAGGGGAGCCCATCGGTAAACCTTTTTCCTGTTTGAAGAATTGTCCATCAAACTGAAAATAATTATGTTTTATACAAATATACATCAAATTGTAAAGATCTGGTTTTTCTAGCGGTGCTAAATTCGATCGGAAGATTACCTTTTCTAAAATTTCTATTGTTTCAAGTGGTGGGATACTTGTGAAAAGTTCGTGACGTCGAATGATATTAATTTCGCGTTATCCGGAATTACTATGTTCTTAATTTTGTTGACTAACGCTATAGAGTTTTTTACCGTGTGTTTTGGAGAAAATGAGATTCTGGGATGATTTATATAAATTAATATGTATAATAATACCAACTATATTTTGAATTGCTTATTTTTTGTGTGTTTTTAGAACTGAGGATGAATGTATAACATTCGAAACTAGTTTTCAATAAAACAAATTTATAGAAGTGGCAAATAATTTATCAATCCCTAATTAGATTGATCCTTCTATACCACCATGCGGATGTCAACTGTAAGGATAACTTGAAAGTTAGAATTTATAAAACTGATGTCCTAACTACTGTTCTTTAAGGGTGCGAAAGGTGGCCGCTAACGTTGAAGGAAGAACAACGTCTTAAGGTCTTCGAGAATAACGTATTGTATAAAATATTTAGTCCGAGGAAGGATCAGTCCAGTGGAGAATTCAGAAGGCTACACAAAGCGGAAAGTAAACAATTGAAGTTTACTTTAGCCTGAAGACGGTTTAAATGTACATGCAAAGTTGTTGGGCTTGGTAACGAACGGAACTTTGAAAAGTTAATAACCGCTGAGCCGACTGGTACAAGTTCGATTGGAACTTACGATTTGGAAACCCGAAACGTAGGTGGGAGGACTGCGTAAAGGCTGATCTTATAAATTTAGATTTGGAAAGCAGTCGGTGGACGGAGATGAATTCCAAGTAACAATAAAGTAAGATATAAAATTTTCTTTCCGTTCCAAAATATACAATAAATATCATCTTAGCAATTATAAATAATTTATGCAGATCCATTAGAAACCGCTAAAATATTTATGGAGGACATATTTCGCTGGATAGTGATTCCTTAAATTATTTGTAAAATTTTAATTTAATCATTCCGATGAAATGATGATTTTTATTTCAGGGGTCCGAAACGAAAACCTTAAGATGCTCATCAACATGACTGGTTGGTTGTTGAACGTTCTCCAAATGCATGGCAAAACATTTACTGTTACATCACATTCGCGAATAAAAGCCATAAGCCGGAAATTTGTATGTTGTTGCATTCCACGAAATTGGTATTATATATACCCAATGAGAACAAAACCATTCAGAGTGAGATCCCACCACTCGTCGCAAATATATATGACTTATTTTAATAAGGGGACATGAGGACGATCTCTATTATTCATTCCGTATTGGATATTCATGTTACCAGTTTTATAAAATGCAGCAAATGACACATTTTAATAATATAAATTTTTTATAGATAATTGTTGATAATAGATAATATAATAAGTAATTATATTAAGTAATAGATTAACTAAAAAACGCTATGTGAACAACTAGATGAAAATACTAAATTAATTGAAACCAATAATAATTCTAAATAAATTTTTATATTATGAATAACAGGTGTAACAATCATTGCATAATACATAATTTTGGTTACATCCATTACCATCTATTATCTGGAATATTATTCCATCTCATTCCGTTTATCAGTGATTAACAATTTTTCGCCAGAGTGATACTGATTATTAAATTATTGTTATTATATTATTATACGACATATGCTATGGAGTCTTGTTAAGTAAATCTTGCAATTCAAAGTAATGCAAATATTGTTTGTACGTCCTATGCACTGCCCCAGAATAATGGCTGAATATACTAATACTTGTTGGTATTCCACGGAACACACTCGCCGATTTGCAAATTGTTCAGTCCGGTGCCAAGTCATCTCCAGAATCCTCGAGCATTCTTCTTCCTTCAGCCCAGAAATGATTTACGGACAAGATAAATCATCGAAGTAGCGGAAGTACGAGCCCTTGTTTCGTTGGTTCTATCCTAGTTTAAGCAACCGGACCTTCTATCATGATATTATGTGTTGGTAACAATAACGTCAACGGGAGATTTATGGTCCATTCAAATATGGGGTTGTAGAGTGCAGATTTGCATGATTTATTGCGGAGTGATCTGTTCACTTTAAAAGGGGGGACAGGAGGTGTTATTTGAAATATAAATCTGATCAATGGTCTTAAATATCCTCAACTTTCAAAAACAGTGGAATAAGGCTAAAGCAAACGAAGGATGTCTTCATAATATAAAGAAAACTAAAATTATGATTGAAAAAATATTTACAGTGTTGTTGCATCCTTGTATCCTTTGCTATTAAAAATATATACTGTTTACGAAAATCGTAGCATAACATTGGTAGCATGTATCTTATTATACCAGATATTTCTTTTGTTGATCAAGGGCTCAAGGCTAGAACTTTAGATACTTACCTTGTTAACCACATGCATATTATCCATTTATTATCCATCCATGTTAACCACTAATCATGATAACCGATTATATATAGAGGGAGATCGAATAGGGGAATGCATAAACTATGTATCACCTATTTGTTTAATTTATGAAAGTATGTTGTGAAAAAAAAAGTATTCAGTAAAAGAAAACAAGGAATAACAAATTGTTTAATTTTTATTTAATTTAACAGCTTTGTCCCTACCTGAGGCCTTGTGGTGGTATACAGAAGCCGGAAATGTTTGGTTCTGCGAGTTCTCACCTCTTCGCCAACTGGTTTTCGCCTGTCTTTAGTTCAGACTGGTTGCTAGATAATTTGAATTTTAAAATGACTACATTTAGAGTAGATCATTAATAACCCGTTGTCAAAATTTGACCTTCCGAAGATTTTCTTCTTGGAAGCATATTTATATATGAATATTTAAAAGTCATTTGGTTTGGGGGGAAGGAGAGGGAAGAGAATTGAAACCAGCATATATGAATGTTTTATTGGTTTTGATTAGATAATTATATAAATGAATAATGTTGTTGTTGCTAGGTACATTAATATTCGTCTGAGACAGTTGATAAGAAAATTACTGAATTCAGCCGTGCTATTAATATGTTGAGTATAATAAGTGTTATTAAATATAAATTAGCCCGTATTCCCATGTCGTGGACTTTCTCGAAAGGTCTGTGACTAGAAGTAATGATAGTGGTAGAGGACACTAGACAGAATCTATTGCATGATAGAACGATTAATTGTGTAAATGAAAGAGAGAGTATGTACTAGCATGCTTCCACGGAGTCGGGAATAGAATCTTAAATGCGCCATATAAAAAAGTTGAGATCTCAAAAGAATGTTCATACTTAACAAAAATTCCAGTATGATTTCATTTTCATTTAACTCCAGGAAAACATGATTCAAATAAAACACAGTAAATAAAGGTGACATGGTGAATGAAAAACAAAATATTGGTAATTCTTCTTTGCCGTGATTTCAACCTTTGATGTACATATTTATACTAACTCAGAGATATAATATAAACTTCAGTTCGAGTTCGGTGGGGCTGTTACGACTTTCTGAACAACTTATAACTAATAATCTATCTATTTACAGCTTAATAATTTGTAGAATAGTTTTCAGTACCTGAAGCTCTTCCTAGAACTTTAAAACTAGCATTATTCAAAAATGTTCATCTAGTCAGCAGAAAACTGAAAAGATTATTTTAAAAATATTATCTGTAACAATTACCATCTTACATATTATTTCTGCTGGAGAGATTCTCTTTTCCAGGAGAAATTATTGAATAGAACAAGCGAGACGTACCGTTGGAAAGAGATTTTTACTTAGAGTGTGCGTGTGTCCCTAAAATTATTATAGATACTACCAGTATTGCTAAATTAATTAAAAAACAGATTTTTTATTAACAACTAAAAGCAGATTATTTTTACACATTTGATAATCTAATAAAAAAGTTATTTTTGAACTGATGTGTTATAAATTGCTTTTGAAATGTACTGTCACCGCGCATCCAACTGATTCCGAGAGACATGCCATTCGAATTCCAAACTTTATAGTTTCTTGAGCGACTCGCATCATATGCTTCTCACATGAACAGCTGTCAGTAGTCTGCGCACACGCCATAAAACCTGATTCATGCGTGTACGCAGCAGACAGAAAAACAAAAAAATATTGTGTATCCATAAGCAATCTCTTTCTTTCAGTGGCATTACAACGAATGCCGATTAATCATACTAAGTACATTATTATCCTTATAATTATATATTATAATATAAATTGAAGACTAAGAACGAAATAGCGGGCAATATTTTTTAATAAAAAAAAATCATTTAAGAGGCGGTCCGTTACAAATGAAACTTTTTAATTTGTTAATAAATAAAGTTTCGGTTAATAGATAATGATTAGAACCCTGCGGAAAAAAAACATTAAGAATTTAAACCTTAAAAGGAAACAGTGGTGAGTCGTCCTTACACAGCTAGAATTGTGTTAGGTATGATCTTTTAGAATTAAGTTTTGACAGAGTGAAGTAGAAGGGTGTACATAACATTTTAATATTATATTATAATATTAAAATATAATAATATTATATATGGATACATATATAAATATATCGATGATCAACTCCACTTTGGAAATACAAAGTTGGTCATTACAGCACCAAGAGTTGGAAACTGTCTAATCTACTTTATATATCTATTTGAAACTAGTGTTATAATAACATCAAAGTAGCCAAATATAAAAAAAAACCAGAGTTCCTAAATTATTTTAAATTATATTTTATTCCTAAATTATCCTCTGTAAGAGAACTAACAGGAACTAATAGGAAGAAATAACAGTAGACTAAAAAAAGAATTTTTTCTCTACATTCTAAAATTTACAATTATATCATACAAAAAAATTCAATGCGCAAATGAACAAAATAAAATAAAAAAGTCATTCCTATAAATGATTACAAATAAGGTGCCGGAATTCCATCTATTTTTCGTCGAGAAATTCACTTTTCAGTTTTTCTGCAATATATTTTAATATTTTATTTACGTATGGTTACTCGTTTATCAATGCTTCAACTAAAATAAAACTGAATTGTCATTTTTTCTTTAAGGTCTAGTAAGTCGCTAGAGTGTTATTAATAAAAAAAAATGAAGAACTGACAGAGATTTAAGTAGGACGAACCTCCTTGAAATTATTCTAACTTATTTCCAACAAAATTACATCAAGTATTAAACATTTTCGGAAGGTGTCCAATTTTAACGAAAAACAAGTATTTAATTTTCATTTTTTGAAACAAAAATATTTTTAATGACGAAGATAACTAAAAATAAAATTGGATCCAGAAAAGTGCATGAATAATAAGAACTTTTCGAGCTTAGAGGTTTATCAAAATTCCTAAATATGGGATATCCTCTTTTCTGCGAAACTCAAAGGATTCCTTTATTTAGCGCTAATTTCGGTGCTGAAAAGGACCATAAATTGAGTATACAACTCCGCTAAGTTCAAACTTTTGCATCTAGGGTTTCCTTAAGTTCGAAAAGTTTCTTTTCGTTACCTATGTGTTTTGTGATAGATTTGTTCCTCATTGTTGAACAAGTATCTACTCATTCCTTTTTCAAGATAAGTAGAATTTAATTTCAACATCGTTTAATAGAATTGTTCATTAATCTATTCTTTATGCTATTCTTATTCAAGCCATATTGGCGGATGAAAAAAAAATAAATATGTAACTCAATGTAAATTATATAATGTAAATTAATATAACGTAAATATATATTTACCATGCTTAAATTTTATTGCATTTAATACATATTTATGTAATACAAATTCTTAACCCTAATATCCTATAATTCTAACTTTTATATTCGATCATTTTTCAAAACTTTTTATAATAACTATCCAAAAAAAAAGGTAAACAAATTTACGGAATAACAAAATTTGGGTCAGTCAACTTACACAAAATTGTTAACAAGTATAGTATATATAACAATTATAAATAACTTGAATATTTGACTAGCAGAAAATGTTCGTTAAGTTTGGGCTTTTCAGCCCTAAGTGACTCATACAGATAAATAGAAAAAGATTGAATTCACATAAATTTTCAACGTTAAAATATAAGTCTATTAAAATTGGCACTTGATCCTTTAGCGGGTTGAGTGCCAATGCTTATCACATCAGCTCCTAGCATGATATCCGTTTGGTCTAGAAACACTATGTACAGTAGAAACTGATTATCCGAGTCCCCGTATTAACCGAGGTGAATTTAAAAAAAAAAAAGATATAGAAGTACATCTGAAAACATATCGCCGGTTTGGATGTAAAAGTAATCAACTGCATTTTTGCGAAAATGAAAAGTTGTTGATATTTACTTGTGCCAGGGCTAAATTTACGCTTCATTATTGACAAAATTGTTATATCATCAATAATTATTGATAATTTCAGAATTTTGTCAATAATGAATATTTGGTTCAGGCACAGGTAAACAGCAACAAACTGACGGTATCCACTCCTTACTCATACGCAGTGGTATGGGGTATGCTTATTTAACAAACAAATAAAATAGATTTTGAAGTAAGCGTGGCTCCAAATCAGCAAATGAAAAATGAAGCGGAAAATTGCACCAAAATGGTTTTCTCACGGCATACCGAATTATCCGAGTTTTTGGTTTTCTGAGGTCTACCCGGTCCCATTAACGGATAAACCTATGCTGTATGAATTCTGTAAACCCATGCATATATAAACGAATGAATTCCTGCTGTACATTTTTGTTGTTATTATAGTGCTTTTGTCTTGGAACCGGTGAAGTCCATAACAAATACATTTCCTATAATTATCATTAACTCGTTGAATAGCACCTCTCTAAATTAAATTTTAGTAATTTCATGTTAAATGAGGGAGGTTTTAGTTATATTTTTTTAAATATTTTATTTATATATTATATATATATATTTATTTATTTATTTATTTATATGTTATATTTTAGTTATATTTCTTTCTTTCATTCTTTTACTTTTTATTTCCAGCATTTTTTTTACTACTTGATAACTGAATTAATAAATTTAAAAAATCCTGTCAAACAAGAAGTGATTTGTTAGAGGTACTAACCTTAGCTGTTTATAGCTGGGTAGCCATAAGGAAATCGTATGTGTTATAAATGGCTAATTTTGTGCCATTAAGTTAGAGTAATTCTCTTTACAATCCAGGCACGTTTTATCGTACAGCTGTTCTGTCACGAAATTTCATTATATCTCAATATAAAACGGAAAGACTTTATTGCTAAGCGTAATGGGTTCTCGAATTTAGCAATATGAAAATTATTGGATTTCGTAGAGGTTGCTGCATTAAGAAATAGCGTAATTTTTTGGAATGGTGTTTGTTCAAGACAATCGTAGTAAAGAAGGAATAGAAATTCTGGTATATTGTTAAAGATAAACTAACTTCAATCGTACAATTCAAAATTAGTGACAAATATTAATTAGATTTATTTAATTATTCTACAAATATTTTTTATGATGCTAATATGTCCTCATGGCTAATTAAACATGGCTAAGCACTGAGTTATAGGCGTTAGAGAACATTTTGTGGGAAGTTTTCATCAATTTCCTTCCATTAAACTAATTCTACTTAAGAAATTTCTTTTCGGAAGTTAAAAAAATATCTGATGTGTGCAACACATGACTTCCTTGTACGCCTATTAAATTATAAATCCGTGGCTCAAAAAGTGATACTGAATTAGGTAACTAGTTTCCGAAGATTGCAGTAAAACCGACTGTCGGCTTCTCGACATCCATCTACTGACACACACACACACAAAAAAAACACACACTCTTGTTACTGGAGGTCTCATTCCGTTAGTATATGTCGTTTTCCTTCAGTAGGTAACTACTTTGCAAGATATTTCTTCATGTTCCGTGACAACAATAAAACAGTCAATATCACTGGATAAAACATTAGAAATCGTCAATTTCGACATTTTAAGGCGAAAAACCTACTCAACTAATATCTTATTCTGATGCTGCAGACTTGTTGATCTCACAAATGGGGAGGAAAACTATTATTTTACACTCAATTTTAACACTTAAAACAAGTAATAAAAATGTTTAATTGGATTGGAAACCAAATTGCGTTTGTAACCTTTATTACCGAAACATATGATTTCTCTTTTAATTTAAATATAATTTTTGATGTAAGCTTATTATGACCTTCAAGTAAAGTACCCTTTTCGGCTCACGAATCTTAACCAAAATCTAGTAAATACATTTATATCGATATTAAAGTCCTATTTACCAAATTTGAGAAGTTTTACATTATATTTTTATATAATTTTTTATGAAAGTCTAACCTTCAAGTAAAGTACTGCTTCCCGTTTTCCAATTAAGACCAAAATCTAGTATGTTATTTAAATCAATATATAAATTATAAATACTAAATTTGAGAAGTTTTTCATAGTATTTTAATATAATTTCTGATGAAAATCAATTGTGACCTTCAAGTAAAGCACCATTTCCAGTGACCAAAAAGGGAGGTTCACAACTAGATTTTACGACAATCCTAAATACAAAATTTCAACTTTCTACGGCTAGCCGTTTTTGAGTTATGCGAAATACGAACGTACAAACAGACGCCACGACGAAACTAGTCAAAATGGATTCAGGGATGGTCAAAATGGATATTTCCGTTGAAATCTGAAAACCGAAAATTTTCGTGATTAGAATACTTCCTGTACAAGGAAGTAATAAGTAAAGAAAAATAATAAAAGAGTCAAATGCAAAACTTTTCATGTTGATGTAATGGCTATTCATCCGTGACAAGCTGAAAGATTCCAACTTCATGACATTTTTCAAAATAAATTTTTGTATTGTACCCGAAACGATCTAAAAAAACACATCTTTTTATGACATTAGAAAGGTTTAAATCCAATGGTTGAATCCTAATAACTGGTTTTAGGAATTTCTAATGCCATCAAAAGGTTCAATATTTAGAGCAATTGGAGCACAACTCAAAAATGCATTTAAAATTTTTTTTTTGGAGTTAGGACCTTTTAGTTTATAACGTCAGTAATCCAAATAGAACTAACTGCATAGTAATTATTCTGCATTATATATAATGATAGCGTGAACGTTAACTCTCGTCGGATCGATGTTGGTATTTTTTTTAGTAGTTGAGGAAGTAAAAAATAAATTTATTAAATAAAGTTAAGGATCCTAAATTTAAATAAATTTGATAATTCAGAACTACATCGGCAATTTTTAGAAGAAACTTCGCTAGCAACAACAAAAGAGGAAAATGGAGCTATAAGGGAAAATAATAAAACTAACCTTGTATAATTTGACCTTTAAAGTTGGTGGTAAAACACAATAGCGGACTGAATTCATTGTTTGAACTTTTAACTTAGCAAAAGTAATGAGTTCTAAATCTCAGTATAGAGAAATATTTAAGGATAGAATTGAATTTAAGAATTCATTAAGAAATTCTTTATTCTTTTTTTAAGGGTTCAAACTATCCTGTTTTAGTTTAAAGACGAATTTGTACTACTACATATTACCTATGTTTTTTTCTTCAAAAACAACTCAACCAAATTTGATGATAGCGTTTATTTTTAACGAAATGAACTATAAAAAAAATTAAAATAAAGTTAACTAATATCATTACCATCAATGGAATTTCTTGGGTTCAGTACGTTGTAAGGAAGCACTGTTTCTTGACCAACGTTGATACGAACAAGAAGGGGATGTGTTCAGATAACACACTCAACCTCCAAGTTTATCCCCGGCCCGATCAAAGGTTTGGTACCCACTTTATACAGGCTGGGTGGGCTACAGGTTGGTCTATCGTCCCCAGTCTCGGACGTAAGAGGTCTAGAGCCTAAACCTATGAGCTACTATCCGCCCATCCCCTCAAAAAATAATAAAATATATTTTAGGAAAAATACTCAAGAAGGCCATTGTATAGCAGGACATGTTAAAACAGCATCGTTTTGAATAGTAGGTAAAAAATAAATAATAAACTATCATTATAAAAACTTACCATGTATAAATTTATTCTTTATTCCTTATTATTGATGCATATAAGGATTCATTATGTTTATTTGTTATTTTCGATTAACGAGCGGAACCATTTATTCATAAATAATTTCGCTTTTACTTCAGGAATATTTTTTTAATATACAAATTACTTTTCATTTACGAAGAACATTTCCTCTGTCAATACGTACTTATGTATTTTCCAATTAATTTTCTTTTCTAAAAATGAATAAATTTGCGAATAAATATTTCTTCCGAATTTTTTTATAATTGAAAATATTTATTTAAATTCATAGTGAGCAACAGAAACGGCTCCTCTTTCTCTAACAGCAATTTTGGTGATAGAGAAATAGGAGGGAATTGGTTTGAAGACGTTGAGAAATTAAAGTATTTGGGATCTCTGATAACTAGAAAATACGAAATTCAAACGGAAATAATTGTGCACCAATTCATTATTCTACCACAAATACCGTTTTATTACTATTGGGTGCTATTTTATTTTAATTATTCTGTGTAATTATTAAGGAGAAATTTAAAAAAAAAATTGATTTTTGTTTAAATTTCGGTAAGATCGAAAATAAATTTTAATATTTCAATTTAGATTTTATTAGTATTTAGTGCACCGGATCTTGAACATGGACCAGCCTTGAAACTGACAAGGAGAGGAACTCACATATGTCTCCTAGATTTTGATGAAATTTTTTTGGTAAATATAGGTCTTAAAATATTGGACTGTGTAAAATGGTTCTAATGAAGGTAGAAGAATGAGTTTGGTACCAAAATGTCCCTATTGCCAAGCGAAATAATAAAAACAAATAAGACATCAAAATATTCAAGTATTATACTTGGTATACTTATTAAAAACAGCAATAACGCCCTCAAAATAGTGATTTTTGGGGAGGAAACGTTAGTTTTCTCAGAAATAGAGATCAGGTTAGGATTTCCCACGCCAAAAAACAGTTTATTTCAATTTTTTATGAAAATAAAAAAAAAACAATTTTTTTTGTTAGTAAACAGCCAACCAAAGGGTGTCTCCCTTCAGGTTTTTTCAAAATTGCTTTACATATTTTCCTGCTTCACATGGACAGTGCAGGAGTTTAAAAGTTTGCATAAATTTAAACCATAATGTAAGACATTTAAAAAAAATTGGATATTTTCTAGATCAGTAAAAGTACGTTTTTAACTATGTAAAATATTAGAAGCCAACGCTCTCTGGGGGCACGAAAAAAAATATGGGCAGATTTCGTCTGGAAAAAACATTATATTTTACGAGTATATCTCTTGTTCTAATGAAGGCAGAAGAATAAGTTTGATACCAAAATGTCCATATTGCCAAGCGAAATAACAAAACCAATGAGCTATCCAAATATTAAAATTGGTAAAAATATTAAAAACATCAAAAACGCCCTCACAATAGTGATTTATTTTGAGGGAAGAGGGGAGGAAACATTAGTTTTCTCAGAAACAGAGATCAGAGAGATGTTGGAAATAGCAGAATAGTTCATGTCATATTTATTTTTTTACAAAATAATAAAAAAAAATCTAAGATGTTTTTACGTTGTTTCTATTTAAAACGGAATAATCCTTTATTCCTAACAGCCTTTATAATGAGGAACATAAACATAGGCCAAGAGTGAATATTATTTTATGACCATTCGCATTTTTATTAATAAGTTTCAAGTAAATCGACTGATTTTAAAGGTTAAATATACGTTTGAAAAAGTAAAGTAAGTAATGAATAAATCAAGTGTGTACAATTTATTGTCGGATAAAACTTTTATAGTGTAAAACCGCAAAAATGAAAAACCAAAGTTGTGTTTTTTGCTTCCAAAAACATACTTTTACTGATCCTAGAAAATGTCCATTTTTTTTTTTTTTTAATGTCTTTCATTATGGTGTAAATTTATGCAAAATTTTAAACTCCTGCACTGTCCATGTGAAGCAGAAAAAATATGTAAAGCAATTTTGAAAAAAACCTGAAGGGAGACCCCTTTGGTTGGCTGTTTATTAAAAAAAAAAATTGTTTATTTTAAATTTTCATAAAAAATTGAAATAAACTGTTTTTTGCGGTGGGAAATCCTAACCTGATCTCTATTTCTGAGAAAAATAACGTTTCTTCCCCAAAAATCACTATTTTGAGGGCGTGATTGCTGTTTTTAATAAGTATACCAAATATAATACTTGAATATTTTGATGTCTTATTTGTTTTTATTATTTCGCTTGGCAATAGGGGAATTTTGGTACTAAACTCATTCTTTTACCTTATTTAGAGCCAGTCCATTTTACACAGTCCAATATTTTAAGGCCTAGATTTACCCAAAAAAGTTTCATCGAAATCTTTGGGACACATGTGGGATCCTCTCCTTGTGAGTAACTGGGGGATCAACCAGATGATAAATGTAGAGTATTGTCACAAATTCTATTGCAAATAGGGTCAGAGACAATTATTGCCAGTAAACATTGTAAACAATCCTCGAATGCTTCTAGTTTCAATTATAAACAGACGAATAAAGACGAAGGTTTTATTAAACAGGATTTTTGCTTTAACATTTTTTTTTCTTAACCCCAATTTTAAAAGTTTTAAAATCTGTATCTTCGAAACATTTTAAGGCTTTTTCTGATTCATTGTTTTTTTTTTAAATTTAACCAACTTTTCGTAACTGTCCATCATGGTGAAGGGACTCACTTCTGTTTTGAAACTGTTCTTATTTTTAATCTTAAAATTACCTTAAAACTCTTTGTTAGGAGGTTGCTGAATTTATATAATTTTTGTCTAACTTTTGATAATTTTGTAGAGTAATGAGCATTAAATTTTAGATGCCTATCAAGTTATATTTATACTCAGATATAAGTTTTTTGAAATTTTGTTACATGAATTTCCGACCCGAAATTAATTTCGTAGTCTCTTCTTATTTTTTTTAAAGGAAAAGATGATGTAGTCGGTTTTAGATTGGTTAATTTGTATTTTTAACAATTTCAGCTCATTTTGTATAATGTTACACGCCTGTTCAACTTGCCTCAGTGCTTTTGCAGGGCTCATAATATTACAATACGTAGCAATGTCATCTGCATATGTCAGTATAGATGCCTTTGAATAATTTTTGCCAATTATTTCAGCGGTATAGAAATTAAATAAAGTTGGTAAAAAAACCGCACTTTGCAGTACTCCACAGATTAACGGTACCTTCTTCGAAAAACTATCACCAACTAATACGGCAAGGCTACGGTCAGCTAGAAAAGATTGTAGAATTGAATACACCTGCCCTGGGAATTGTAAACTTTTCAGCTTTAGAAGCAATATCGGGGTCAAACGCTTTTGAAAAATCAATCGAAATCATCGCAGTCGCAACTTGAGCTCAAGGTTACAAGTCACTTAATTATGAATATTTACAAAAAGATGTTCCGTGCGGCCGAAATCCAGTCTGTTGGTCAGGAAAAATGGAATTCTCCTGGCAAAAGTCTTGAAGATAATTCAGGATAATTTTTTCATGGACTTTAGAAATTTATGGCTATAAACTAGTTGAATGATAATGCTCATGATTATCCCCTTGTTTTCCAGATTTCAGCAATGGAAACAATACTGCATGTTTCAAAGATGCAGGAAAATATCTTAGCCTATTGCAACAGTTAAATAAATGATGCAGATGTATCAGACCTTTTTTCGATAGTTGCTTCAGCAGGACTGTTTGAATATTATTTAGTCCTGGAACTTTATTTCCTTTAGTTCTCGACAAATATGAAATTTTCTTGTTAGGTAACTGAATCATATTGCCTTGATGTTTCACGATTTCACGATTATAGTATTCAGCCAAGGGATCAGATTATTCTGCCGTTGATATTAGTCGACCCCCATGATACATTTTGACGGAACTTGATTTTTTTACGGCAATTTGAAGGAGCTTGCAGAATTTTCATTGATCTCCATGGGTCACTTGGGCCGCTGGGAGCCAACCCCAAGTCCCAAGGCCCAACACCCTGGACACCCTTAGTAATGTTTTCCGTCTTTTAATTAAATTTTTGACCTGTGGTGTCAGACTGTTAACGATCCTTTTATATTCAGGAGTTTTGGTACGGCATCACCTATTTTTCCGGGAATATCGGGATGGATATATTCGCTACACTTGTAATTACGTCACTCATGTGGCTTATAAAGGCATCTACCGGACGATGTTGAGAAGAGAGGATATCTAAAGCATAACTGTCACTGAATTTATGCGGCTGGTGGGTTAAATGAAGATCAATAGTTGACAATTTAGACGAATCTCCAGAGTTTCGGAACGTAAACGTCAAACGGTGTATTACGGGATGAGGTAGTTAAGGTAGGTACTGACCTGCTTTGCTATTTCTGTTATTGTACCACTGAGTATGCCGTACATCAAGGTCACCAATTATCCAATGGTTTGACTTCTTATCGCTTCCTAGTAAAAATCTCCGAAATTTTGTAAGGGAGCTCCTTGGTGTCCTTAAGCATATTAAGATCGTATAGCCCAGATATTGCACCATCAGATTATGATTTGCTTAGATCAATGGCTAATTTTTTAAAAGTCTTTGATAATTACGATGACGTAAAAATTGGATGTGAAGAGTTCTTTGGCTCAAAACCAAAGAAGTGGTTCCGTCATCAAATCCAGTTACTGGCAGAAAAGTGGATGAAAGTAGTTGAAAACAATGGACTTTACTTTGAAGAATAGTATTCAATAATGTTTAAAATATGTAATCTGAAATAAAGCTATACTAATGCACAAGGACTTTTGCAACAACTTAGTAAGATATGGAATGATTTTTCAAGAGATCTGCTGTACAAGAAGTGATCATTCTAGACCTACTATAATAACTGAAATTATTAATTATTTAAAAATAATTCTAATCCATTTGAGAAGAAAATAGATACAAAACTCTGGAGATTCGATGTGAAATATAAACTTCGCAAAGAATACTCGAATGCTCTGCACATTTCTTGGAAAGTTGCCACGAGTAACAGGAGGCCAAATTGATACGCTTCTTCCCGTAATAAAAAAGCATTTTTTTTTCTCTTCTGACGATAGACCAAAATTCCGCCATGTTCTGTCAAGGGGACAATTTTTAGAAGTCAATCTCCTCCCTCGTCGGTTTAGAAATTCTTATAGCATCGTCGAGATCTCTCATCAGGTGAACCGATATATTCCGCCGCCCGCGAAAATTAGATTCCTCTTTATAAATTTCGATGGGAATAACCAACATTTCTCGTTAGCCTTGCGTGGGTTGGAAAAAAAAAGAAAAAAGAGGATAAAAATGTTAGTCCGTCTTGCTTACCTGTAAATAAATAAAAAAAATATTGAAAAACACAATTAATAGATCGAGGAAAAATTATTTACAAACGTATATATCAGTTGCATATTAAGTGTTTTATAAACAATGTATGTTAGGGAATGAACGAGGTTCGTCTTTCGAAGTTAAACGAATAATTTATTATTTATTGCTCAGTATGTATTTCAAATGTCAGAAAATTATGAGAACAATATTTAGTTAAAAACAATAATTTAAAAAAATAATATTATAATATAACTCAATTGATCAATTGATCACAGAACTACTTAAACCCGCGTTTATTTTATTAATACATTTGTTTTATAATGCCTTTATTTCAATATATTATTTTATTGTAACGTTTCGGCCTTCCTTTTTTAACAAAGTTATTGGCCATCTTCAAACTATTTTGCTGTCACCGTAGTCAAAATATCAATTATTCTTAGCATACTATTCAAGACAATACTTGTTAACATTTTTAAATGTTGTGATATTCTTATATTCTTCTTGACACATTCAGGTCTAATCATCGTATTGGTGACATAATTTCTATAATAAAAATTAATTATTTACAAAAATATATTTAAAACTGTTATTATTATTTATAAACCATAATTTAATTTTAAATTGATTTTTGGTATAGCGATACGAGTATATGATACATACGAATATGATACGAATATGATTTATGGTACGATAGAGAAGGATGAGGCAAAACGTTTACTCCTAGCAGTTCCTGGGCCAAACGAGAACGGTATGCAGGGGCATTGTCGTGTTGAAAAATGGCTTGCTTCCAGTTGACCAAAGCGGGGTACTTTGCACTCAAAACTGTATAAACTCTGTCTAGCTATTTACAGTAAAGATTTGAGTCCCTACTACGGCCAATGAATCACGAGTAGTTGCATATAGGTCCTGGTTCACTCATTCAAGAACATCAACGACCGATGGGCGACCTGATCTGGGTTACGCGATAGTATTTCGATGGATAATTGACTCTCCTTCTATGGCACTTCGGCGGCTACCTTTGTGCTTAAACCTTTTTTTCTAGTAATGTCTCTAAAGACCTCGAATAACGATTTTCCTTCTGACATTCCACATGAGTTTTAAAAATGTAAATGACCCCATAAAGCCAACTCGTCGCAAGGAATTAAAGGATTAGTCAAAGTAAACATTGACATATATAGTAGGAACAAAAACATTCTTGTAGGATTAATTATGAGAGTTGGGATTAAGGGTTGTGTTCATGCTCAAGGATTTTTGAAACAACCTAGCAGTAGTTTTAAAAGTTCCACATCCACGCAAAATCAAATTGAAGGATGGATGTTACGATTCTGGAATAATATTTTAAGTTATTAAAATTATTTATTTTATATCAAAATCATGACCCCCAGTCATATACTTTTCTATATAATACATATATGCACCATATTTCATGTAGAGTATTGTTATGAGAAACTGTTCTGGTTCTTGTGGTCAAGTTTGCAGCTTATAATATTGTTTATATATATTTATAGTTGTCTTGATTCAGTACAGAATTTTGTTATATTATAAATAATTTATTCTAAGGTACATACTATACACAAGTATGGAATAACCAACATATAAACGATCCTTTCGAAAGGTTACTTTAAAAGGAACAAAGGAGTATCATGACGCTCGGCAATAGACAAAAATCTCTTGCAGATTAAAAATGATTGTAGTCCAAGTTTTTTTCTTTCTGTATTGAATATTAAATACTAAAACCAACAAACGATGGAATTAGTAAAATAGATTCCTAATGTATCTATTTTGCAAATACGTACAGTGAGGCAAATATGTACTTGACTTAAGAAACAGACACTCATTCCTGACGGAGAGGCTTGCGATGCCAAGAAAATATCTACATTGGTTTAAACCTGTTCTTTAAAAAAAAATCATTACTTTAAATTGAAAATATTTACAAGATATTGCACAACTTTTCGTAAAAATCTCAACAATGCTTTTCTCTGTTTTTGAATAAATCATATTACCTCCTCGATAGAACAGTGACGAAGCTGCATACTTTGGTCAAACTGGAATTAGTCTTCTATTGCCAGTAATCCTATACTCACATCCAAAAATCATTTTTTTGGCAAAATTTCATAATTTGCAGTTGCGTCATTGTTCTTCCTTAGCGGAGATATTAAAGTGAATCAAATTTAATTGTGTACTAATACTAAAATTTAATCAATTAAAAATTGAAAATGATAGTACTAATTGTGCTAATAGTTAATAATAATTATAAAAATTTTATAATGAAATAAATAAGTAATATGCATTACTGCCACATTAAAAAACTGTGATAAAATGAAATTAATTCTACTTGCCTTTAAATCGCAGAAGTGATGTTGACAATTGCTTATTTGAGTACATTGTTCAATACGGCTGGAGCTGGTCCTATTCCAGTTTTGATGACATTTAATTGCGTGATAGGCTATAGATGTTGTTGAATTAATCTAGAACATTTCGGGCTAGAATATCAGTTTGTCCGGTAGCTCCCACCATGCAAACGAGACCTTATTGTGTAAAGTTATACGGCATAGATGACCTGGATTGGTGGTAACATCATTAATTGGTCTCGTTCCGTATCGCCCTTGACACATTGTATACAACTATTGAATCGTACATAGACAAATCAATGATGTTATATCTCTTACTATCATTGAATATCGATAAACCGGACTGTTTATAGGAACTATATTTTGAGATATGATCATTTTATAACTCATCCCCGGACTGATTACGGCTTAATGAAATTTGTTATCTTGAAGACCATGTTTTCTAAAGTGAACTATCAAATTATTCTCGAATTTTTTTCTTCGAGGGGAGGGAGAGAGAGGGAGAGAGGGAAGGGGATATAATCTTACACTAGATAAATAAATCTATTTTTAAAATTAGCTTAATGGATTCCTTTGTAAACAATTAATGACTTCATTGTCCGCCTACCTATTAAACTATAAATCGGTTGCTCAAAAAGGTTAGTTACTAGTTTCCGAAGATAGCAGTATCTCAAAAACGACACTCGGCGTCGCGATGCCCATCTATTGACACATACAGACACACACAGAAGCTCTTGTTTCTAGAGGTCTCATTGCGTTTTTATATGTCGTTTTCTTTCAGTAGATAACAAGGGATTTCTTCGTGTTCCTTGACAACATTAGAACTGTTTATGTCACTAGACATAGTTAAAGCATTGGAAATCGACGGTTTCAACATTTTAAGCGGAAGAACTAGCTTAGCTTGTTCAGCTCACAAATGGGGAGAAAAAAAAGTATTTTACACTCAATTTAAACACTTAGAACAAATAATAAAATTGTTTAATTAGAATCGGAAAAAACGCGTTTATAAATTCTATCACCGAACCATAGGATCTCTGTATTAAATGTCGAAATACCTTTTGATGAAGTTCATTATGACCTTCAAGTAAAATACCTCTTTCGGCTCTTCAATTTAAACCAAAATCTACTATATTATATATATTGCTATAAAAATAGTATTTACCAAATTTGAGATTTTTTTATATTATATTTTAAGATAATTTTTGATGAATGTTTATCATAATCCTTAAGTAAAGTGCAGCTTCCGGTTTGCAAATTTAGACCAAAATCTATTATTTTATTTAAATAAATTTCTATATTATAAATACCAAAGTTGAAAAGTTTTTCATTATATTTTGATATGATTTTTGATTAAAATCTATTTTGACCTTCAAGTAAAGTACCACTTCCAAGTAGTGACCAAAAAAGAAGCTTCACAACTAGATGTTACAATAATCCCAAATACAAAATTTTAACTTTCTCCAGCTAATCGTTTTTGAGTTATACGAATTAACGAACACACAACAGTGAAGACTTTAAGATATACTTTTATTGTCTAAACAAAATGTTACAATGACATTTAAAATGCTTCTTACAAACTAAGTTACAATATCTTAGCTATCTTACATCATAGCTTACTCTGATATGGAATGTCCAATATAGAATCTTAGAGAAGGCTTTATAGGGATGAGAATAGAGAGGGGATGAAGTTGCAAGAAGAGGGGATAGTTTTTGGTTGAGGAAAGCTTGGTGGAAGCTATTCCTTAGGGTTTGGCAAAAAGGGCCATAAAGTCGTTCGATTGACAGGAGACGGACAGAAATAAATGAGGAACACACAAAATGCAGGATGCAGATATGGCGTGTCAGATTCAAAGATGTGGCAGCGGATCCCATGCGGGCGGCAATTCATACCAAGTGTTTTCCCACGGGAAATGGTCATAGGTGGTGGCTGGTCAAGCATGTGGACACCATAAATAACTCTAGACCAGTAGGTCTAAGATGTAGGGCGGATGTACTAATTAGGGTGCCCTATGGGAATATAACTATATCGTTATAAAAATTGTTTAATATAATAGTCGTCTGATAACTCGTCCCTCCCCTCAAAAGCAAGGTCCACCGAAGCTATTAATAATATATTAAATCCCCCAAAAATTTCACATCTATTAATAGGGTCCAAGCTTATTTGTCATCAATATGTGGGAAAATATCAGGATTTAAAGGAAGATATCTATGGGCATGTAGTTTACATTTTTGTCTATAACTATGTTTACATTGGATATAGATTATAACTTTTGTGAAATAGAATTCCTTAAAGATAGATTACAATAATGGTTACTCTTTACATCCATGAATCCTTTCTTTATAAGTTATAGTCATCAGTTTCTATTTTATGATACAGGTATAGTATTTTACTAACATACTGATGTTTTATATATTATTATTATGTTTTATATACTATACAAATAATATTTTACTTATATTTATAATTATTCTAGAGGATATTAATTGTTTAACTTTATCATCCTTTATAGTGGATAAACATCATTATAACATACGAGTGGTAGATAAACACAAATGAAATAGGATAACTTAATACAATAAATATATAAATACAATAAACAATTATACCTTCTTATTAACTTAGTATTCTAATATTTAACATATGTTTATACACTACTAATATATAATATATATTAACTTAGTTTCATTTCTATGTTTGTTGCTTTATCGGAAAAATAGTATCTAGTTCCCTTTCTTATTAATAATAGTGTTGTTTTTTTGACTTTACGAAGCTTCTAGCATATTAAAATGATATAGTTTAATATTATAATCCCAAACAATTAGTCATAATTTTTATACCTGCAGAAGTACTATAAAGTTATAATCCTAGTTTATATTTTTAAGTAAGTTGCTTATTGCCTAATATAATATGAATAATAATGCCTTTTTTGTTTTACACAAATTATTATTATAATTGTACAAACTGTACACTCGTTTTGAAACGATATTCTATTATAAAATAACACTTTTATAGCTTATTTAATAAATATTATCAATAAATATTTTAATCTAACTTTCTCATTTTTAATTTTCATTGCATTTAATAATAATAATACCTATAATTGGTACAAAGTTAAATAATATGTTTAGTAACGATATTTCTATAAAGATACTTGTATTACTTATCAGAAAATAAACAATAATACATTATTTAATCAAACCTTGCCTATTTTCAATTATAATTTTCTTTTCATTTATACATTTAGTTAATATTTTTCTTTTATTAATATATTTTATTTTAAATACAATAGTGATTAATCGCTAAATAATATTTTATCGTTTCTCATACATAATATTCTCAATCAATATGTCATATTACTAAATATATGTTGATATAATTTATTAGCTAAACCAATCATATAATTATACAATTTATAAAGTATCTAACTATTATTGTTTCTTCATTTTCGAAAATAAAATCAATATTGATAAATTTTATATACAATATTAATTTTTTCTAACACAATAAGAGAAAATACATTGTATTCATATAACTATCGGAATCAGGAAGTAACACTGTTTTTCTTTTCTTTTTCAGTAATACAGCAATAAATGCAATTTTGAGCATTAAAATTTTATTCTGTCATAATATGACGTAATTGGCTAAATGTTGATGGAAAACATCAATAAAATAAAATAGTAGTAACTATTTACATATTGGTGTGAAATGTTGAAATACGTCATCATTCCTGTTATATTTAATGAATGATACCTGCATAAATGATAAATGATTAGTATCTATTAACGTTCTTTAACCGATTTGATTCAGATTATCAGAATTCAGAGGCTATGGGCTACTTTGTTTTGGTTTTAAGATGTTAAAATTAATAATAACAAAAGGTTTTTCGAATTAGAATTTAATTGTATCAACCACTCAAGTTTTGTTTCTATGTAATTTTTTGTGACACTTATAAACGTCAGATGTATCTTTTGGAAATAACTGGATATCTTGATACCAATTTTTGCGGTTTAGAAGTTAATATATTTATACATTTATCTATTCCACTATATAGAGATGTGTTTATTGTATCATCTACTAAAAATTCTTGTTTAAAAATATTCACTAGTTATACGCAATTGCTATGATCTTATTCTAAATAATAATTATTATTATTATTATATATATTTTTTTTTTTTATTTACACACAAAACTGAGTTTATTACTTTTTTTTTTTTTTTTTTTTTAACAAGCTCTTTAGTAATATTTTTATATCTCATCATAATAATATAAAAATCCTGTAACGCTTAACGGAAACTGAATAAAATAATATATGATTTAACCAATTTTATTTCGGTATATATATAAACCTTTTTTGTGTGTGTGTTAAATGTATTTTACTATTACTAATGTGTTTGTTTATTTTATTATTATTATTTTATTTTATTTTTATTTTATTAAAGTTGAGTATTAAGGTTTTTTTTATGTTAATTTAGGGGCTAATATGGACTTTGAAATATTATAATGGATATCGCAATACACAGCGCCTGTTATTAAATTTGGTCCGGTTTTAGCATCCACAGATAAATTTTATTCTTGCCAGTAGGCCATTTACTCAAATAGCGAATTTTATTTTTTATTCTTATTTTTAATTTGTTTACTAAATCTCCTACGCCAGCCTTATTTCCTATTCGTTTAATAATTTTATTAAATTTACAATAATCTGTTAACCGCTTTCTTTTAATTTCTGCATATTTTTTAGTTACCTTTGAGCTAAAAGTTAATAAATCTTGAATGTTACCACCTTTTTTTATATCAACATTACCTCCAGTAATTGCTGCAGGATCTTGAGATATTATTTCATGAAACATTGAAAAATTATTTAATTCAAGGTTTTGTTTCGAGAAATTATGAATTATAGTAAAATTCTCATGTTTGATTTTACATTTCACTTGTAAATCTTTATTCGAAATTAAACATTCTTGATTTGTTTTTAACGGCTTCTTTAAATCTTTCTCATGTAAAGATTCAATAGACACCGCTTTCTTCAAATCATCTTCTATTTTAATTGATTTTAAAGTATTTAATTTAGTCGGCGGTTTTATTTCTTTATCTTTTAGATATTTTTTCTTATTAAACGTTACGTCAAGTTTAGCCTGATTTATGTAATCAGTATGTTCATTTATTATACCCTTTTCCACGGTTTTTACAACTTTTCGGGAACATTTATGATCATTTATTAATGTTTTAAAATTTCGCGGTTTTATATCATTCTTTTTTATTAAAATTTCTTTAGAGTTTAATTCAATATTTTCGGCTTCTAACTCTTTGATTTGTTTGTTTTGTTCATTTATAAATAATTGACTATTTAAATGTTTATTTTGGATTGCTTCGGCTTTTACTTTAAGTTTTATTGTTTCGGGTTCAATATCAACTTCCACATTTTTTTTAATATTTGTCTCCTCTTCATTAATTTCATTAGTAATTTTATCCGGTTCTTCGTCTGATATTAACGTTTCTATAATTTTATTTTCATTGAGCTTTAACGGAAATGCTGTATTGTTAGTAATTATTACATCGTTTTGATAATCAATGTGAGTTTCCCGGTTGTTAATGTCCGAAAATTGTTGAAAATCATTATTTTCTAGTTTTGATTGTTCTATTTCTGGTTCTTCTTCAAAATCTTCGCCGAGAAAATGTTCTAATTGATAGAACCAATTTATTTTTTCCTCTAGTTCCCGAATCTTCCGATCTTTATCGTTATTTTGTATCCTTAGTACAGGTTTTGAAGAAATCAGATCATTTTCATATTTTAATACAATCCTCAAATCATCTAAACTTCTTAATTGATCAGCTTTTGACATCAATTTCATACTAATTCGCATTGGTATGTTTGAGAAAAAATGATAGAGCAATTGGCGATCTAATTTAGCTATCACAGTTTCTCTATTAATTATTTTATCAAAATAATGTCGGGATATTAATAAATTGCGAATTTTATCCAACCGTTGAAGATAATCTAAGGGGTGTTCATTATTTTTAATTTTTGTTTCAAATAAATCAAACTTCAATTGTTCGATTGACCGTTTATCTTTAAATGTATTTTCAAGACAATTTAATAAATCTTCGATTGTTTCGAAATTATATGTTGATTTTATAAATTTTGCTTTTGCAGTGAGACGATCTAAGACTTCTATTAATAATGTTTTTTCATTGATCTCTCTAAATATATTATTGTTTTCGCATACGATTTTTTTCTCTCGTCTTATTATATTTAAAAATCTTAAAAGTTTATCCGGATTACCGTCATAGTTTGGTATATGATCTAAATCCATACTATTTAATTGGAATGATGCCATACTTAACAATTTTAGTTCTTTCACTAAAAATTCCAATCAATAAATTAATAAATTTTACAATTTGTAATAATAAAATGTAAAATTATCAAATAATCATAAATAAAAGTAAAATCTTAAGCTTACTGAAGTAGATCGGTGTCTTCTTTGTTAGTACCTGGGATCAGTGGGCCAACAGAAGACGTCAGTTTAGAATACCTCGGATGAGTGATTTTCTAAAGCTGGATGTTGCTGAAGAATCTTGGTACCTCGGGTGAGTGGGCCAATCGATGACAAACAGATACCTCGTAAGAGTGGGTCTGCCAGCCAAAGTTCTTCAGATTTCGGTTCGGACAGTGAAGATTACACGAGAATACCTAGGATTAGTGAGTTCCCGATGCTTACTGTTCCTTCTTTGGACGCCAATTAACGAACACACAACAGTGAAGACTTTAAGATATACTTTTATTGTCTAAACAAAATGTTACAATGACATTTAAAATGCTTCTTACAAACTAAGTTACAATATCTTAGCTATCTTACATCATAGCTTACTCTGATATGGAATGTCCAATATAGAATCTTAGAGAAGGCTTTATAGGGATGAGAATAGAGAGGGGATGAAGTTGCAAGAAGAGGGGATAGTTTTTGGTTGAGGAAAGCTTGGTGGAAGCTATTCCTTAGGGTTTGGCAAAAAGGGCCATAAAGTCGTTCGATTGACAGGAGACGGACAGAAATAAATGAGGAACACACAAAATGCAGGATGCAGATATGGCGTGTCAGATTCAAAGATGTGGCAGCGGATCCCATGCGGGCGGCAATTCATACCAAGTGTTTTCCCACGGGAAATGGTCATAGGTGGTGGCTGGTCAAGCATGTGGACACCATAAATAACTCTAGACCAGTAGGTCTAAGATGTAGGGCGGATGTACTAATTAGGGTGCCCTATGGGAATATAACTATATCGTTATAAAAATTGTTTAATATAATAGTCGTCTGATAACTTACGAAATAGGAACGAACGTACGTACAGACGCTACGACGAAACTAGTCCATAATGGATTCAGGGATGGTTAAAATAGATATTTTACGTTAAAATCTGAAAACCGAAAATTTTCGCGATTACAATACTTCGTACAAGGAAGTAAAAACATACTGGCTTTGTTTTCACCCTCCTAAGTATTATGTTATGTTAAACTATCCTAAACATTTTTTTTTTTTTTTTGTCTGATTTAAAATTTTGAATTTTCTTGACAGTCCGAATATCTTATTTTCCATTCAGATGGGAAATTTTTCGTTTCATTTGTAAGCAGTTACATAACAATGCTGACAGCACAGCAAATACGTACTTTTCAATCTTATCGTAGGAGAATGGAATTATTACTATCAAAAATATATTTATAAAGGATTAATTTAAATACTTAAATTAAATAAAAGGATATATTTATCCCGCTTAGGTTTTGAGACTGGAATAATTACAAATAAAACATTTTTTTCTCTTCCTTTCATAATGCCTTCACCCATTTCGTTAGACCTGTGACAGCCAGTGGATTTTTCATAGGTTCATAATTATGGCAGTTTTCAATTAAAAATAAGCTTATTGAAGGATATGTAGACTTCTATTATAAGTAGTTCCAGTTTGATCATCATGGAATCTTCGGATTTGCTGTTAAATTTTCATTGTTCCTGTTTCAATTAAAACCTTTTCCGTATTCAAATTTACAAGGTGATTTATTTTTTTTCCATTTTTAGAAGTTTATCTTGATACCTATCTTGATTTTCTTTTAGATTGAGGACAGTTTTAAAAATAAAACAATTTCCTCCCTCTCTTATATAATAAATCCGCACTTTTCGATCGGTGGCAGTAATAAAAAGTTTTTAAATCTAGGAGCTTCGACTTCAAATTAAGTAAGTTGAAGGATAAGTTCGACTTGTCTCATTAGCCTGATTAAGGAGAGATGAAATATAAAATACTGACATATCAATCTAATGCTGTGTATAACTTGTTCTTCAGATCGATCCTGAGCAATTTAAATTCCACTATTTCTGATAACTCAGTGAAAGCATTTTTGAGATTCTACTTGTGCTATTTATCGAAAGGCCAAATTGACATTTTTGCTTCATTTTTTATAGTCGTACAAACAGGTTACACACCTAAAAATAAATTATTTCTATTCAATTCTGTAACAAGTTAAAATTAAAATTGATAAAAAAAAAAAATATTCGTCTGAATGATACATTTCTTCCAAAAATTGATGTTTCAGTTACTCCTTAATATTTGAAAAAGAAAATAAAGTAGTATTTGCAGTGAAAAATTAACAGTTAGTGAAAAATTAACTATTATAGCCTGTACTTATGAGTTAGTTTTAGTTAGTGCTACAGGTGGAATATATTCATAAATTAACCGTATTTTTCCTAGCCAAAGTGAGGATCATGGCAGATAATATCTGCCAGCATTTAGTTTCTGAAATAGGATATCAAGATAACAATATAACTTATCAGCAGTAAGCTGTTACACAGATCATCTCAAAAGCACTGAAAAAAAGAACAAAGCATGGAGATAAAATCGAACTGTTTAAGAATTATTTGCCTCAGTTAACTAATAAATACATGCATCAAATAGAAAATTAACACAAATGTATCACAATAAATCAATGTAACTCGAAACATATACAAATTTTGAGAATACAAAATTTCGATATCGGATCGGGTAAGCCTGGGGGATGTAGCGTTGGTTAAAACATTTTTCTTTATCTTCATGCTCTATGCCTCTCAGCGTGGAGATGCAATCGGTCCAAAAACCGAATGTTGATAATAACGAAATGTAACGAGTGAAAATTTGGTAAAGAAAACACCGTATCAAGCGAAACTGTTAGAATATATTTCAATTTTCCAACACTCCAAATATCATCTGATCAAATTATACAATTCATAAATATTACATTATTAATTGTCTAATTCCCACTATTACAGGAGAGTTATCAGAGAATGGCAAGGAGGAAAAATAAAATAAATACTCTTCTGAAAAAAATTTAGAAATTTAATACCTGTTCTAATATCTGAAGATATTCGTAACTTTTGCTGTCATATGGATAGAACCGATTTCAATAATTCCTATTCAAACTTTTTTTTAATGCGGTTCAGTGTAACCAAATTATCTCGGCCGGTATCATAAAAAAGAAAGAAAAAAAAAAGGTATTTATCAATACCTTTATCCTTCTTTTTCAGAAACATTTAAATGGCATAAGTTGTGATTTTGATTTCTTTCAGTGTTTCAATGTTTGAACTTTAAATTTAGTAATCATTCCCTATTGGCTTTAATATTGTTTGAATGATATAAATTATGCATCAGAAGGATTTGTGCTGTGTATATCATTAGTTTTTATTGAGAACTGAAAAAGGGTGTAAATCATTGAGGGTGGTGAATATAAAGATAAATTTATCCTAGTCCAATTCGTGTTATAGAGCATCCTTCCTTGAATGCATGCTCGGGCGGGCAGGAACCTGTTGTATCCATTGAATACTGAGTTCAGGACAGGCAGTCTTGGTTTTTTATTACCTACTCCCTTCCTCCAGAGCTCAATAAAATAAACAAACGGTGAATGCTGATGACTTCAAAATGAATTTTTAAAGTATCAAAGTGAATAAAATTAATTATACCATTTATAAATTGCAAGGTGGATTATTTAGTATTTTTATTTAAGAATTTCTCGGGAGACCAAATTTTACCACTTTGGCGAATGATTGGCGCATTTTATAATTATTCTTAAAAATAATGTAGCACTACAAGTTTTAATTGCAAATATTATTATCAGCTATTGATGTGTAATTGTCAATAGTATTAACAAGTAAAATTCAATTCAGAGAATGAAAATAATTATTCTGAAGTTTAAATTTACTTTCACCTGCAGTTTAAATTTTTGTTCGATTTTTGGTGTGGTTTGGTTGATTTTAATAGGTCATAAAACAAGTTCGTAAGCATTTTCAATTCAAGATTTTATGAGAATTTATGAGGAGAAATAATATCAGACAATATAATTCATTAATCAACTGGTGAGTAATATTAATAAAGGCGTTTGGCGTTAATAAAAAATACTGTGGGGATATACAAAATATGCCTAGTCTTTGAGGATAATGTATAAGGAAAGAAAATTCCTTAAAGGAAAGCAAATAAATTTAAGATCTAGAATTTAAACTTCAAAAAATATGTTTAACTTTTATGCATATATAATCAAAAAAATTAAAAATAAACAAGTATTGGTTGAAATTTATTTTTTTAGTGACATTACTGAACGTTTGAACTTTTATAAAGTGATATACAGGGAATATTTAAATTAATAAATTTATTGTAAAACATCTGGTGAGGTGCGAATTTGATGTCACTTACCACTCTTCTTGAAATAAATTTTAAAAGTTATCATTTAATTTCCATTAAATAATTTAAAAGTAGAAATTGATAACTATAGCAATCGTTTAAGTTTATACGTTTTTCAAACTCTCCATGGTCTTATACAACTTTGTATGTTAGTTCTTAATTTTTCTAAAACCTGCAACTTTCCAACGGAATATTATTATACGTTCATATCACTATACAAAACGAGTTGGATCAAAATAGTTCGAGCCTTTTTCGAGAAAATTTTAAAAATGCGTAAAATGAATGATATATAGTTGATTTTTGTGAAGAAGTTGCCGTAACTTCTCAGTCGTATACCTATGTTCAGTTTCGTATAACTTTTCGTTATTGAACAAGACTTACCACACACATAAAAAAAAACACACAACATAACGAGGAATAAAACCTATGGGGATCTGCTGTTTTCAGATATTTCACGTAAAATATTTTCATCAATAATAGGCATACCTACATATTAAATAATACAGAAATTAAAAGTTTATGGTCATCGGGTCGAAACTCTTACTAAAATCCAATAAAATATCTCTAGAATGAACTTGACGAAGAATCAGTCCTACTTACAACATTCGTAAGCTGAAAAATTTGATTTATAACGTTTCTTTTTCTATTTATGAAAATTTATACAAATAACGTCGCATATTTTTCCGGTTTTATGAATTTATTAACTCAACTTTACTATTTTTTTTTTTTAATTTTACTAGTCCAACAATTATATCTCAGACAAACATTAAACAAAAAAAAAAATTAAATCACCTCACATTTTCTTTTCTCTTGTGTAATACATTATAATTCAATAATTAAAAATCATGTACTAAAACAATTTAGGCTTAACTATTACCGTTAACTGAAATTAGTAACAAAGAGAATTGTTGAGAAACATTTAATTTGGATGGGTATTCTGAGAAGCCTAGGCGAAGTTATGGGATAGAATTTTATTAAAATAAAATTAATAGAGAAATGCATTTTATTTTGTAATTTCAAAAATCATTTGATAAAAATAAAAATAATGAAATTTATTCTCTATTAATATTATTTTAAAGCTTAAAGCATCTACTATACAAAACTGAAAGGAGTACTTTTAGTTGATGTAGCGAATGGAGAGGATCATCGTAGCGCACGTTCGAAGTTGCGCGGATCGCAACTACCAGCGCAAACCTACGCTGATGGCCTTCTTTTGGTTCGGCGCAATCCTGGGAGCATAGTCGTATAAGTTTGACGTATTTTCGCTGTTTGTGGCTAGTTATCATTTAGTTGAGAAACGTCTAAGTCAGATATTTTCTAGTGGTCCATATGTGAAAGGGATGAAGAATCAAAAGCTGACTAATCTAGCCTGCATGTATATTCTCTTATTTCCGTAAAGTTAATTGATTTGAGAAAACCCGTAAGTCAAGCCAATTTAAAGTTATACACCATAATGACTGTTATTGTCTTAATTGGTAATATAATAGCTATAAAGTCAATCATTTATTAATTATCAGTCGTTTTGGGTTGCCTTGAAACATTAAGCTTTGGCCTGAACTTTGTTTTCCAAAAATTGGTCTCTACGACTTACGGGGTTTCTCAAATTAATCATTCAATTATTCATTATGCAAATTAAATGGAATTTAGGAGACTTATTTATTTATCTTATTTTACCTTTTTCATAATTTGAATGATTATCCTGCAAAAGAAGATTCTCTTAAAGGCCATGATTATCAAAAATTCAACCAATAAATACTGGGATGAATTGGTGAAAGTCATTAAACATTTAAAAAAAATAATTATTGAAAGCGAAAAAGTAAAAAAAAAAAAGAGACAATTGCTACTTTTGGAATATTTTTGGAAGATTCCAACTCAGTATCGAGTTTTTCAAGTCAACGATTCGCCCATTCAAGTATCATCAGGAAAAATATATGATCACATAAATGCAGACAATTGAAAACATATCTCACTTCAACAGTAAAAACAAATGTAAATTATAAATAGGACACTCGAGAACTGTTTAACATATACACCGTATGTTCTAATCTAGATAAGCATGTCATCGTCGCTACGCGAAAATATTTTATATACTATCAAATATCATATAAGATTTTTAAATTTTTTTAGAGTCTAAATTAATTCGAAATAAGGCTCATTGGTGATGAACAGAAACGTATTTACTATTCTGAAAATAAATATTTTTATATAATTATTCAATATAACTAAAATAATATAAAAGCCAAGATATAAAAATCACGTAAGATATTTGATTTTAGGATAATATCGGTAATATCTGATTGTAAGATATAATATCGTCGTTGTCAAGCGAAAAAATCCTGATCTTGTATAATTAAGCTGAGTTGGAGTGATGTTCTGTCGTTATTTGGTTAGTTTTTATTAATACTGACAGTGTGAGATGTAATATCTTTGGTATACATTTGTATAACCTTATGTTTTTCTTTCCAGATTGTTCCTGAATAGAAGAAATGTTGACTTGTTAATTATTTACTACTATTTGAAAGACTCGAGTTTTTTTTTTTTAATTATAATTGTTTTTATCAGAACTGATTGTTATTTGATTTTAATTTGTATATTAATTCATGAATACGTTTCAAAGCGAATAAACATACGATATAAGAAGACCACACTCGTCGATGGTCTTCAAGATTATAATATATTCAACACTGTAATTATTTTTATTCATAATAATATAAAATTAAATCCATTTAAATGTTTATAAAATTGTCTTCAAAAGTTCTTCATATAAATTGATAGGAGCTTATGTCGTTGAGTGAAATTCTCCTACCAACGGAGGCGTCCCTCCTTTTCCAATCCTTCATTGGATTCAGCTCATCAGCCAGGCTGGAAGTGCACCTGAGTTACCAACTATTCTTGGCGGGATAGATGAAATAGAGTTTCCAGGGAGATTAACTTTCATTTAATCAATTCTTTGCATATAACTGAATGGAGTCCTCAGTCAAATAGCTCCAAGAATGTGGAAAAGCTGGAAAGAATCGAGGTCAAGCTGAATTTCATAGAGGTTTAGAATAGAAGTCATAGAAACATACATTTCCTACAAAGTCCCCGAGAAGCCGAGCCGCGGAACATGTTCAAAATGGTGCGGGAAATAATTTTTAAAAACGCTATAACTTTGTTGTTATCAGTCCTACAGATATAAAACTACTTCTATTCGAAGCATAATTAAATTTTCTACAAACTTCATTTTAACTATTTTTACGCTTAAAAGTCCACTCCAGGAGAGAAGTGAAAATAATTAGCCTGAAAAATCGGGATTTTGAGTCAATAAATACATCTCAAATAAATACTATAGCACTGTCCATGAAGTTACTATTTCACTCTATATTTTTAACAAAACTTCCAAATCCGGCCTAAAAACTGGGATTCGAAGGCCACTTGCACTTCAATTGTTTCCATTAACATGTTATTAGTTATCCTACTAATATATTTCTGCAATTTATTTCTGATAAAAAATAGTAATATTTCTTGGTAATGGTGTCATATCAATATCATTTATACTCAAAATTAATTAACAATTAAATTAAGTCTCAGCATAATCGTAAAAAATTACCACATTCAGTTTATTATTCATCCTAAATGAAAAAATGATGGTAACCGAATAAAAAAAATATTTTGAATTAAGAAAACGTAGGTAAATCGGTGCAATAATTGAAAAGTTTCATATTTTTATCTGAGATTTAGGATTCTCGAAAAGCAATTAGTAATTCTCCTAAAGGAGGAAGTAAAATATGAAGTACACATCCGGTTTTGTCAACAAACCTTTTTTATATTTTCGGTCTTTTTTTCTTTTCTTTTTTTTTTGGCAGTTTTTACGTTAGGCTGAAGAATGTGACGAAGTTGTAATTCCCAATGTCAGTGTATCAATAGAAGAAAAAGGTTTAAATTATTTTATTAAATGTAGTGAAGTTCGTTGTGACGATAGATGGAAAATTCGGTACAAAAAGTACAGAGCAATTTAAATTGCAGGAAAGTATATATTCGCTTCTTTTGGGATAAAAACGAAAAAATGAAATTCGAATAGAGTAGCCCAAGATACAAGGTTGATGAGAATGACTAGTTACGACGTACTATCGTGTGATTATAAATTACATTGTATTTTATTTGCTGAATTTACGAAAATCTCAGATAAACCGAGAAAAGGAAAAAAAAATGGATAAAGTCAGTAAAAAGTTAATTTACTTCACATCCATAAAATTGTGAAATATTATACCAAAATAAATGCAAATTTTTCATCATCTGTCATGTGTAGGACTGATGAAATAAGGAGATTTTGTAGTGACAGAAGGGTAACTTCATCGAAATTAATACAAACAAAATTAAAGTCCGCCGTTTCGATCCGGATTGTGAAAATGCTTTCGCTCATGTTTGCAACTCAATATTGAAAACTCAGATTTTACGCAATTCTCCATGAAAGAATTATTAGACTTTATGGAAAGTAAACTAGATCGTAAAAATTAGAAATGATCAATAAAAACATGAAACTCTGATTAGAGGAATATTTTCAGAACTAAAATTATTAGCGAAACTACTTGTTCCATAAGTGCATCGTTAAAAAAGGGAAACTAGAAAATTAATAAATGTTCAATACATGGTTTTTTGATACTGTAAAATGGAATGAAAGGTTGAGACAGTTGGTATACATAATAAAGGATTAGTCAAAGTAAACTACGATGTAGTATTGTTTACCTCAGTGTTGAACACGGATTCAAATGGAGACTTTAATGTCAGCAATGGATTAATGCACAAAGATTTTTGTAACAATCTAGTAAAAGACACTTGCCGAATAGTTTCCAGTTGAAATTTTGTTTAATCCATTGCAATCCTCTAAAAAAATGTAACAATAAATTAACTTATATTAAGAGTGCTCTAATTAACTTAGATGAGGATGTGAAATTCATTTTCAAATATTTGTCAGTCTGTACTTGTTGAAAACTAATCGACAATAAACCCGTATTCATATTAAAGTAAATATTGACGCTCGTTTTTTTTCCTGTTTGCACATTCTAACTTCAAAATAAACTCGTATTCAGTTAATAAAGATCAAGTTGTAATCCATTCCAAAACATTGGGCTTCCATTAGGGTTGGAATGTCGAAACGCGATATATTGGATTTGAAAAACCGAGATTTTCTATCGATATCTTAACATCCAATAAATCGATGATATGGATATTTTACAGCGATATTTCGATAGTAACGATATTGTTAACTTTATTACAGTAGAATCTCGATAATTCATATCCCGGTAATTCGTATATCCCGATACTTCGCATTGGATTCTCTGGTCCCTCGAAAATCTCCCATTAATTGTATAAAAACAATTCAATCCGCTCCCTTCGGTAATTCATCTTTATTTTAGTCTTACAAGTAATGCAAACATCTGTTTACGTTTTGTTTTTTCCTCCTAACAAAGCTTCTAAGCTACAGTCTTTAGACTTGGCCAAAATTAAACAATTCAAGACATTTAATGCAAGGAAATAGTGATACAACTCTTTGACAGCATCGAGGATGGGAATCATCTACTTCAAAATGAAGAAACTCTCATAACCTATCGAGATTTAGCCTATTTTAACCAAGATTTAGCGGTAGCTATACGACCATATCCGACAATATCGAAGGTCGGGGGTTAGTGGCGGGACTGTGTTTCTATCCGTTTCATGACCCATAGAGCACGATTATGGAAGTTTTGGAGGTGTCTGATATACTTTTTTTCCACCCGGCTACATTTGAGCACCTCCAGCGGATCCCCTTTGGGTCAAATGAGCTGAAATTCGATATGTAGAACTTTCTTGCAGGCAGAACAATAATGAGTAAGGCAGAAGAGAATGAGTAAATTACAGTAAAAGTTTTGCGCATCTCTACAGTTCCACCATATTAGTTTATAGGGCTGAAAATTTGTATGTGAATTGAGTTGGTGTTATGGAAGTATCTTTCGGGAGTCTCAACTTTGTTCTCCCACCCCTCGATTTTTTTCGATTTTTCTAAATATTTGCGCACCTTTAAAATCTCTCCAAATTGAGTTAGGGAGTTCAAACCTTGATGCGTTTGAAAGGAATTTAAATTAAGTATAAGAAAGAAGTAGAAGAAGTTTAATCGAAATCTAACCAGTATTACCAGAGATATAGATAGCTATTTTCGATGTTTCAATGCCTTTTAGCCGTATTTTTTTCCGAAAAAGATAGACTATTGCTGGGAGTCGAAGATCGGCGGTGAGCGGCGGGTCTTCGTTTTCTATCCGTTTTATAAACCCTAGAGCACGATTATGGAAGTTTTGGAGATGCTAAGATTTAGCATTTAGACGGCTATCAGGACTATTACGCTAGGTCTCCCAGTAAGTGCTTCAACATTCCAAAATTGGCTTCTAATATTCCCGACTAGGCTATTTGTAGGTAATGAAACTCTAACGCTTGAACGTATAATAAATTTATATCCAGGCGCATGAAGGTAAATTTATATTAGCTTCCACACTCCATCAGCTTTTAGCAATTTTTTTTTTAAGTGAAACTATTTATTTGGATTAAATAACATGAGTTTTGCTCTAGCCAGGCTATAAAAAATAAAATTACGATTTGTCAAGTATGGATTTAAAGTAGTCGTAAAAATTCAAAGTATATAGAGGCTTTGGAAAAAAAAATAATGAGGTGATCCATGTTACGTATAAGATGTCTTGATCGACTTTTGCTTTTTTCTTTATTTTTGTCGTATTTTTCCCGAAAATAATAGACTTTTGCCCTTAGGTCATTGGAGGGGAATAAGAAACCATTTTAAATTCTTTCATAACTCGCAGTTTTGAGGGAATTCGGATTTCGGTCATGTCTGATATACAGGGTATGTCACAAACAGAAGGCAATATTCAAGAGGTCGAATGAGCTACACAAGTGCACAAAGAAATTGTAATTATCAAATCTCAAAATGATTTTTATCTGGGAGAATATGGACAGTTTTCCTCAACGACAACGTTTTTAAAAATAAATCTATATATCTTTTTTTTCTGAGGTACTGTATTAATCTGACCACGAATTCATATTCAACATTATTTTCCTATTTGAAAACGATGTTTAACATAGAAAATCTAAATGGTGAAAAAAGGAAATCAATTTAAAATAAAATAATAATTATGTCTTTTCAATATTTGGAAATTTTCACTTGGCTTTAACTTTCCCCCAACATCCAAAGTTTAAAGCTCCAACTCCAGTATTTTTTCTTTATTTTTAATACTAACAGAAAAATAGTACTATATAATTTAAATAATTATAAGTACTCAGGACAGAATAAAGGGCGTTAAACTACACGAAAAAAGTATTTAAATAAGCATTTTCCTCGTTTAAAACCGAATATATCCAACAATTTAATGAAGTCGGCATAATCTCGTGTACTTATTTTGTACGAGTTGGTGAATATGAGCTAAGAACTTCGAAAGGCCTTGAAAAATGAATTTATAAATGAATTATTATCGTAAGAAGTTAAAAATATGCATACTACTTTGTGCAAAGACAACAATTACATAATAATGTTGTAACGATGAACAAATTTATTTTTGAAGACATAAAATGTATTTAAACCGGTATCACTAAATAAAAAAACTATTTCTCTCTCAGCAAAACTAATTTTGATTTATTAACACCGCGTAAAGGAAATGTGGAACAAGACATATATGGAACAGTAATGACATTTTATGAATTTATTGTAAATAATGTATACTCTAACTACCGCTTTATCAAAACAGATAAAGATGCCAATTTTTATTCTAAATTCAGCGAGTTAGATAGCTACTTGATATAGAGTCTTCCATAATGAAAGTCGTTATACATATATCTAACCAATCAGATATACATTATAATTATTGTCAATATTTTTTATCTTGCCATATAAAAAGAAATTCTGAGGATGTTAATGTTATAATTGTTCAGCTATATTACCATGGCTTGTTTTGTAACTGAATAAGATTGATATACATAAAGTAAAAAAAAAAAAGTATATATATATATATATATATATATATATATATATATATATATATATATATATATATATATTATGTTAGCTTATCTAAAATTGAATAAAATTACAAGTGAGAGAATATTTTATATCTATTTGTCATGAATCATCCCAACAATAAGAAATGATAAGTTAATAACAAATTTATGTAAATAGTGGCCTATTTTTTAGAAATTTCTTAGATCATGTGTCCTTATCTGAAGACGAAAGTCGCCTAACACAGACAGCTTTGTGTGCTTAATGTTTATAGTGCGTTACATTTTGCTAATTTATTTTATTTAGTTATTATTATATTATTTATTTATTTATGTTATATTTTAGCAAGTTGGTAGGCTGGTAAGCAATATATTACGTTAAAGTGATGTTTGGAAAGCCCATCATATTAATTTAAATGCCCTCTCAACGACAGCTCTGACAAAGAAGGACATGTGGTCATTTCCCTTTCAGATACTTCCCAGCTTTATCAGAAATTCTAAGGGTAGCCATGCTAAGCTTGAACAGCCTTGTGTAAGTATGGTGATTTTCCTATTAGGGCGGGGAATATCTTAGTCGTTTTGGATTACTGAATAATGATAGAATTTGATGCATCACTGAAGTATTAAATCAGTTAATTCAAGCTGGTATGTATTAGAAAAGTACGACAAAAATATGTGAAATTCATGGTATGAAATAAACAAAATGCAATAGATGGAATATCGTATAATGATATAATTATTTTTTTTTTTTTTTTAAGAAAAACAATCTTATTTTAATAAAAGTCGTGCACTAAACGGTATGAAATAGCTGTCCTACTATTTTCCGTTTCTACTCATTGGCGGATTTAGGAGATGGCCTATAGGGATAAATTTTCAATAAAATGAAGAAGTTCTATTCCAAAATGGCTGTAATAAATAGAAGGTGAAGGGTCTACGCTGCTTTCTCCAATATATACTTAAGATTCATCGTTCCCACGATTTTTCTTGAGTAAGTAATTTTTCTCTAAACAATTTTCTTAGTGCAAATGTAAAACTGTTCCTACTACCTTTAAAAGTCTAATATAGAGTATATTATACCAACCAATACATAAATATAGTAAAAAACACGTAAAATGAATCGTTTATTTCCAAAATCTAATTACTCAGGAAAAATAAAAATCGATATCTTAATTGATCAGTTTGGCTAGAAATTGTTTTCTAAAAAACAAAAAAGTATTGCTTTTTCCTTTAGGAAACAATTTCTATCCAAATATAAGTATAGATTTTTTCATGAAAAAATAGATTTTATCATTTGGGAGATTTTAGTAAATAAACGACTCACATGGATTCATATTTTAAATGACTATATTGGTAATATATTTTGGCAATGAAATCGTTTGAGCTGTATGATGACTCAATTTGTGCAATGAACTGCTGAATTTATTTAATTTAAAAGAAGAGAAGTAAAACATTAGATTAATTGCTTTAATTCGTGCGGCGTTCACGATTTTACTACAAAAAAAGTAAAATAATTATAATAAATAAATATATATATATTTATTTATTATAATTATTTAAATTACATAAATGTTTATTATTTTACTTTTAGTTAGCAATTTATTGACCATTGTGAAGCCAGCCGAATGTTGCCTTCGTTGTAAGTTCCTGTTATTCTTAAGGGACTGAATGTCCCATAATGAAGATTATTTTTTACATTCAATCAAAATAAATTATCAAACTAATTATACTAATAGTTATCTGAACAGAGACCTCGCTAAAAAAATAAAAATTAAAATATGCTCTTTATTGCTGTGCTGTTATGGGTTCAGCCAATTTTAAATTCATTTAGAAGCCAACATCGTTTTTTCTCGTGATTTGTCTCCCTAAGTGTGTATGTATGTTCTCTTGTTTGTACTTATCTTGTTCCCCTGTTTACTATAAACATATATATTTTTTTTAAATATTTAAAAAAAATATTTAAACGCCCTTTATAATCAATATCTTAAGAAGCTATATTTGCAACCTAAAACAAAATAATGTACATATTATATATTCATACTATGTACAAATTTTAGTACCTACATTAACAATCAAACAAATTTTTTTTTTCAATTCCGAATTTTGATTAAGAGTATTCCCATAATTCAAGAGACTAAACTAAACTAAAATTATCATATTTAATTATTATAACAAAAAATTCATAAACAAATATTTGTATGAAAACAATTTTTGTCTGATTGCAATAATTCTCGAAACATATGACGTAATATTAATTAAGTGTTAGGAAGATATCAATTTTGTCAATAATATTTTAGAGATGGAGGCATAATTTCGGATTTAATTTAATGATGCATGAATATAGAATTTAACCTAAATACATAAAAAGTTAAATTCGTGACTTTGATGCTCGCTGGTTATTGAGTAGCGTTGGTATTTTTCATACTATTTTACTGAATTTTTGTAAGGGATCCACTGTGATTTCATTTGAAATTAAAAAAAAATATCAGAAATCTCTGGATTGTTCTAATTCCATTGAGCAATATTATTTTTTGATATTCATTTGGCTGTCTCATTTTTTTTCTATCTTTGATGAACTTAATTTTGCGAGACCAACTAGTGTTCTTAAACAAACATTATTATCGAGAAAAAAAAAACTGCTGTTTTTCTGCGACATTATTTTTAAAAGCAAAAATATCACAAAATTGTTATCTAATGACGGTAGGTTACAGAAGGCTAATTCTTGACACATTCCTTACATTCTTCGAACACAATTTATATTACTTGCTTGGTAGAGGTGTTTCTTTTTGAGTACCTTTGAAATATAGAATCTGATTAAAATGTTGGCTTTTTCTTTCTTGGTGGACGTAACTACTCAAAATAGGACTTATGTGATTCCTTTCCATGATACTTTGAACACTAAGTAGACTGGATTGATCATTCCATTATATTAGATGTTAATACTATGCACTATTTTTATTTATTTTTTTTGTTAATAATAAAATTTATCATCTTAAACATTAAATTTTTTATTTTTCTTAAAATTCTTTAATTTCATTAATTAAACAAAAATAAATAAAAGTAATAAATACGTTACTTACTTAATCGAGCCCTCTTTTTACCGCTGAGCAGTGTGAGACAAGTAATATAATAAATACATTAATGTGCTATCTGAATACGCCTAACTCCACCTTCGAAAACCTCCTAAAATCCTTTAATGGCATAGGTGAGTTTCATTATAAATCTATTATCAGTGGCATTAATATATTCTGTAGATTTAGCATGATAATATAGCAATATGATAATAAAAATTAATATAAAGTAATTTGGTTTATTCTATTCTTTTTTTTTTTTTTAATATTGTTACTTCACTAAAAGATGAGAAACTCCTTAAAACTCTGCCTTTTGATAACTTTCTCACGGCCCACGCCACCTTGAAACTAATTCGCTATCACAAATATCCATATGTATGAACTTATCTTCCTAATAATAAGTGTTGAATTATTCATTTTTTGTCAGGTATGATTTAAAAACTTGGAAAAAAAAATGTAATATTGGAATCTTGGAAAATAAGAATTTTAAGTACACAGGAATTTATAAAAAAAACTGATTTATAACTTAGCTAAGTATTAGTCAATGTAAACACTAATAATAATGTTTATTTTTTTCTATGTGATTTATTTTTCATCGATTTTTGTCTTACATGCTTTGTAATATACAAAATATTACAGAGATGATCATTTGAGAAAAGTTGGTTCATTGATTGGAAAAGAGATTAGTGACATAGTCATTTAGGGATAGAAAGTATCAGAAGAGGAGTAAACTTAAAAAAAAAAAATCTTTTTATAGTTTACTTAAAAAAAATGAAAATACCAACTTTTTTTTATTCATCCAGCATTTGTTAAAATAATTTTGATTAAATATTCTTCTAAAAACAAATATTTGAATTAACTAACAATTCATTTCTATCAATTATTTACCAATTTTGAAAAATTTCAAAATGAAAGTGTCTGGATTTGTGCCTATTTCATACATTTTTGAATTGATTGTTTTTGACTATTTGTGATAGTTGGAGGAGTTGAAGGCTATATTCCGAAACATGATTTTTAAAGAAATAAATATGTTCTTATTGTTTGGTTTATTAAATAATTGATAGAAATAAAGTTTTAGTAAATTTTAGATTAAAATATCTGATATGGGACACATGACTTCCTTGTACCCCTATTAAATTATAAATCCGTGGCTCAAAAAGTGATACTAGTTTCCGAAGAATGCAGTAAAAACGACACTCGGCGTCCCGTCATCCATCTATTTGCACACACACACACACACACTCTTGTCACTGGAGGTCTCATTCCGTTATTATAAGCCGTTTTCTTTCAGTTGGTAACAAGTTCCAAGGATATTTCTTCATGTTCCATGACAAAAATAAAATTGTCCATATCACTGGATAAAGCATCAGAAATGGACAGTTTCGACATTTTAAGCGGAAAAACCCACTTAGCTAATATCTTATTCTCATGCTGCAGACTTGTTGATCTCACAAATGGGGAGGAAAACTAGTATTTTTCACTCAATTTTAACACTCAAAAGAAGTAGTAAAAATGTTTAATTATATTGGAAACCAAATTGCGTTTGTAACCTTTATTACCGAAACATATGATTTATCTTTTAATTTAAATATAATTTTTGATGTAAGCTAATTATGACCTACAAGTAAAGTACCCTTTTCGGCTCACAAATCTTAACCAAAATCTAATAAATACATTTATATCGATATAAAAGCCCTATTTACCAAATTTGAGATGTTTTACATTATATTATAATATAATTTTTGATGAAAGTCTAATATGATCTTCAAGTAAAGTATCTCTTCCAGTTTTTTCCAATTTAGACCAAAATCTAGTATGTTATTTAAATATATATATAAATTATAAATACTAAATTTGAGAAGTTTCTCATAGTACTATTAATATAATTTTTGATGGAAATCAATTATGATCTTCAAGTAAAGTACCACTTCCGGTGATCAAGCAGTGACAAAAAAGGGAGATTCACAACTAGATTTTACGGCAATCCTAAATACAAAATTTCAACTTTCTACGGCTAACTATTTTTGAGTTATGCGAGATACGAACGTACTCACGAACAGACGCCACGACGAAACTAGTCAAAATGGATTCAGGGATGGTCAAAATGAATATTTCCGTCGAAATCTGAAAACCGAAAATTTTCGCGATTACAATACTTCTCCTTTACTTCGTACAAGGATATAAAAATATTTTTTATATGAATATTTTTAAAAACAAGGCTGCAGGACGTATCAAAAATAAGTTGATATTTTAATAATTATTTACCAACGCGGAAGCACAGCACAATTTAAAAAATTAAAATTATTGGTTTCATCTTAAAAGCATCTTGAAAGCATCTATAGTGGCCCACAGTCAAAATGATACGCAAGGATTTTAGATAGAAAGTGTTGAATAATTAGTCCAAATTTATATAGCGTTGATAAACATTGATCAATTTCAGCTAATATACTTTCTGGTAATTAACAGTCGTCATTGACGAGGATGTGCCACCACCTGATCAAGAAGAGCTCTTCAGAACCTGAAAAACAATAAAGCTCCGGGCCTGGATGGAATACGAGCAGAACTGCTTAAATATATTGGTGAAAATGCAAAAGGACTTATATGATTCTCTCTTATATATCATTCTTTCTATCTGGATAGAAGAAAGTATGCCAGAGGACTGGAATAAGGTTATTATTTTCTCATTATATAAAAAAGGCGATATGGCTGAATGTGGGAATTACCGAGGAATCTCGCTCCCGCCAAGTGCCTACAAGATTCTGTCGGGAACACTTTTTAAGAATATTATGCCGTATGCTGAGAGACTATTGAGTAAATATCAGTCTGGCTTCAGAAAGGGTCGCTCCACTACAGTCCAAATATTTTTTAGCTGTGGATGATATTGGATATTGGAGAAGAGCCTCGAATATCAAATGGTCACGCATTATCTTTTCATTGACATGAAGGCAGCTTATGACAGTGTCGACAGAGAGAAACCTAGAAGTGCTGGGTATACCCGAGAAGCTGATCCGGTTGATGAAAATGATAATGAGAAGCATGAAATGCCTTGTGCGAATAGGTCTAGACCTTTCTGAGGAGTTCGAGACGGATGCTGGAGTGAGACAGGGGGATATAATGGCTTGCCTGTTATTTAATCTAACACAAGAAATGATCATCAGGGAATCTCAAATCTAGATTGGAAAGACCATCTTCAATCGATTGGTTGAACTTCTGGGATATGCTGATGACATCGATAATATTGCTGGATCCGAGCGTTCCCTACGAGAAGCCTTCATGAACTTTGAGAAGGCAGCCAGAAAATTCAGTCTAGTAGTTAGCGAGGCCAAAACTAAATCCGTGCGGGCCGGTGATGTAGAAAACTTGGATGAGTACTTTGGAAGGAGAATACAGGTTCCAACGAGTGGAGAGTTTTATCTACCTGGGATCTGAAGTTAATTCAAGGAATGATCACAGCCAAGAGATAAGTCGAAGAATCTGCTGAGCAGATCGGTGTTACTTCGGCCTCTCCCACCACCTGAGAAGCAGGTTTATCTCGTATCATACCAAACTAAGGCTATACAAGACCCTCATCCGCCCTGTACAATGGAGCAGAAACTTATCTCACAACGCAAGCAGATGAGAATAGCCTCCGTATATTTGAAAGAAGAATATTGAGGAGGATTTACGGCCCTATCCGTGAAGGGAACGCTTGTCGAAGACGCACCAACAAGGAGTTCCAATAGTACCGTGTAAAGTATGGACGTGGTAAAGTTTGCCAAGCTTGGGAGACTTTGTTAGGCTAGTCATGTAGCAAGGATGAACGACACAGAGGTCCTCAAAAAACTCATGACATGTCCTACATCGGACACGCAGAGTGGGAATGTTAAAAACAAGATGGCTAGTAGGAGTGGCAGCAGATTCTGGACTGCTTCTTAAAATACGGAATTGGACAGCTAAAGCACAAGGTAGAGTCTACTGGCGGAGGCTGCTGGATGAGGCCTTGATTCAGCAATTGATTATTGCGCCAGAGAAGAAGAAGAATGGCCATTATGCTTAAACAAACAAAATTGAATTAATGGTTAAATAATGAAGGTAAAGAAAGTAATCCCTCATTGAAAGTGATATAGCTTTGTTTACCCCACTATCGTGTTACTTTGGACTTATTTTTTTAAATTTAAAACATTAGGACCGTGTAATAGTTGTTCTCAAGTTTAAGTTTAATGGTAGCAATATATAATGCTATATTTAGTATAGCAGTTAGTCTAAACTTTCCTTAATTATGGAGACACATTAACAACGTAGATGTGATCTGATTTTCGTCGTCAAAAAACCCGAAGAAGACAAAAGTTGGGTATAGCAATGGTAATATCGATGGTTATAGTTTTAATACTAAAATCGATGTTTCAAAAACATTGATCTATATTTGTCTTCCCTATCCATGACTGAGCTGAAAAAGGAACTCATGAAGGATCTGCAAACTAACATAATGGAAAAGGATCATAAATATTCCAGGTCATAGGGAATGGAAGAGCAAGAGGAAAACAATAGTGGTAGTAAGCTCCTGATCATATCGTCGTCCCCATGGTAAGCTTACGAATGTGAAAATTACTACTTTCCAGGAGAGTAAAAAAGGGCCGATCTCGATTATTTGAAATTTCATTGTTGGTGTTTTATTTTCTTGAATCTCATAGTTTTATGTGCATTAAATGTTTTATCTTTATATTAATACGCATATTCATTACTTTAACAAGGAAGCTTCAGACTTTCAGATGTTTTTCGTAAAAGTGGAACTGTGATTTCATCACTTTCTAATGGCGTAACAGATTTGTAACTTCACTACAGGCAGTATCAACTGAAATACTACCGAAAAATAACAAAAACTAAAAATCGAACTTTTAAAATTCCTAATTTTAACATGCTGCCAACGATATATCTCCAACGTCATTCTTCAATTCTGAATGAGACAATCTCTTTTATTAAGTCATTTTTCTTCCAATGTTGCGATGAGCGGTCACCGGGTTTCTAGCAAAGAAGCTTGAAGAAATTCCCTGACTTTTCTATGCTTTTCACAAGCTCCACAGATACAATGAATCTTAAACACTTTATATTTATCCTCTTTCTTCATTAATGACTGAGATACTGGCGTATAAAACCTCTAATTGGCCGCCATTTTGGGTAAAAACGGCTGATTATAATGCCAAATTCCGAGGATCAACAGTGGTGAAAAAAAATCGGTCCAGTAGTCTAGGAGAAAAACCGAGAGATTTAAAAAAAAAATCAATTTTTGGATTATATTTATTTTGAAACGTAAAACTTCCAATTTTGAGGGTGTGTTTTCTAGGTCTATAACAAACATCCATTATTGAAAATAATAAACCAAAAAGACACTTTTTGTTTCTTTAAAGTTTGAAAGTATAGATAGGTACGATCTATATGTCAAGAGACAGTAGATAATATCCATTTTAGAGTTTTAATCGTGAATTTTTCCACCATGTTTCTCCGTTTTATTTTTCTCGAATTCTCTGACCTTTTCCTGAATTAAAAGAAAATTCCCTGACTTTTCTCGGTTTTCCCGTTCGATAGACACCCTATCTCACTTACACAAAGCAATCAACAGAACCTAAAGCTTTTTTTTAAATAAATTAAAATTGATGAAATAGCGGTTGGCCTTTTTCAGTGAAAGTAGAAAATATTATTCGGGAATCGGAAAAGATCTTAAGACCTCCTTTAACAACGTTGCACTTGAAAGTTGCCAAAAGATGTTTTCAGTTTCTTCTTTAGGTTCTAAACGTTGGAAAATAAATAAAAAACGAGATAAATATTCTCTACCTCATTAAAACCATAACGAAAATCCAAATAAAATTCTCAGAAAAAAAATATACGAGTACATTCAGAAAACTGATTTCCCTCAGTAATTATAAAAATGTATATTAAAATAGCGATATTGGCTTATTTTACCAAACATTAACCGTTTACTCATTAAAGGAATTCAGCTAAAGAAAACTAAGAATAAGATGCTGAGATGGGAAATGGAAGCGTGGTTTGCTCAATGGGTGATCTAGCTTACATTTCATTCCAACTGCTCGATTGTTTGCTCCCGAGTATTGGGTAAACGTTGGTTTTTAATACTTCCCTTGTTGTTTGGCCTGTTTCATGCTGTGGTTAAAAACAATGTTCAAACAGCAATCGGATTATAAATAAATTGGTTTCAATCTATTCATTTTTTATCAATACAATACACAACCGCACTAATACAGGTGTTTTATGAAAAGCTAGTGAGGTATAATTTTGGATATCTCTTATTATGAAATTAATATCATCAATATTGAAATAGGATCGTTTTAGACAATATTAAATTATAGCTTTTGATTCTTACTGTTAACGTGTCAAACATACATATTTGCACATTTTCATGTACACGACAAAAATTGAGGAGTTCTCTATCTAAGTTAATATACCCACTTTTGGAATATTATTAAAAAAACATTATTATGGGGATATCTAATGGAGAGGAGGCAAATTTTTATTGAAAATATTGATTTGTAAAACCCATTTGACAGGGGAAAATTTAAGATTTGAAATAAACTGAATAATTTCTAGATGTAGAATATTAACTCGTCCGAAAAGTCTCTGTTTTTGAGAAGTGGATCTATTAACTTTTGATAGAAAACTCCTCAATTACATAATTTTATTTGTTTAATTTTTAATTAATTACATTTAATAATTTTTTCTTGTCTCTATGAGGTGCCTCCTGATAATTGTTTTGTAATAATTTTCCAGAAGTGGATATATTAACTTTTAGTAAAAAATTCCTTATCTATTTTCTGATCTTTCAGCCGTGGATTGACAGATTTCCGGCCAACCCAGGGAAGACATGGAAGGGTTCTAATCAATGGAAGTAATAGCAGTTATCATAATTATAATAATAAATACTTCTTTGATTCAAATTGTTGAGGGTATTTTTATAAATCGAGTTTTAATCACGGAAACTGGCATATATATAGTATTTTTATTAAAGACACTTTGTGTTGTGTTTTAATCAAATATTGTAAATCGCTAATAGTTAATGTTTATAGCTTTCTTTATCAGAATATTTTTTTCTGTCAGGCATAATTTTTCAATGCCTGTTGCTCATCACCACACAAATATATAATAATAGATCAATTATTATAATAAAAAAATAAATAAAAAAGACTATGAATTCCATCTTATACCAAACATTCATGGGCCATTCTCCGAAAATTGGGATATTTTCTAATAATTTTATAATTACTTCAGATTGTACAGAAATTAAAAAAAAAATTATTGAGTTTAACTGCATCTCAGATGTATCCATCGTATGCATCGTAAACGTTTCTAGTACGGAAGATAAATCAAAATATTCTAATTTTCAATACTGAGGGAGTGAGCATAATAGAGAAGGGAGGGGAGGAGTAAGGATGAGGGAATATTACAAGAAAATAATAGCATTAAAACTGAAAAAAAAAAACTATAAATTTATTGAAATATCTTTAGTTTGAATAAGTTTTAGTTAAATTTTTACATTATTATAAAATTGCTATTATATTATTATTTTTATTATTATTAGATTATTACAAAGTGTATGAGATAAATTAGTTTCAGCCTATTATTACAGTAACTGAATTTGAGACATATTGAATGAAATAAAATTTTTATAATAATAAAAAGTGAGGTAGTGAGGTTTTCGTATGCATTTATTGTTTACTGGTTAGGACTTAGCTTTAGTGCCTTCATATTTGCAACATACCAAATCCCACGAAACCTAAAGAATAAGAATAGAAATTCATCAAATATTAAACTTCCTTCTCTATTCTATGAGGAGGTGAGGGAGTGAGGATCACTAAATACAAAGCATATTTTTTAACTTAACATCTCATTGCCATGGCATGCTAATGGAGGTTTCTCTCAGCATCGGTTATAATTTGGTTCGGAGGGAACTGTTAAATCTTACCAAATATTTTCCTCAACTGTACTTGGCGCTCAAATTTGAAAATGACCAGGGGAAATGCAATTAATTTAAATAATTGTCAACGAAATTATCCTATGTCAAATTTGTTTTTCTTTTCTAAAAAACACTTAGCTTGTTTTCACACCTGATTTATTTTGATCGTGATAGATTAGGTTTTCTGGCAACCAAACAAAATCAATGTTAAAAATTCAAGTAATGGAGAAGGTGAGGGAGTGAGTGGGAAATTTGAGAGGGTTTTAATATTTACATATGTAAAATTAATATTAACATGAAAGCTAACTCCTGATAAAATAACTTAAGACCATGCTTTATTAAAAACAATGAAAAATGTTCGCCAGATACTGCAAAAAAGTCCGATCCCTTCATGGGGCTGAGATTTCCTTTTATTCGAAGAATGATCCTTATCTATATACATGACGTGCTTCCGTCGTATAACCGTTTTTGCAATTAAAATTTATTTTCGTAATGTGGAGGATTGTTATCTTATAGTAAAAAGCTTACGCACGTAACTGTTGACAGGTCAAGCTTTTTAATTAATGTGAAATTAATTTGCGGGAACGTTGTATTTTTGTTAATTTAATTATGAGGGGAAGAAAAAAACTCTTGAAAATGTCTTCAAGAAATGATACTAAACAACATTTTCGAGGTAATTTTGTATTTTGGAGGATTAATTAAAATAGCCTATAAAAAGTTTATTACTGCTTGCGTTGAATTTCAAGTTTGTTTTAATTATATTTTTAGCAACGACTATCATACTCGTTATTTTATAATAAAGTAAGGGTTTAATTTTGCAATATTGATCACACTTGTCATATATTGTAAAAGCAATATCCAACAGGTTGAGCAATTAGCGTCAACTTCGGCGGCAATTAATCAATCTGAGGAACCTCTTCATTAATCAATTATTCGGGGGAGACCCCATTTCTCAGAATGGAACAATAATTCACTCAACTGTCCATTTGGCAGTGGACTTCATAACCAGTAATGATCCATTTTGCAACTAAAAGGAGAAGCTGGCTTCGAAAATATCTTTCAAATACTTAAATTTTACGATGGGCACTCCTTCGACAACGTTTACTATTGTTAATATTTAAATACTTAATAATATAAAAAAATCATAATACTAAACGGTTCATAAAGAAATTTATTATGATGCACAGAATCAAAATTTTGGATGATGGTTGTGGGAAAATATCCAAAATCCAATGTGAATAAAACAGAAGTCTAAATCTATAGTTTTTATTTGTAATTCTTACTGCAAGGATCAACCAGAAATCCTTCCAAAAATGATTTATTTATGCAACTAAAATGAACAAGAAAGTTCATTTTGGATTTAAATTTAAGTTTAAAAAATCGAATTATTCAAGTTCAAAATGAAAATAATTTAAAACAAAATTTTATTATCCAAAGCGGCCAACTAATCTGTGGAATAGTTCTAAAAACGTTCGTCGGATTCATTTTTGGTAAATATCCCTTGGTTCAATTTCGATGATTTTTTTTTATATATATATTTTTTAGTTTAGTTTAATTATCTTTAAAATGATCATATCGCTTGGAAGAAGACCAACTCCAAAAGCTGCACTTTTGAGAAAACGGCGCTTCAAGTTTTCATCAAATTTCAATTGATTATTAATGGTTTCCTCACAATTGCTTGAATAGTTTCTTGAACCCATTTGCAAGTAAATACTTACTTGGAGGTTATTTGTAAAAGATATATTTGTTCCAAAAAAATTTTTAGATTTAAATTTTTTGACTTGAGACATCTTTGTTTAATAAACAACTGCTTTCCTGCGGTCACACGATCAATATTTTTTTTGCTCTCTTCACGATTAAAGAAGAATTATCTCGTTGATTATGATTACACAAAAATTGGAAAATCTTTAATTATTTTACTTGTGCCAGACATCTTCCAAGGTAGTGCGATATATAAAATCAACCTAAAAATCTACCTAAAAGCACTTTTTGTACTATTTTGTCCCTACAGCCGGAGTAATCGGTATGACAAAGAAAAGTGTTTGCCTTTTAATATATATAGGCTGCGTTGGTTCCCGTTAAAGTAAATGTAAATCCGTTCGTTACTTTATATTAGTTTTGCAAATAATCCGAAAACTATACATCTCTTGGGAAATTTAAGTTGCTAATTTCAAAGATAATTAAATTTTTGTATTTAGCCTTGCATCCAAAGCGGTAAGGAAGTTTAATCAAAATTGTTTGAGCCGGTTTGGGTCTATAGTCTAAAGAAAAACACGTTTTTAAATTATTCCGCAGTTGCCATTGATCAAAGAGAGCTCGATTCGGGACAAAGGTATCAGGGGGCGAAGTCCTTCAAAAAGGAAAAAATCATTCAAAAGATAATCATGACAAAAACACAAAGTCGTACTTCGAACTGGAGTCAACCGACTCTTCCGAGGAACACCAAGTTGATCTGAATAGCAAAATAGTTCAATTGATTGATGAGTCAAGTACCCGCTATAAAGAACTGTTGCTGGACAGATCAACTCCTCGCATAACCTTTGGCCAAGAAACCGTACTTCCTTATAAAGCTACTGGGTTGTATTCATAGATTTTTTTTAAAATCAATTACTTAATTTTATGCGATTTGTTAAGTAAATCGAATGCAAACGAAATCGAAAAATAATGATGAAATAAATTTTTGATAATGACAAGCATGTTTAAAGCAACATTTTTCTTCATTTTTTCTTTCTCTCCTTCCGGGCCTTTCGGCAATACGAGGTTTCCGCCAATCTCCGGGGACGACAGGTTCCGTAGTAATAGCCGCTATTATATCCCATCATGCTTTCAAAAATAGATGGCTACCTTGCAATGATGTTCAACTTCACGATATAATATTGCAACTCTTTAGGAACGCAGTAATTAAAGAAAACTATAGCTACAACCAATGATAGCATACTTACTTTATCGATACGTGAAGGATGAGAAAAAACCCTGCGTTTATGATTTTCTTTGATTCAGCAGTAAATGAAAAACTGGCTTTCACTAATGACAGAGACGCTAAAGCGGAGATACAAATTTCAAATTATTTTTGCTGTGCATTAACAAATGCCCAAAGTTTGGAAGCTTTTCCCGCTATCAAAAGTGTTTTTAGTACAAAACTCTCCCCTCTTCAGCTCCAATGGGTGGACTTTTTTCGTTTGCAATTCTTAGTAAAGGGCCGAAAGCAAGAGGATTGACAGATAAGAATTTCGATATGAGAGCAGTGCTGAAAGCGAATTATTTTATTTTCAATGAAGCACAATTAGTAGTTCATTAGCTATTTTTTTTTACTTTTTCTTAGTTTTTAAAATATTATTATTTTATCAATATATTTTAAATACATTTCTAAGATGAGAATAGGCAAAAAAAAGAAAAGTTTTACTTTAAAAAATTTTGTCTTATTTTCAATTTTTTTTGTCTTCAAATTAATGAATTTGGAAAAGTTATTAATATCAGAGTTTTTCGTGTGAAAAATTTAAATTAGTCTTTATAGCGTGCTATGGATCATATTTCATTATATAATCCCTAAGCCACTTAATAATAAAACTAAATTAAATTATATATCACCTTACAAAATAAAAGATGTAATAAATTACACGCTTTCAATGATCATCTCCTCTTTTACAAAAATTAAATTATTTTGTAGACTTTTCCTCTAAGTAATTCTAAGGTATTACATTAATTTAAAGACCCCTTAAAGTCCTATTAGTAGCAAAGGAAGCCCAAACCCTACCCCACCATGCCCGAAACAAAGAAAGTTTTCCTCTCAGAAATTTTTCATCATTATAAAGAAAAACTATAAGAAGCCTAGTGGTCGGGAAAGCTCTCTGCTTCTTTGGTAGGAGTTCTGCAAGAAATAAACAGAACTCGCAGACGAAGGGTGAATTACAATGTTGTTCCTTTGTTCTCTGTGTGCTCTGAATTCATCAACAACAAGTAAAAGTAAAGAAAAGATTAATGCATCAAACTACTAGAGAAGTCAGTTTTAGAGCGGGGTTGGAATTGGGACAATTATATTCCATGTAATTATAAAAATATTTCGTAGGATAGTCTTTAATGTCTTTTACGCAAAGCTTAATTAAATAAGTAGCTTAAGATAATTTATTTTAAAAATTATTTCATATCGTTTTTTTGCACATAAAAAAAACTTTGTCGTCACAAAATGTGTAGAGTAAGTTTTTGGGTTTAAAAGTATTCCTTTAAAATTATTCCAGTATCCTCTGCTGGCATCAACCCTAAATAATACATTCATACAAACAATTAAAAATTACGAATGAAAAACAAAACAACTCAGTTAAATAAAATAATAAAAATGGTCTATTGATGGATGTTTCATGACTTTGTCGATTTAATTTCAAAATATTAGACAAGCTTAATCCTCCATTGTATCTATTAAATAATTCATGACATGAGATTATCCATGACCCCCCTTTAGTGAAAAGTCTTTAGGGTATCTGTCCTGTTGATTCAGTCGTAAAATGTATGAGAACAAATTTGTAGTCTTCCATATATTTTGTCTGGTTAGCAAAGAACACTCAAATAGAGCAGAAGCGGCAAGACTTGAAAGGCTGGTGGCACCAGAATCCTCTACCCTAACCTACAGGCAATTGTAGTTGTAACAAGCCCATATTTAAATTAAGCACAGAACGACGTCTGTAGATTCTATGGTTGAATCATTATTTTGCAAAACATACAAAATGAGATAATTGGATTTTGGTATGATTTGATCTGAACTCTTTATTATGGCTTTTTCTCGCTAATCTCTACTGATCAGATCTAAAGGGCTTCTATACTTTTGAACTAGAATTTTTCATTATGTTAAAAACTTACTTCACACAAAGAAAATAAGAAACATTAGTAAAAAACGTATTCTTTTCAGTGGCCAATAATTGCTTAGCATTTAGACATTTTTTTGTAGTTAAACCTGGTTGTATATAAAGACATTTAAAATAAAATTATATTATTAAGTTTTCATGGTTATAATTTTACACTATATGGTATTCAGGATTAAAAAAAAGGGTTTGCGAAGTAGGGTCAGTATAGCTCTCTCACCGTTTCTATTGGGTACAAAATTACATATATTTCATGATCATAGGTTTGTCATTTGAGAATTAAAATTTATGAGACCAGCCGTTTTCGAAATATAGATGTCCCAAGGAAAATATGTTAGCACATGCGTAAACAAAACTAGTAGATGGTCTTTGATAAAATTATTGCAGAATTATCTGGGTAACAACTCACACAATCCCTGAAAATTTTGGTGCTACGGGGCCGCGAGAGTGGGAATGAACTTTATTTCCAGGACTCCTTAACCAATCCGCCTTGGATGACGCTTCTACCCTCTTTACGTATTCAGTTGTCTGAAGTAATTATTTATTAGTAAATTAAATATTTTCAAATAATACTTAGTTTATTTATCATCAATAAGAAATTAAGATATGCTGTATTTATACGTGGATTTATGCAAGATACATGAATGAATACCGATTTGACCAAATTTTCGTTTAAGAATGGTACATAAATGTGATTAATTCTTTGAAGAGATATTATAAAAAAAAAACTTTTTTTTTTTTTTTTAGAAAGTTCAGCCATAACTTCTATCCCTGTGGTATTTGTTCAAATCATTTATCAAGGTTTTACTAACCTAGAAAAACCCATAAATCACAGTAAAATGTAAAATAAATATTTACATGTTTGTTGCAATTTCTTGAAAATTAGAGAAATGGATTTATTAGCAGGAGTTTCACGCTCAAAGACTACCTATCCAATTTATAGTGTGTGCCCCGGGAGTGTCTCCTAACCCCAGAGTCGATCCACGGCTAACATAATAAATAAATCATCTGTTAAAGCTGAAGTTGAATAAGTTCCCGGCAATTAGGAGTACAGAGCTTTAACCTCTTAGCAACCCCAGTATTAATTTTTCTTTTAAAGTTCGCTTATGTATTATATAGCACATATCGAAGATAAAATTCACAGATACTTAAGTTCATAGTTTTGATATAAAAAAAATTAAGATTTTTTTAGCATCCATTAATTCCTTATTTATTAATGCGCTTTGGTTTTTTGGATATTAGGATACGTTAATGGTATGATAACACTAGTTTCAAATAGGTATGTAATGTAGATTATACATTATCCAACTCTTAGCTAAATTTCAGAAGAGAAATAATTAGAATTACAAACAAGAATTATAAAATAATAATATCTTGATTAAAATAAAAAAAATAATTAAAACAAATAAAATACACTTCATTAACAATGTCGTTTTTGATTTTTAATCATTCCAACTAATTAATCTTTACTTGCAATTTATCCTTGAAAGTGTAAATAAAACTTTGTAAAATACAGGAAAGAGTTGGATGTTCGATAAAAAGAATTAAAAACAAAATATTTTTGATATGAGGATGTCAGTTGGATGTTCGAGTTGTTTTATGGCAGCTTTCGAATTCCATTTGAAAAAAACATTAACATGCAGAATCTTACGTTCATGTATCTTTCGTATGCGTAACCTTCACAGAATAGACATATATATTTTTTTCCTTGAACAGGTTGAGTTCCAATTTGATATTCTGTTTGAGATTTGTAGAATATTATAGCGTGTCAAGAATTTTTTCCCCTTCTATAAAAAAATCGGTTTATTTTGTATCGCGTGTAACATGATGATTATATATTTTTATTTATGTAAAAGATGAATGAAATACTTTTTTTAAACGCTCCAGGTTTTGTCCTTGATGACCAAATTCTAATTCCAGTCAGGTATCACGCCCTGTTTTAAATTACTTATATTGTAAGAAATGAGTTTTGTATAATTGCTATTTAAATTAAGGTTTAATGGTGCTTCTTTTGCTAGATTTTCATCAGGTTAATTTTCGGAAATTTCCTAATGCAGTTTTCTAATTTAATGTTTAATAAAACAATTTGTTATGATATAAAGGGGTTAAAGCTGTACTGTCCTGATCATTGGTCACAACAAAACGTATATTTTAAAAAATCGATTAAGTTGCGGAATAAGTGCTACATAAATGAACAAATACAGGAGATGATTCCAGGTCTGCCAAACTAGACAGGATAAGAAATGAAGTTTTGGGAAAATGGATGTCCAGGAGCAGTAGGAGAGAATATACTAAAAAATAAATTAAGATGGTACGGTCACGTAAGAAGGATGGTCACAGAAATGTGGTTAAGAATAGAAAAGTAGACTGCAGCCAGGTACTTTAATCCAGACACTGGAAAGAAAGAGAAGACGACATGAAGTCAAAGGACATCCTTCTAGAAGGGAAACTAAAAAGAATATTTATTTATTGAAATTTACAACTGTATTACAACCATGAAACAAGAAAATGTGAAGTATGACATGATAACATTTGAAGGAAATACCCATGATAGAAGTTCAATGACAATTTTAAGCTAGAAGGTCCGGTGGCTATCTTCTTTTCAGACGCCTAGCAAGAATAGATCAACCGTTCTTTATCTTATTTTTTTCTTTTTTTAATATTCCGGTTTACCATAAATAAATAACACTGCAGCGAAGAAACAGATTTTTTTTTTTGTTCTTTTGATATACATTAAACAATGTGACATGGTACCATAAACTAGTTTGTTTATCTTATTTAAATTCTTTTATGTATAACATAAATACACTTCTTGTTAAAATTTAGATATAGAAATATAAATTTCTATGCTGTGAACGCCCAAGATATTTCTTGGGAATTAAAATAAAGAACTCATCAGTAGCACCTATTATTCGATAAAGGATTTTAATTTTTTCAAAAGCAAATAATTATGAAGATGGGAGTATTAAAGTTTGTATGTAACGAAATTGAAAATACTCCCCCATTACGTTTCCTGAACAGTGTGCGCAGATTAAACCTCTTTAACAATTGGAACTTTGTGTCAAGCTGAGCTCGCATTGAGAATTGACTGTAAAGTAATCCTTTAAGCTGGAATTAGACCGATGTATTGGCATTGAACAGCACTGTCGTTCACCTAGTTAAAAGCATTAACAACAGAGCTGAACTTAGGGGAGGGGGCGAGGGAAACGAGGACACTTGCCCCGGGCGGCAGAATTGAGGGAACGGCAAATTTCGAGTGAATTTTTTTTTTTTATACTTAATTATTTCTGGTAAATTTTAATTAATACAAAAAGGAAAACTGTTTTCATAAACCTAAAATATAGTAAAGCTCTAAATAAATGAAAATTTCTTGTCAGAGATATAAATATATATAAAAAAGTGCAATCAAAAAGTTATACAGTTCAATGAAAATATTTATTACTCGAATTTGTTTTTACTGTTTCAAATAGAGTAATAAAAGACACGAAACAACGAGACTATTGCTAGACAATATTGGGCATTGTTTATAATATAGAGGACGTTTCGGCAAGTACCCCAATCAAATTTCACTTTGGGATAAAAAGAACCAAGAGTAAGCTAAATTTAATGTATGTTTCAGAAGTCATTCAAACATAAAATCCCCTAGAATCTGAGCAACGAAACAAGTTCGAATTGGCGCCTGAAGTAGCGGCAGGGAATAATTTAAAAAACGCTTAACTTTGTTATTATTAGTCTTAGAGCTGTCAAACTACTTCTATTCGAAGCATTAAATTATCTACAAACTTTATTTGAACCATTTTTACTCTCAAAAGCTCACTTAGATGAAAAGTGAAAATAACCAACGAGAAAAATTGTTCATGATTTTAAAATCGAGATTTTGAGTGAGAATAAATAAATTTAATGCATAATAAATAAATAAATACTGAAATAAATACTACAGCACAGTCCATGAAGTTACTGTTTCACTGGTTATTTTTAACAAAACTCCCAAATTCGGCCTGAAAACCAGGATTCAAAGCGTACAAGCCGACTAGTCCATCTGACACCGGCCCACTTGCACTCCTATCATTTACATTAATATCTTTTTTAGTTATTCTGTTATATATTTACATAATTTATTTCTACTTTGATAAGACATTTTTGACAGATGTGAATAAAGAAACAAAGCTTAAAAAAAAGGTAAAAAATTTCTTTGAGATATCCATTTTGGTAAAAGAATAAAAAAATAAGACAATACTATTAAAGTATTTTATTGAATTTATAATAGTAGTTTATTGAATTTGTAAGTATTCTATAAAGAATTTAATATAGTCCCACTATATTTTCTTTCTTGAATATGTTGTTTTATCAATTAAATTAATAATACAATTATAAATGGTTTTTAAATCATTAGGGGCTACGTGGCAGGAAAGTAGTATGGACTACGTATAATTTCAGTGATTGAATATGAGATTCCCATATTTTTTTTAGACATTTTTTCAGTTAATCTTGCCAAAATGGCATTGTGTGAGACCAAATTTACTACCGTGCACATGGAAAGAAAGCTCAAACATTTAATTTTATGTATGGATTCCGGTTCAGCAATGTCCATAATAAAATATATTTTCATTCGAATTTAATACATACCTCTCTCGCTTTAACGGCTTTGGAGTTATGATTCCCAGCTGATCCTTAACCAGATAAATCAGAATTAGGAATTCGAAGTGCACTCTGGATTTTAGAGTGACGAACATAATTTCATAGAAGAGATTGTAGTCTTCCAATTTAAGTACTCCACTACAAGAATCACAAAATCCTAATGAATTGATTAAATTGACGAGTTCATGAAATTAACCGCAGATTAAAACATGAGAGATAAACTTGTATAAACTTTTATATCTTCTGAAGTATTTTTTTCGGTTGGAAGTTTGGCATAGAGAGAAACAGGTATTCCATTGCCTACCTATCATTTATCAATTTTCAAGTATTCCCTTTTGTAACAGGGGATACTAATTTTGGAACCTGTAATTTCGCTAATATTATAATTGGTTTTTAAAATATACCTCTAATCTGATTTTCATGTTTTTTATTGACTATTTCTTATTTTTACTGATACTGTTGAAGGTTTCTTTGATATAGAAATCGTTTATTAGGTTTACGCGGGTTCTGATTGCATTTTTCAAATTTTGTTTTTATCAAGCATGGGCATTTCAAATTATCTTTATATATGACTTTTTTTGAGTAGGTTTATCGACCTATGAATAAACAATAACTTCACCGAAAAAAATATCAATTGTAATGATTATTCGAAATGAGCATGCTCGATAAAATATCTCATTCGAAAAACCGATTCAGAACTCTCGAAAATCTAATAAACGGTCCTTGCAAAAGGAACTTGTCTTAAGTTCAGTAAGAACAGCAAATGGAAATGCGCATATGCAATAAAAAAAAACGTTAGTAAATGCGAAAACAGTCATTGAAAACTTGATAAACAATATCTCTACCAAAAGAATGCCAATTCTAATAGTCATTCGAAATGCGGATGAAGATTTAATGAAAAAAATGGAATCAGAGCTAGCGAAAGCCAAATAAACGATTTCCACACTAAAGAAAACTTCAACAGTATCAGTAAATCGAAAAGCCCTTGCGCAATCAAAAGTACAATTCAAAAAATGGAACCAGAACCTTCGAAAAGCTAATAAATGATTTCTATTTCCTAGAAAAAACTTTAGCAGTAACGGAAATGCAAAATGCGCATGCGCGATTAAAAATCCAATTAAAATAATGGAATCAGAACCCTCGAAAACCTGTGAACGATCCCTTCATCATAGAAAACTTTAACAGTAACGGAAATGCAATATGACGGAAAATTCGATAGTAAATTCTGAATTTGCGCCCTCGAAATTTTGATAACCGAAGAATTTTGAAAACTAATAACTAAGTAGGAATACTCATGGCCGAACAAAATTTCGGTAGTAAATTTGACAAATAACTTTGAAATCTAATCACCAAATCGATGAAATCCATCCTCCTCCAAATAAATAAAAAATAATAAATATTTCAAAATAATAAACAACAATTTTATTTAAAAAATAAACCACTTGAAATTAGCACTTAATATCAATTATCTAATAAACAAAAAAAATGTAGGAATAATATGGCAAAATTATTTCAAAAGTAATTACAATAATTATTTATATTATATAAATATATTTTATTAAAAAATAAACTACTTGAAATTGAAAAATTTCCGAATTCGAGTTGACAACGGGAATACACGTTACGTTTTAAGGTCCTCTCAATCCAAATAACCAAGTCTCGCGAAATGGCCAGTGGGCCTGTGTGTATGCTTAACTCGAAACCGAAAAGTTGTACGAAACTGAAATTACGTATTTAAGGTAGGTATATGGCTGGGATCAGTACCGGCCCTAGGGATACCTGCGCAGAGTGGTCAACAAGTGGGAAAAAAACCTAAATTCCAACCGTCTCAAAATATCGATTCAAGTTTATCCCATCATTTTTTTATAGTTCACGTACCCTTTTTCAGATTTAGGGAAGAAAGTGCTATTACGGCCGATTATTTGATGAGTTATTGAAGCGAACGTGATTTTAAATTAGACCCCATGTAGTCCAGTCAAATGGGAAGCAAAAAGGGGGTGGAAAGCTTTGAAAAAGTTCTAAAAATCTAATTATTAATATTTTTGGGGGTGCTTATTGTAAATGTCAACTTTGCCACCTCCAAGTTTTCCCTTAAAACATAATACAAAAAAAAAAGAAGGCTCAAAAGCTCGAAAAATAAATTTCGACATTCCCTCTCACAATTTTACTGTTCCGAAACTGCTGAACTATACATACAACTGCATAGATGGGACTACATGCCTAATAACGTTCACAAGATTCTTCTGCATAGTAACATAAAATTTCAACTGTTATTCAGCCTATTGGGATGCACACGGAAGAAACCCAGGAAGCTAGGGAAAAATTATCGAGAGTATAGCATAAGGCATTCCCGTGCTAGCAGTGAGGATGTCATCAACATACTTCAAGTGACACGTTCTTTTGTTAATTAATTAAGGGCAAACCAAAAAACGAGAATTCTCGATCTTCGAGATATAATTGCAGTAACACTATTTGACCACTGCACGGTGCACAGTAGTTGAAAATCGACTTTTTTCGGAAAAAAAAACCTCGTCAACCCCGAACTATGAGCCACTGAAAAATAATTTTATTGCTATCTCAATCACAATGAAATTTTGATTACGATGTATACTTTCAAAAGTTTTCACCTCTAATTTTGAGATGTCTATTCCGGAAAGAAAAACTGACATTATTGCTCACCTTTGTAAACTACCTATAAAAGCTAATTTGTGATTTTGCGGACAGATGGAATGTTGACAGTTTATTTTGGGTTAAATACCAACAACTCCAAAGTCTTCAGGTTTTGAATACGATGAAATTTCGAGTTTTTAACACAAAATAAACGAAACCTAGACCTAAAATTTTTTTTTCTTTTATTTTGCGCAACTAATTATTTCTTAAGACCAAAATAATAAATTTAAATATAATACGAAGATTTTCTAATTTATACATTAAATGTATATTATGTATATATATATTTAGATATTTAAAAAGAAGGAATTTGATGAAATTGGTACTGGACCATTTGTACACCAGTGTTAACCTTTTCTCAAACTTTATGCCAAATAGGACCAGCCGTTCTTATACAGATGTGTCATAAAAAATACTTTTGCGCGTGCGTAAACGAAATAGGTGGATGGAATTGGACAACATTGATACAGGACTTATTATTGCACCAGTCTTCAACTTTCCCCCAATTTTAGGCTTAGTCGAACAAGCTACGAAACTGAAATTATACGTATTTAATGTAGATTTAGGTTATGCCTTTGATGTTACAGCAACTTTTTATTCAAAATCGACTTACCGGAAGTACAACTTTAAAATATCGATATTACACTTTTTTACAATTTTCTCGAAAACGGTTCTGATTTTGATGAAACTTGCCTAAATTGTTCTTATTAAAGTCCTTTAACATTTCATATATTTTGTACATAACCGAGAAAATGCAAGAAAAAAAGTGTAATTTGCGCACCATCACAGATTAATTTTGTTTGTTTTGATCTTAATTTAATCAATAAAATGTGTATGTATTAATGTTATCATATGGTATTTATTTCGCCATAAATACAATTATATAACTGTTGAATTTTATTGAGAAGAGGGAATGAAAGAAGGGGCGGAAATAATTCTAGGTTAAGAATAAACTAGACGTATGACCGAAAGATTTATATTTAATGTCTTCATTATTGTTTCTTTACAATAATGGCTCTATAATACCATTTCTTTGGTTAGGAAATATCTTATAATATACTTGGGAAGGATAAATTCAAAACTAAAACGCTGTGACAAGAAAAGCCGTATAGGCAGGACAAAACTAAAAATCAAAAGGATCATAAAATTATTCATTTTACTTTATTTTCAATAATAAACATTTGTAACCGAATAAAAAAAAAAAGTTTTACCCCTCAACCTTTCACGTTTCAAGACACGTAGAATCCAGGTCCGGATTATAATCCGGATGTGCCAGATAACTTGTTTATTCTGTTCGACTTGGGGTCGGAAGAATCTCCTGAGACACCATCAGCCTGTATAAAGTGAGTACCAGCCCCATTATTGATAAAGCTGGTGGTGAGTAGTTTAGCGTAGTTCATCTCCTTTAACCGTTTCTGAAGAAACAATATTTGCTTTCCAAGTAATAAACCAAAGATATGACTTCTAGATTTTTTATTTATTTATGATTATATAACTATAATAATTATTTATTTAAACCAAAAATGAAAAAAAAAGTTATTCTGTGTTATTTTTAGTTAATTTATATAAAAAGAATAATTTTTTTATGACCTACCTTTACCAATAACAACAAAATTATATTATTGTACAACGAATGCCAATATGGTAAATTTTTTATCAAATAAAGGATTTCAAAAAACATTAAATGTATTGCAACACATCTGGGCCAAACTCATTATGAAAAAAAGGCACCTGCATAAAAATCCAATAAATTAACAATAAAATATACGAAAACCTATAAAACTGATGAAGCTATAAAACCAAATTTTATTGAAAGAGACTCCTATTTACATTTCTGACCATTACTATTAATTTGAATAATAGCTTCGGTAGTTAATTTGTTATGACAGCCATAAATGAATGCTTTAGCTGTCAGTAGCAGCTTGTGCTGAAATTGAAATGTAGAAATATTTTATTGTGAAAGGCTTATAAACTAAATATTTTATTGCCGATGGTACTAAAAAATACGTGAAGAAAATTTTATATATTTTTTCACTAAATAAACATCATATATTATCGTTATTAAATGATAAACTTGTCAATCAGTTGTAGCCTATCAAACAATAATTAATATGCATTGAGGTTTTCATTATATACGAAATAACAAATAAAATATCAAACTTCATTTCTTTAAATTAGTTTTGACCTTCCTCCTGTAGTGGAAAAATTGTATACCCAAATAGGTTGGTAAGCTGTCGGATAAACCGCCATTTCAATGACTCCATTGGAGTTCATAAGAGCGTTAAACTAAATAAACAAACAACTTTACCAAATATAAAATTAAGAAAATTCCGGTGGAAAGATTTTAACTATTTATACACAGATACCAATTATTCAAAATCGAGTATGCTAGTAAATTTTGGAGAAAAACAATGATATGAGGCTTAATGCAGTTAAATTTTCTTACATAATTTGAATAAAGCTCTAATAAAATTTCTTCCTGATAATACGAATGAAAATTGGAAATTTCAGTTTCTAATAATACCTTCAAAGTTATAATATTTTTAAATAAATAATAAAGTACACCACACTTCAAAATGATGAAATATTGTTTACATAATTTTTTACTTATTTTTTTAAATCTCCTATTAGAAAAAAACTATTGATGTTACTTGTAAAACTTCAATTGTCTCACGTCAAACGTAATAATACTAAATAATATTTAATAAAATTATTCATAGTATTCATTAATGACAAACGTACAAAGTCGTTTAATTATGTTAAATTTATTTTAACACAAAATAAAACGTTGATGACAACTGGTAAAACGTTAAAACTTTTCAACTGAGCAAGGAATATTGATGTTTATTTATCTATTTGATTAAATAAACAATTGACGATTTATAATGAAATTGAACAACCAAAACATTTGTTACTATTATAATGGACTTGAAAATAAGGTGGTATTGAGTGAATAAACAATATTCAATATATACATACATCCTGGGCGCTACAACCCCTCGCGGGCCCTGGCCTCCGTCAGAAATCGTCCACATAGTTCTCGGTCCCCGTGCCATTATCCACCACCTCTCTGCACCCAACGTCACCGCATCTTGGCCAACCTGGTCCATTCATCTTATCTTCGGTCTTCCTTCCTTTCTTTTTCCAATCATAGGATATTCCAAAACTTTTTTGGGGATCCTATCTTCTGCTATCCTTTTCACGTGACCAGCCCATCTCAGTCTCACGATCTTGACGAATTTCACGATTGGGATGTCATTAAACTTTATGTATAAATCCACATTATGCCTTTTTCTCCATATTCCATTTTCGTGAATTGGTCCGTAAATTCGGCGTAGTATATAGGTAAACACCGACAGTCTCTGCTCGTCGTCCTTCTTTAGAACCCAGCTTTCTGAACCATAGGTTAATATTGGTCTTATTAAGATCTTATAGAAGTGTTATTTTCGGAATAAACGTACGCTCCGAGATGTACAAATCCATTAACTTTTTCGAATTTATAATTGTTTATCTGAAGATATGTTTATCTGTATGTGTATCTCAGTCTATTGACTGTAGTCCCTATTCAAAACTCAGTGCTTTTCCATGTTTTTTCATTTAAATGCTGTGGGGTGGAATTCCTGTTGACCCCAGATGGGATGTCAAGGATTTATAATATAGTAACAAGTTTATTAATATTTATGATAAGTCTATACGTCTCGTTTAATCCAATTCTTGAACTTTTAAGAATTGCTCTTTTGGGAGCATGAAGTCTAAACACTGATGTATGACAAATTAACCTCGAGAGTTCGCTAAGGCGAAGCATAACGAGTTGTAAATATATCAATTCCAACCTCTTGATTGTGATAGATCTTTCAACTTCTGCTGTACATATGTAATGACGTTTTTACACAACCAGACCTTTTTTTTTTTGTTGAAATATTTGTGGTAAGTGGAAAGTTCAAAAACAGTTCTTCAAAATACTTTGTGATTTACGTTTAACCTTCACAGTTGTCTAGTTTTTTTAAGCGCTAGTCCGCAGTTGCATGGCAAAACATGATGGTAGGGGTAAGTACAGATTTCTGTTGTAGAACGCACACATGTGGTTTAAACTTACTTAAAGTTTACCTACTATCATGCTATGCCAGGACAACATCGGACTAGCAGAATTGAAATAAAACTTCTTTTCTTCAACTACATTTATTCAATTACATTTCACTTTTTATAAATAATGTGCTAACATTATTGAAGATTGAAGCCTTAGCAAACCAATTTTCACCAGTTATGATTTATTAACAGATTTTGCTTATAGTAATAATTATTTTATAGGAGATGTGGAATTAATATAAAGCATTGTTATGCCTAAGGGTACCGGAGAAAGAATTTTAGTGGACGAAGACGTGAGTAGATATAAAAGGCCGATCCTGGCAGAGAGCTCCGATGCCGCCTACTGGAGTATGCTCCACCCACAAGAGTAGAAAAGCCCAAGCGGACTGGCACACCGTTTCCTCCATTCCCTCTATCACTAGCCTTAACTGTTACGTGGCCTTACCTAGACCTAACTACCGCGTGACCTTAACTATTAGGCCTTAGCCCTTTCGTTGAATTCGTGGTGGATCTTGACTTTTAATATTATTGGAATAATTTAAGTCTCCATTCTCCTGTTTATTACTCTAAAACTCGCTGAACGAGACAAATAAAATTTCAAATTCCACTTTAAATTCACAATTTCAGATTCCTATTAATTTTTATTGCATTTAATCAGAAGAGGAATTACAACTAAATGTTCTTTTTCATAAATAATTTAAATTATATCAAACATTAGTAAGACAATGCTTTAAATAATCATGTAAATATAGGTAAATAATCATTTTAAATTGATATTTTTGCAGTCTTTTAAAATTATAAAATACTAGGTTGTTACAAAAGTCGTAGTGCATTAGTATAACTTTCTTTCAAATTGCATATTTTAAACATAAGTGAATACAACTCTTCAAAGTTAAGTCCATTGTTTTCAACTAGTTTCACCCATCTTTCTGCCAGCAATTAGATTCGATGCCGTAACCACTCCTTTGGTTTTGAGGCAAAGAACTCTTCACATCAAATTTTTAGGTCCTCGTAATTATCAAAGATGCGAAATTTTAAAAAATGAGCTGTTGATCTAAACAAACCATAATCTGATGGTGAAATATTTGGGATATACTCAGGTGCGACAAAACGTGTACTCCTTGTAGTTCCGATAATTTTACCTTGGTCAAACGAGAACGATGTGTAGGAGCATTGTCCTGTTGCAAAATGGCTTGATTCCTGTTGATCAAAGTTGTGATAGTTTGTAGTCAAAACTCTATAAACTCTGTCTAGCTGTTCACAGTAAATGCTTGAGTCCCTACTACGGAAGATAGTTGCATTTGGGTCCTGGTTCACACATTCAAGAACGTCATCATCAACGACCGATCGGCGACCTAATCTGGGTTATGCGGCAATATTTCGATGGATAATTGACTCTCCTTCTATGGCGCAAATTTCTTCGGCGGCTGCCTTTCCTTTCTTCTTTCTTCCTCTAATATTCGAAAAGACCGTTAATCACGATTTTTCTTCTGACATTAGACGTGCGTTTTAAAAATGTAAATGCCAACTCAAGCCATAAGGAATTATAGCATTAGTCAAAATAAACATTGACATAAATAGTAGGGGCAAAAACATTCTAGTAGAACAATTATGAGAGTTGGAATTAAGGGTTGTATACATTCACAAGGGCTTTTGTAACAACCTAGTACAACTTCAGGACAACAAATAAACATTTTGATCACATGTTAACATTATCTATCCTAGAAAGTCGTGAAACCACTCCTGATTTTTAAATTTATTATTCCCTGGTATGATCAAATAATGCAAATGAATAGCCTTCACCCATGAACTACTTATATATCAAGAGACAATGCTTAAGCTATCAGGGAATAAGAGTTCATGTAGCCACAAACAGCTTCTAGATAGTTTGAATACAAAGTAGGACTTGATCGTAAGTCTTCCCTTGCTTAGCATTCTAAATGGTTACAAAGGAACAGACAAAGGGCTGGAAGACCGAAGCAATCAAAGCTTCTAGATAAAGCTTAGAAAAAGACATTCCACCAAACGACTTTATATACATTCTATTACAGTATCTCTGAATATCGGGATGATACTATAATATTTCTTACGAATGGGCAATGTCTTCTTAATGTTAGAACTTCGTGGACTCATAATGATGCAAAAATATTGCATCCGGGTAGTCAAAACAATATTTGTGAGATGAATAGATTACATCCTCTTCATGAAACTATAATTTGAGAGCGTTTGCATCATCTTGATCGCAGAAATGGAGGAAGAAAATAAAGAACATGACCGAATATTTTATAAGAATGGATACTCTTGGAAGAATGTATACAATCGAAATTACAAGTTATTTTATTGCACTGTCAATAAAAATTCTAAACACTAACAATTAAATCATTAACTCAATTAATGATGTAAAGAGAAAAAAAAGTGATATTTGAAAAAAAATTAGCTTCTTTTGCTATGGGCTTTAAAAATATAAATTCAAGAGGAGGACGAAATAATGTGAATTTTAGTTAGGTTTAGTTTCATGAAAGTCGAGAGTTATGTCTGAATTTCACGATCATTTGTCCTTACTAATAGAAGTTGCATTTATGTTATATCTACCTCGCGTGTAATTTCACACAAAGATTAGTCAAACGAAAGTTAGTAAAACAAAATTTACTGATACTATTTTCATAACAGCAAGTAACACAAATACACACAACTTGGTAGAGTAAGTGGCGGATCATTGTGCGGTATAAAATTAAATTTATATCCACAATTTGCTAAACTTCAATTTATTGATAATTACGTAACCAAAAACCTAAATATCGAAAACGACCATGTACGCTTAATTCCAATATATTTGAACGATTATGAAAAGGATTTATCTGCAAAGGTGGATTTTTTTATTAATAATAAAATTGATAATCTAGTTATTTTGACTGATCAGATCATAAGTAGCGAATTATTAGAACACCACCATTCAACATCTTATAGAACATCGCAAGAAAATCGACGCTAGAGGTAAGAAATCACTAGAGTTTTCAGATATTATAGCCTCGTAGTACTGAATGGGAGAATACAAGGAGATGAAAACGCTCTGACTTTTATATCTCCGAGAGGTGAATCAGTAATTGATCTATGCGTGGCACCAATCAATTGTTAAAAGTATATAGAACAGTTAAAAGTTATTACCAAAATTTTTCAGAACACATGCCGATTTTATTAAAATTGAAAAAAAATATGAAAAGAATAAGGACTTAAAATATATGCCCCTCCCGCCAAAGCTAACATGGATCAAAGAAGAAGAGGATTTTTATAAATCAAAATTGAATGAAATATGAAAGAATTTAGTATAGGACATAGATGACCCGGACATTAATGCAGAAGCGATAATATCCTGTATCGGGAAATCGATCGCGGAATCTATGCAACGTCGGCCGCAATAATTGGTTCGACTGAGAATGTAAAAGTGCAGGGAAAAAGTCTATCACCCTTTTAAATTTATTTAGAAAAAAGTAGATCCGAGACCATTAAAATTATGTATCTCAAAGCCAACTCTGAATACAAAAATATTTGTAGAGAAAAAAAGAGACATTTTTTCTGTATATAATAATAAATATAAAGGAAGCCAGAGACACGAAAGATCTGTAGAAATCTCTGAATTATCTGAAGAAAGATAAATTTGTCGGGGATAAAGTTAGAAGATTAGTTTAATTATTTTAAACAACTTACAATATCTTCCCGCACCTCAATTCAGGTCCTCTATGCCGAATCATATGTAAAACTTAAAGAATTAGATAGATTAATAATAATTAATGAAATAAAAACAGACCTCAATAAATATAAATACGCCGAACAACCAAGTATAGATCGGATATCATATGAATTTTTTAAAATGGCACCTATAAATTTCTATGATAAATTACTTATATTTTTTAAAAATATTTGGGACAAAGAAAAACTACCAAACAGCTTTGAGACGGCAATTATATTACCAATTTTTAAAAAAAGAGATATCAATGATATTAGGAACTGTAGGGGAATATCGCTTCTTAACGGTATGGCAAAAATATTTACTGGAGTCCTGTTGGAGCGGCTTATGAAATGGACAACAGATAATTACATATAATATATGAACATCAAACAGGATTCAGACCCGGTTACTCTGCATATGACAACTTATTTTTACTATATTTTTACTATAAATTTAAAAGAAGAAGTATACCTATTTTTTATTGATTTTATAGTAAATCTCCATTTGACCGAGTTGATAGTAGAGCACTATTTTACAAGCTAAGTACGTTGACTTTATCTACAAAAGTGCTGAGCATACTAAAAAATCTTTATGACGCAACGAATCTTAGAATGTGGACAAATTACGGCATATCTGAAAGGATCGATTCTTATATTGGATTAAGACAAGGATGTTTACTGAGTCCGCTACTTTTCTCGTTATTTATTAACGACCTTGTGGAATGGATAGAGGGTGGAATTACTCATCGCAGAACAAAGGCTGAATATATTGATGTATGCTGATGACGTTGTTTTTATTGCAGATAACGGCCTTATTATGCAAGAAATGATTTGCAAACTAGAAGTTTATTTTAGAACATGGAGCTTAGAACTAAATCTAGATAAATCCAAACTAATGATCTGCGGCAGAAAAAAAGCAAAATCAAATAAGAGGAAGTGGTACTTTGAGGAGAAACCAATCGAGACAGTAAACTGTTACAAATATCTGGGCATCAGTCTTGCGCATTACTCATGTTTAAAAAAAACATTTTAAACTTAAACTCACAGCTTGCAAAAATATTTTGTATGTGGTTTGGTCTATATTAATGTCAAACAAGCAAGTCCCATTGAAGCAAAAAATCGATGTTTTTAACTACACAGTAAGAGTAGTATTGTGCTATGGTATAGTGATACGAAAACTCAGATTCAGTGGAGAAACTGCAGCGTTATTTTTTAAAAAGAATAATTGGGGTACCCGTTACTACGCCTAATTACATGCTCTATCTGGAGACAAAATTAAATCCTCTACATAGTTACACCATATCGATACACATCAATTATTTTATAACGTCATTGAGCTTGCAAAATAATCGGTTACCAAAAATAATAGCCCTTAAACGATCGAGAAAAAAATTAACTTGGGCAGGTGATCTTGAGAAGACTAGGCAGGAGTGTTGGTATAGAATTTTTAGTCGAGAGATTGTTATTTAGTGCAGAGCATCATATTATGTAAAGTAAATTAATTTATGATGTCACTTTTTTTGAGTCAGGAAAAGACATACATTATATGAGGCTTATTTTCAAGGCTAAGAGAGAATTATTAAATTGAACTACCAACCTTGGACAACTAAAAGAAATAATTGCTCATTGTACAATTTAAATGTTCCCGAGAATACGATACATTTCATCTGGATCTGCCCGGTGCACACTCAATTTTGAATGATTTTCATAGGAATAAAGATATCCAAATGAAACATTGCAATTACTGAATGGTCTGGATTAAGAAAAATTATATTTATATCTTAAACAGGAAAATTCATACCGAAATGAACTAGTTAAAGAATTTAATTACTGATTAATTATTTATACCGAAACATCTGGCTGTACTACTATTACTGTAATACTAAAATGTGCTGTATTTTTTTTTTTCACTGATCATTGTATTAATAAAGAATAAAGAAACCTCGACAGACGAACTCTGTTCATTGTCTAAAATACGTTGTACATAAAAAGCATATCTGTAAATACTTGTTAATAAACATTCATCTATCTATCTTCATAACCTAATATTTCAAATGAAAATTAAACTTTAGCCAGTTAAAATAAAAAGCAATATAAGCAAGCATTTTAAGATCTTGTGTTTTTTTTTGTAAAATAACAATCAAATATAAAAGTGAGAAATGTGAGTTATTACCAATAGCCGTTTTATATTAAATTTTGTAATCTATACAATGAGTATCCCAAGAAAATTATCTTGTTGAAAAATAAAATAAATAAATTAAAAAATATATATGTGTGGCAGACAATTACCATTTTTAATACATTCCAACATAAGCGGCCAATGTATTTAAAAAGATAATTAATACTGTGAAGTTGATAGGAATATGCTTCGGGGCTTGATCCCAGGTTTATGTCTGGCGGTACAAATATAACTTTAATTCCTTAAATAAAACATCAAATTTATATTAGATCGATTGTTATATTATATTATATAAATATGAAAATGTCTTAGACAGTTTAATTGTGACAGTTCGTTTCACTTTTAGATTATGGTTAAGAATTATTTATAGCATCTGAAATATGAATGAGTCCGGTAATCCTTCCTCCTTAAGTTCGTCAAGGGACTTTTTGAAGAACAACGGGGATTTATCATCATTGCATACTATCATTAGTACGAAAAAATCGCTAAGCGTTGTGAAACACGACTTATCTCATTTTTTTTTTTAAATAAGAGAAAAGTCCAATATACCGCTAAGACGGGTAATGAGTCCAGTCTCAATTGATACTGTTTGGGATTCAAATTTAGCCGAAACGACAAATGTAAAAAAGCATCAATTTGAATATTTAGCAACTTTATGAAAATATACACAAATATAAATCTTCAACATATAAATCTCATATTCGAATGTTTGGACGTCTCCTTCAACAGACCAAAAAAACAAAAGTATTTGCCAAATACTTACTTTTTCTGATTTTATATTGACGCATTATAAGAATGAAAGGAATAAGAAAATAATCTTACAATAGACAGAATGAAAAAGTGAAGTTCTTTGAAGACTCATACCATTAAACACCATAGTCATACCATAGTTTCGGGCCTGATAATTTTATATAGGTAGTGAAATTAAATGCTTGGCACGTAGCAGACCTTACTTTAATCCATAAATACCTACTCATAAAGTTTTGCTACTGTGCCACCTCAGGTTAATAAAATATCTTATCTAATCCACTAATAAAATTTTCAACTTTTTAAAGGAAATATATCCGTATCTTCTACGTAGAGGGAATATTGATGCCTGCTGTAAATTCTGTATATGAAAGTCCTTCAGATCTCATGAGGAGGCTAAGGTCAGTTGTATATTTTATGAGGCATCTGTCTCAGGTTATTTATGCTCCAGCTTTCTTCAGGATGGGTCTTGCTTTGGATAATAATAGCCTTTATCATAGACGTGACTCCAGGAGATGCTTCTGATTCTTGTTGACATATGACCTTCGTGCTCCTTTCAGACACCTATTTAATTTATATTCATAACTAAATTCAGCTGTGCATATGGAATCAGTAAGTGTATTTATAGTACTACTAATTTTGATTGCGTTTTGATGTTCTGGTTTCATCCTATGGAAGATTCAAATTAAGCTAGATACTAACGCTATTAATATTGAGACAAGATTCATATTTAATTTAATTTTTATTATTTTGTAAAAATTTCTTGATTGCAGAATATGCACAGTACGCCGCAATACTAATCAAAACGTCACTACTACACAACCCTATGAATTTGCCCATAACAAAAGGCATACGATCCACAGTCATCACCCACCCATACAGCATGCAATACACATCACACTATTCCCCTCGCCTCCCATTGCCTCATTTCGAGTTGCGCTGACATCCATGATATTTTGCAGTTTCGCCTGTTTTTTTTTATTGATTACAACGCCGACATCAGTCTTGGGGAGATAACGTCTTGTACTTCTAAAGAAATAAACCTGAAGCATTCATGACCATTAACTTTACGAAATCTCAGCTGATACTATTTAATGGCCAACCTTAAAATAAAAAAACACTAAAACTTTTTTCTTATCTATCTTTTCTTTCTTATTCTGATTTTTTCTTAACTAAAGGACTTAAGACGATACCTTAGGCTAAAAACGAAATAAAACCTTTATGGACACAAGCAATGGAGCTATCCCGCCAAAACCTCAACATCCAGAGAATTCTATATGAGGAATGTCTTTCTACACAAGGACTTCGGCACTCAAACAGTTTCAGATACTCCCATTGAAAACTACAAAATTTAAACCTCAGACAAACTTACATAAACTATTTAACACTTAGATGCACCATGAACCCAGACATCCCATCCCGACGACTTTTGTGGTGGTTGCCAATTGATATAATAAGTAAACTTCCGCTTAGTTATATTATTATCCGCTAGCTCAAATTAAATCAATTTAATTAATTAAATTATATTAATTGAGCTCAAACGAGCTCAAATTCGCTTATTACAAACAAAAAATTGTAAATGGCAAAAAACTTTGTTGTTCATATATAATTTGTGTAATATACATAACTATAAACTATATATAGAAATATAAGCTATCAAACCTCTCTAACTAGAGGATAATAATTTTGATTTCACAGCACTTGACCAGAATGTCAGAAATACGTAGAAACGGTTTTGTTTTTTTATCAATATACATTTTATAATATCAGAGAATTAATTAGCAGTTAATAATTATTCAGCACTAATTAAATATTTTAGATTTTCCTGATATCACAGCAATAACCTTAAAAAGCAATTTCATTTCATTTGAAGTATTATTTTATACGATAATAAATAAAGATATTCTCGGCACAGTACATACATGTTTAAACATGCAATACGGAATTATATAAGTATATTGCAAACAGGATATGTTCATAAAGGTAGTACACAAAAATATATGAGAGATATAATTTTAAATTTTGTGTCCGATGAAAATTTCGTCCCAATTGTAGAAATTTATTATACAGATTTAAGTATCAGATATTTTATTTTTAGTATATCTGTTTGTTGCAAACTATAAATCTCGTTGTAAATATTTCTATTTGAAGCAATTTATGGCAGATTGCCCCAAACGTAATTACCTTCCCCAGATACTAGCCACAAAATTACCTGTTCAAAGTGTTATAGCTCAAAATAGAAATGCACTATTTAAAAAATAATAATACAGCGTTTCCAAATAATAATAATGATAAGAAAAAGCTTAGCGAACCCGAAGGTTCGATGCCGACACTATCAATCACTGTCTACAAACCTCGGTCTACCGACTACCGTCCAAATTTCTAATCCGTAAGAACACCCCATACGCAATCCTCCCACCTACATTTGAGTTTACCCGTCGGAAGTTTATAAACTTTTTAGGAATTCGAACTTTTTACATGCCCATTTCAACCGTCGTAATATCACTTCCATAATATTAGCATGGTACATGTTACGCAATGCCGCATTGTGTAACCTCCTAAATTCTCCTTTGGACTCATCCTTTTTCGGATCAAATATTTTATGCAATGCCTTATTCTCGAAGACCTTAAGGCGTTATTCGTCCTTCAAGGTTAGAGGCCACATCACACCCGTACAGTAGGGAGGATAATTGTTTTATATATATTCTATAATTTAAGTTTCTGGGCAAAATGCGCGACCTAAGTAAAATGATATTTCGCTGATACCGAAAAATAACAAGCATCCCGAACCTCTCCAGATCCGCCCCCCTAAGCGTTAATGAGACCCGCGCGAGGGTTACTAAATAAAAAAATTATATTTTTCAATTTGTTTTACAAAAATATAACCAAAGCGCTTTTGGGCCTCAAAGTATCTGTTCCAAGATTTGGCCATCATTACATTCTCTTCTTCTTTAAGTGATTTTTCCTGACAGTAGATGACATCTAGAAGATAGTTTGAGGTAGTGTATCATTTTGAAAAAGGTTTTTCACGAGACAGGAGTAAAAAGTGTTTTCTGCATTTGAGTGAATCTAGGGGAAAAAAGTTAAGGAAATGCGTTATGAACATTTTTTTTTTTTGTTAATACACTCTCCCCCCGTTATGTACATTGCTTTTATAATTAAACAATTTGAATTGATTTTATATTATAAAAATAAAAGCAACTTTAGTAGCAATATGTGTATGCAAACGTAACCTCACTTCATGCGAGACAGAAAAAAGGTAACGCGCCGTCATTACTGTTGGCGTATTCTGGAACATGTGTTATAATTATATATTGTTGTTTCATATATTACATTTTGTGTGTCTAGATGCCATCCTTAAAACCTACACCGTTAAACTGAAAATTCTATTATTATCAACATTAACTAAACGTGGTGCCAGTATGATTAAGATGGCAAGTGGAATCCCGCTTCCAGATCTAATTGATTTTTCCTGCAACGAGACTGCATTTGAAAATAGGGAACTGCTTAAGATACAGTGGCATAATCATGTTATCTTAATGGAGTCAATTGGGACCAATGCCACCAAAAAACCTAGGAGGAAGGTGAAAGCAGCTCTCTGCTTGGCAGTCAGGGACTAAAATTAGTACACAAGCTCTGCCCAGAAGATACAATATTAGAGTCAACTAGTCTTAGACTAAACAAATGTTCTGGTGATTGTAAAAATGCTACGTATGAACGTTTTTTAATAAATAAATAAAGGAATCTTGCAAAGAGTTCGTTAACAGATCCATGTGATAGCGAGCCGCTGTGACTTCAACATGCTGAGAAGAAGCCAGGCTTTGTCAAGTATATCGGAAAATTTAACCCGAGAATGGCAGATATTGCCGCTCCCATTAGGTCTCTATTGCAAACGTTGCCTGGAACTGACAAAATCAGCTGGAAGACGCTTTCATCAAACTGGTTTCGTTGGTAACTTCTGCTCCGACACTAAGGCAGGGTTGGGAAATCGAAACGATATAGAGATAAAACGGATTTGAAAAACCGATATTTTCTATAGATATCTTAACATCCAAAATATCGATGATTTCGACATTTTACAACGATATATCGGTGATACCGTAATTTTAAACTATATAACAGTAGTATCTCTATAATTCATATCCCAGTAATTCGTATATCCCCATAATTCGCATGGATTCTCTGATCTCTTGATAATCTCCCTTTAATTCGTATAAAAACAATGCGATTTTCAATAACTCGGTCTTTTCAATAATTCAGTAATTATTTTCATCTTTTTAAGAGTAGAGGAGAGATAGTGGGAGGGGAATCATTTCTATAAATTTCGATCGGTTTACACTTTTTTCCCTATTCATCTCTCTTTAAAAATAAAAATGAAATAAAACTGTAACCATCTTATTAGCCGCCAATATGGATTCATCGGAAAAGTTATGTTCGCTCATGACTGATAAGTCCACGAAACCAACATATTTTAAAAACAAAACCGCTACTGATAGCTGATTGTGCAAATACAAAAGCATATGGAATAAAAAACAGCGAAAATTTTCAACTTTTTATTGATAATCGTACGACAGACAATAATGCCCCATCACTTAGCGATGTTAAAGTTCTGTTTTAGCCTCACAACACAACCTCGAAGTTGCATACTCTAGACTTGGCCATAAGTAAACGATTTAAGACAATTAACGCAAAGAAGTAGTGATGCAACTCTTTGAGAGCATCGAGGATGGGAATCATCTATCTCAAAATGAAGAAACTTCCATAAATTTTCGCTATTTCACAATTTTAAGGAATATTTTGCGTTTGCTAGGATCCTGACTGACGAGGAAATTTTGGCTCTGTTTCAAAAGGATATGAAGATGAAATTGCTGTGCCGACAATTAGTTCTAGAATGGTGAAATAATACATAAAGAAATAATACATCTACAACGTGCATCATTTCCTTGCAAAATCGGATGTTGGTGTAAACCTATTTTCTGCTCTGAACATGCTTAAGGGAGCCATCGAAAAGAACCGTCTTCATTGCACCAAAAGAAAATATCCAATTTCTTTTTCAAATGTGATATTTTAAGGTTTTTTTGATCTAACTATTTCTTTTTTATGTGCATTAATAGTAATACAATTATGCTTTAATTTTGTTATTTCGTGTTTTTTACTACCGATTATTGGAAATCTCGACAATTTATGTTTAACTTTCCGACCCTTGACCATACGAATTATCGAGATCCTACAATGTCTTCTTATTTTAATTAACAATTTCCTTTATTCGGTAAAACTCTAGAAACGTGACCCCAACATGGCGGTCTAGATTTTTAAGGCCTGAATAAAGGTCTGGAGTTTTACAAGTAAATATAATATAATATACAGAATAAACAATTTTAATTACCAAATAATAATTTGTAGATGAGATTTATATATAAATAATAATAATTAATCCCATATAAAGACAAATAGATAATATTATAAATGGTAATTGTACTGAAATGTATATCAAATGAATTACACGCTATTAGATGAATGTTTTAAGTATGAAGATTTTATTACTGAAAACTTTTAGAAGAATATAATATACGAAATATGGCTAAAAGTCTTCAAGATAAAAATATGTTCTAATATATTTTTTTTTCCAGTGTATAATTATCTTCCATCTTATTTTTAATTCCTTATACGAAGTAAAGGAAGTATTGTAATCGCGAAAATTTTCGATTTTCAGATTTCGACGGAAATATCCATCCCTGAATCCATTTTGACTAGATTCGTCGTGGCGTCTGTACGTACGTTCGTTCGTATTTCGCATAACTCAAAAACGGTTAGCCGTAGAAAGTTGAAATTTTGTATTTAGGATTGTTGTAAAATCTCTTGAACCTCCCTTTTTGGGCCACTGCTTGATCACCGGAAGTGGTACTTTACTTGAAGGTCGTAATTGATTTCCATCAAAAAAATATATATTAAAATACTATGAGAAACTTCTCAAATTTAGTATTTATAATTTATATATTGATTTAAACATACTAGATTTTGGTCTAAATTGGAAAACCGGAAGCGGTACTTTACTTGAAGGTCATATTAGACTTTCATAAAAAATTACATTAAAATATAATGTAAAACATCTCAAATTTGGTAAATAGGACTTTTATATTGATATAAATGTATTTAATAGATTTTGGTTAAGATTAGTGAGCCGAAAAGGGTACTTTACTTGAAGGTCATAATAAGCTTACATCAAAAATTTAAATTAAAAGAGAAAGCATATGTTTCGGTAATAAAGGTTACAAACGCAATTTGTTTTCCAATACAATTAAACATTTTTATTACTTGTTTTAAGTGTTAAAATTAAGTGTAAAATACTAGTTTTCCTCCCCATTTGTGAAATCAACAAGTCTGCAGCATGAGAATAAGGTATTAGTTATGTGGATTTTTTCGCTTAAAATGTCGAAACTGTCGATTTCTAATGCTTTATCCAGTGATATTGACAATTTTATTGTTGTCACGGAATATGAAGAAATATCTTGGAAACTAGTTACCTACTGAAGGAAAACGACATATAATAACGGAATGAGACCTCCAGTAACAAGAGTTTGTGTTTTATTTTAAATAAAATAAAATTTATTTATAGTGTTTCGAGAGAGTCGGCAGGAGGATGGTAGGTAGCAAGAATTACTGGTGGTATCGGAATCGAAACTTCTGCGTTATGTCTTTTATTATTCAAGTATATTATTCAAGAGGATGCAACGGATTCTGTGAATGTATGAATATTTCAAAATTTCGTTAAAAATCAGGATTCAGAAATTGTCAGGTTTTGCGAGGTTGGCTAAAATTCGGCCTTTTATCATTCATTAGTTCTAAAATGTTATTCACTAACATAATTTTGTAATAGTTCTGGTTTTAAATTTGAAAAATTTCGTTTTGTAAAGTTTTCACATATTTCTAGTTCGGGATGGCGATAAAGTTGTAGTGTATATACATATACTTCCATATTAGTAGGCCATATAAAAAATTTAGAAGGCAGACTCATTAATGCTACCAAATATTTAGTCTGCCAAAGTAGGTCTCGTTTGCTTTTTTATTAGTAATTAAAATGGCCTTAAAATTTTCTTTAACGTTATGAGGTGAATATCGTTTAAATTAAAAATTTACTTTCCTGTAATGTTTTTTCTATCAGCATTTATATTATACACACAAGCAGTCTTGCGCATTCATTTATTTATTATTCATTCATTTATTTGTTTTTGCTATATGTACATAAATGCGAATAAAAAATCACATTTCATTTCATTACTTTCCTGTAATGTAGTAAACATTTGTTAAAAATATTGTGGATATAAGACCGTCTGATTTTGCAAAGCTGCCAAAAACTTGGTTTGGTAAAGTGCATTCGACAGTACGCAATGAATCCTATTTTTATTTTTTCCTTTTGTCGTTGTCTTACAAAGAAAAATCTCTAATTTAATTACTGAAATTATGAATCTTTAAAACTTATATTTAATCTATGTAAGAGTGGTGCTTAAGGCATGATGTAATATTATCAAGATTAGACTACTGTTAATTATCAAACTTAAAAAAAAAAGGTCATCAATTACAAGATTAGGACACTGGTGTTGGTACTAGTAATGGTAGGGGAACAAGTCCAGCAAATAAACCTACTAACATGTTGAAAATAAAGAAACATTTTAATGATAGTGAATCATACAAGAAAATTTAAAAAATAAATAAATCTCTAGTCTTAAAGGTGCAAAATGTTGACCGTTATTACTGTCCTCATACCTTAAACAAAATTATTTAATTTATTTAAATTATCATTTATAATAATTGTTAATTATTTTAGATTATTATTTAACATATAATAAATTAAATTAAATAAAAATATGATTTAAATAAAAAAATAAATATACATTTATCTGGTACATATTTATACCAAAAAAAAAAAATAATAATAATAAATATAATACATAAAATATGAATTCTTGAAATGTTAATGAAAAAAATACAACAAATGCTTGTTTATAATAAATCTGTAAACTATTATTTTGTATTTTTAACTTAATATTTTTATAGTAAAGGTTGGGTTAAATAGTTTTTACAATAAAAGAAACGAACTATAATCGAGAAATTATTGATCGATATTAACTCATTCTGAAGAAGAAATGAGAGTTGGTACAGAAACTAAGAGGTCCATCTTCGCAATCGTTATATTATAACCGCTATATTATAATCGTAATCGTTATATAATATGGATCTCTTTAATTGGAAATAAATATGATTAAGAGCATAAACATATTTAGTCCATAGTGCAGAGCCAAGTATTTACAGATAAATAATGTTCGATCTGAACTAGGGCGTTGAGGCTGTAAAAAATAGAACAATAAATATTTAAATATAAATAGTCGACAGTTTTACAACATTATTATAAGTGAAAAATTAGGTATTATTATATAGTTACGCAGGATTAATTCGAGAGTAGCATCCAAGTATCACTTAAATCTCCATACAGTTTGTTTCTATTAATGTTAAGAATTACTGCTATAAAAATCGTTTCCAAAAAGTTAAAGATGGAGAAAAACAGAAGTGGAACACCCTCTAAGGAGTATATGATATCATTTAATGTTTTTATAAGCAAATAATGAAGTATACATAGATTGGAATCTCGGGGCATTTCTTGTTTTTATAGCTATGAGGGCCTTGTCGGTTGGGTTGTAAAAGTGGCTTAAACTTCCTCTTTTAATATCAAAACAGCTTCTGATGGGATTCGTCTTCATTCCTTTCCAAACTTTTTGGATGTCAATAAATTGGGTTGGACATTTATGGTTACTAATAAAAGAGGTAATCCGAAAAGAAATTCATTAAAATCGAAAACGAGTTTTTTTTTTTATGCTTGCCTTTGATATCATCAAATTTCTTTATTTTTTATTCAAATGAGTTCTTGGGATGGTGGCACACGTTTAAAATATTTTATTATTGACGAAACCCCGTAAAGTCATAACGGTTCAAAGGGCACTTCATAAAAAAAAAAAAGGTTGTCCCAGCTTAATTTTTAATGAATAAATAAATGTGATCAACAACTTTATTATGGTTGTTCATTTTATGAAATATTATTTAATTCGTATTTAATTTATAATATCGATCGATATAGATAAAAAAATATAGCAAAACTTTAATCTCACATTTATTTCATTAATAAAAACTTTTTACAAAGTCATTATTTTATTTTGTAACGTTTCGTCACTATTTTACAAAATTACTGTCCGTTTTCAAACTCTATTTTCAGTCACCTATGTCAAAATATAAAATATTCTTACACATTCTGCTAAAGACAATAAGTACTTGTTTTAATTTTAAATGTTCTAAATTTTCTATTGTTTTCTTATTTTCTTTCTTCTTTTTTTTTTGTCACATTGAATTCAAATTTTTCCTTTTGGTGACTCAGCATTTCTAAAAAGCATAGTTTTAATAAATATTGTTCAACAAATACTTAACACTTTTATTATTATTTTAAAATATCTGATGTGGACAACACATGACTTTCTTGTACGCATATTAAACTATAAATCGGTGGCTCAAAAAGTGATTCTGAATTTGGTTACTAGTTTCCGAAGATTGAAGTATCTCGACGTCGCGACATCCATCTATTGACACACACAAATAGGGAGGAAATCCATTATTTTACACCCAATTTTAACACTTAAAACAAGTAATAAAAATATTTAATTGGATTGGAAACCAAATTGCGATTGTAATCTAAATACCGAAACATATGATTTATGTATTTAATTTAAATATGATTTTTGATGTAAGCTTACTATGACCTTCAAGTAAAGTACCCTTTTCGGATCACAAATTTTAACCAAAATCAAGTAAATACATTCATAATGATATAAATGTCCTATTTACCAAATTTGAGATGTTTTACATTATATTTTAATATAATGTTTGATGAAAGTCTAATACGACCTTCAAGAAAAGTACCACTTCCGGTCTGCTAATGTTAACCAAAATTTATTATATTATTTAAATCGATATATAAGTCATAAATACTAAATTTGAGAAGTTTTTCATAGTATTTTAATACAATTTTTGATGAAAATCAATTATAACCTTCAAGTAAAGTACCACTTCCGGTGATCAAGCAGTGACCAAAAAGAGAGGTCCACAACTAGATTTTACAACAATCCTAAATACAAAATTTCAACTTTCTACGGCTAACCGTTTTTGAGTTATACGAACGTACGTACATACAGACGCCACGTCGAAACTAGTCAGGGATGGTCAAAATGGATATTTCCGTTGAAATCTGAAAACCGAAAATTTTCGAGATTACAATACTTCCTTTACTTCGTACAAGGAAGTAAAAACGTAATTTACATTTAAAATTAAAACGGGCAAAATTTATTTTTTTATAATTGTAAATATTTATTAAATGTTAAGTTTTAATTATATTTTATACTAATGTACGAATTTTAATTCATTTATTATAAACATAAATTTTTATAAATTAGAGATTTTTTAAATGATATTTATTAATAAATGATATATTGATGTAAAACAAGCAGAGGTTAATGATTATAAGAAAATTATAAGAAAACCGCTAAAAAAAAGAAAGAAAAAAATACATGTACTTTTATTATATATTATGAATATTTTAATTATGCTATAAATTTTAAATTTATTGTCAGTTTGATGTTAATAGTATACTGTGTGTATAGTAACCCAATACAGATGTGCACCATCCCTTTAATTATAAAGTGTTTCTCCTTCTCTCTGATTTAATTAAAACCATTGTTATTTTATCTTGTTCTCTATATCTTAAGAATGTTTTTTTTTTAAAGACAGCATTACTTCCTGAATGGCATACATAACTATCACAATCTTAATTTAATTGAAACCGAGAGAAAGAATGTTTTAGAGTCCGCAATGGGGTTCCTATTGAAACTATTTTTATTTTTAAGATAGAGAGATAGTATAGTATGTAATTTATTCAGTTTATTCAGTAACTCTGCATATGTTATTAATTACTAAAGTAATAATATTTCTTGAATATGTTTTAAAATTAATTACATTTTTCCAGATTTTCATTTATAGTAATGGACTCAGATAATTTTCTTTCGAAATTATTCTTTTCTATATATAAAATTTTAACATCCTCAAAATCAAAAATTTTGAGTTGCAGTTTATTTTATATAAATACACCACATTTGCCGTTTTATTTTTTCTATTTTATCTTTCTTATTATCCTGTTTAGATTAGTTGTTTTATTTTTGGTTTATAACCGAATTTATATTCTGGTACGCCGTAATTTTTAAATGTTCTGTTTAAACTAGGAGACAATTTATTTATGTATATGCACTTTCTGTATTTTACAACATTCATGGTCGGTACAATAATATTTTTATTTCCTTCTTCTTTATTTAAATTGTTATCCTAATTTATAACATAGTTCCAAGTTTTCATGATAATATGAATTGGATAAAAGTTATCAAAAATAGTTTATATATAATTGTTTTATTATTTTGATTTTTGATGTATCAGTTAGTTTTACTGCTTATTTATAACCTTTTTAATACATATTTTTTTGATTGACCCTAATTTTGTAGAAATTTAAATTTAAATAATGCCATAACCGACCTACATGCGGACTCCTCGGGTTCCGGACTCCTCGGCTGTGAAAGTTACATGTTTCCGTGAAAAATTATATTATTTTAAAGATCAGAATAGAGGGGATCCACATGTCTGGTGCAGTTCAGTAGGCAAGACTGATACTGAACTGCTACGGACATGTGTTATTATTTCTGAGAGGAGATCTGCCAGTTTTCTAGAATAGAGGCCTATGAGGATCAACGAAATCAGAGAAAGAATGGAAGTAAAAAGAAACATCTTACTAGTGATCGGAAAAAGAAGATTAATAGGATGTGGTCAATTAAAACGGATGTATTCAAGCCGAATACTGAAATTGATGATAGAATGGTAGGCAGAAAGTGAAAGAAAGAGAGGAAGACCTAGAATACAATGGAAAAATGAAGTAGATGAAAGCATGGTCATACATTGATTGACGGAAAAGGAGGTGATGAACAGCAAGAAATGAAGAGAGAGGTTTATGGAGGAGTTTGGCTGAGGAAAATTTCATACATAAAGAAATCCTAAATTTAAAAAAAAGAAAGAAGCATTGTTCGTTTGCATACAAGAACTATTGAATTATAAAAGACTATCTTAAGTGTTTTGATTTAAATAACTTATCGTTCTTCAAACTATGAAGCTTATGCTTCATATTTCTTAAGTATCATTAATAAATAGCTTTAGAGAACGAATCTTCCTCAACAAAAGAAGGTACCTGTATCAAAAAGTCATTTTTTTTTTTTTGGCTCGGTAGTTCCAATAAGATGTAAATAAGGAACAATATTTCGAGTGATAATATTACTTCTTCTAACTTAGGTATTAATAGTTACTTCAATTTTGTCATTGTAGATGCAATAAATATGAACCGACTGCACTTTCTTGTTTTAATTAGAGACACTGAATTATATATAAAAATAAAAAAGAGGCAAACGATCGTGCTAAAAGAAGAGAATAAACAAAAAAACAAACGATTAAATTCAGAAAATTGCTAAATCGTTGACAATAAAATTAGCTTCCTGCACAGTTTAATAATAATAGCTGAGATCAAGGAAATAATAATTACTGTTTTTAATCAAGGAAACGCCAGGAGCAGCGGCCGCAAGCCGCATTCTGATGGGTATTTCCAACTGACAGCTGAAAGTTTAATGACGATTATAAATTATTTATTAGTTAAATGATCAGCGTTAAATTTGCAAATTAAAAAAAAAAAATTTTTTTTGAGCATACCTTACACTAAATATAGCAATTAAACAAGTCACAGAATTCTTTGATATTCATAAGAATACTTCATTCTTTATGGATTGAACTTATATAAACATATCGATAATTTGATAATCTAAAATATAAATCAATTCATTAAAAATACCATGCGACGGCTTCTAATATAATTAGTATCCATTAAACCCAACTTTAGGAAGATTCCGAAATGATATCCTTTACATTCACAATTAAAATACTAACTCAAAGTATTACCTGAGTTTTAAGACTGAAAATCTACTGTTATTTTGTATTATTGAATAAAATTCTTAAATAATTTGTCTCAAGCTGCATACCTAGTGACATAAATCCGGAATTTGGACTACAAATGCTAGAAATTCCTGTCTCATAGCACGTCAGTAGATAAATATTCAAAGAACGTAAGGTTCCAAAATTCTTTAAAATAAGAATATGATATGGCGGATTGTAATTTTTAAGGAAAATATTTAGCCCTGATGACGCCTAAATTTGACAAAAAATTGACTGTCATCAAATTGAGACTTTTTAATAAATTATTCCCAAAAATTATAATGAATACATAATAAAAGGCTAAGGGATCAAGATACGAGGCCGATACCAGCGTATCACAATCGTACTCTACCAAACTCCGTCCATCGACCACCAACCAAACCCAAATCCACAAGGTCAGCCTTACCATAATCCTCCCACCTACGTCCTCGTCTGCACATCGGACTTTTACTCGTCTGTTCAAATCTAATTAATTTTTAAGAAGGTCCGTTTATTATTTAGCCAAAAATCGTTTCTATAAACATTATACCAACCGAGGCATGCCCCGCAATTTCGCGTTGTGCAACCTCCTTAATTTTTCAGTGGATCCATCTTCTTCGGACAAATTATTTTTCGAAATCCAGGAACGTTCAGTCTTCCAACGTAAGTGGACAAGTTTCGCATCTGTAAAGAACAGTATAAAGATGCGTCTAAACCTAATACGGATTGGACTTGACTCAAATCCGGTAGAGGACCCATTTCGTGTATTTAATAGGAGGCGGCGACACTGAATACGGACAGGGCTTGAGTAAAGTTAAGTCCTCTCCGTTTACGGTGTCGCCGTCTCCCATTAAATGTACGATACGGGTCCGCTACACGACCCCAGTTAAGTCGGTGTAGTCGCACCTTGAAGTGCTTGCTTGTCTTGCCTTCTTTAATTAGAGCGAGGGAATGAACAACAATAAAAATATGAAGCCGTCTCAAAAGGATTGAAAATAGTTGGCACCTCTAGACCACACTAGCACGCATGCATGCTCCTTCCTTAACTTGCAAGCAGCGATACCTATGACCGTCATTTAGTGTTCATATGATAATTAAAGTTCCCGCTAGAATTCAAATTACCACCTGGCGAGGGAATGAAACACTGGGGCACTCTTTTAATGCGATGCCAACCGTTTTACGGTATCTTTAAAACTCTAAATTGAAGAATTTTTAGATCTTCTAACCATACCTCATCAGTCCTGATAATACTGAAACGAAGTAATCATCAATTGTGCCTTAGTAATTTTTTGAATTTTCAAAACGTGGTTTGGGACGGTGTGAGGAAATGAAAATTTTAATATTATGCTATGTTTCTCTAACTTGAGTTGAGCTTGATTACTATTTAGCTCTAATACATTAGTCTATATATATAGGGATGCCATTGGGCAATCATTGAAGATGATTATCCCAAAATTAAGTAAGCTTATGAATACTTTTGAATTTCTTACCTTGTCCTCTAAATTGGGTACCTTTCCAAAGGCCTGGTTTGTGTTTACCATTATTTAATAATTAACCAAGATAGTGTTCCTACTTTATGTTTAATACTAATGTTAATCAACGTTACTGCTAACTTAATGAAATATATTTAAATTAAATATGGGCATGGTTACTAAAGAACTACCTCCTTGCTAACATTTATCTTTATTCTTCAAAATTAAAATAACAAACTATTACAATAAAAAGTTAACCATGGAATGATTCAGCCTAGACTTAGCCATTAATTGTTTTAACATAAATCTCTTATCTGTACTAGTTGGTGTTGATGGTTCCTCAGGCGAAGGCTTGAAGGCGATGGTTGTAGGCTTGCATCATGCAAGGTCAGGATACAGAGGAGCAGTCTAACATTAGAGTCTCGTCGTCCACCCTCAGCCTCGATCCGTTTAGAAGTCCCCTCTTTTCACCTCTTTGCTTCTTTCCCCCTTTCTCTCTTATTTTGCCTAAGAGGGGGTTGAAAACGATGTTCATTGGCCGACTAGTTTTATAGAGGGAGGAAATTCTGGGATTTCATCGGACGGCTCCACCCCTTGTCCTGACAGCCGGTATCTGCGAACCATTATCCAACTGGTATAATTTAATCATACCTTTTCCACTTTTTCCTCGAGGCCAGCCAAGTCTAAGGGGACCAGTTCTTAAAATTGATTAGATGTTCCAGCTTTTGGCATTGTTACAGTGTTAACTTCTCAGTAAGGTTTTTAAATTAACTTATCCCTTATCACTTATGTGGTGACATCTGTCATCGCCTGTCAGTTACCCTTCTCTACCTGCTCGAGCCTTATTTCTTTTGTTCGCTATTGATATTGTTAAATTCTATAACGATAATATTTAACAAGATCAATACATATTAATTAAAATTGTTTTTTCTCTCAAATCATTATAATGACGTCATTTTTTGTTGTTAATTATTACTCTGCTAATCATACCTTTATTCATAAAAAAAAAACTAACATATCCCATTGCAAGAGAAGCCATAAAAGCTATCCCCTCGTCCTTTGAATGGGATTCGCCCTTCCTAGGAGAATGGCCCATACATATATATTCAGGTGTTCAGATGGGCTATCATATCGGGTAATTTATATTATTTAAGAGTCTTTTCCATAAGCATGGAAAAAGACTCTACCGTTGGAGTATCCACTACTGCTTTCAGATTTCAAAGCCCAATTCTTGGCTTCAAAATATACAATAAGTTAGAAAAGGTTTCTGTTCCAGATAATAGGATTGTGGAGAGATAATAATGAAGGTTAATAAACAAAATTGTGTCTAAACTTTGAATACATGAAATAAGTCCATTTGAATGAAAAATCTCTTCGTCCTTCAGTGGGACCAACGGGAAATTTTAGGGTGTCATTTTGTTGTGACAGCCCTGTTGTCATGCAGTTCTTTTATAATCCCCATGCCTCAGTTTCCAGCCAGCGTTGCACGGGAGAACGTCACGCAGATAGTATTTTTAATTAATGTCCATCCCATGCTTCAATGTTTCTCTTATTCAAACTTTAATTAATCTTTCCTTTTATCACCATTTCATTCTATTCTTTGTGCTGAACACGATTGTAGTACTTTTTCTTTTTCTTTGGGCATTATAAAAACTAATTATTCGACTTAAAAGTCAGATTCTCCGTATCATAAGTCTATTGTGGTCCCGTCCACGTGGGAATATTATAATCCATGGAATCAATAATAGACCCATGGAACTGAATAGCAAGATGGTAAGTGACTCTGAACTTCTCCAAATGGCATTGAAATATTTTAAATTTTAATTAATTTTTTCAAGTTCAATATAGTTTTCTTTAATTTTGTTTGTTCAGATTTATTATTATATTATTTATAGTCATTATAAAAAGTTATTTTGAACTCAAAAATACGGTTTATTCTCATAATCATTAATCAATGAGCATGCACGCTTTTTAATATTTTTTTTTACCTCCACTTTTTTGAAAATTCATCACTGAAAATTTCCCTTTTCTTGACAATCACCCTTATTTATTAGTTAGCTTTATTTAATTAAAAAAGAAAATCAGACCTAAATTTTCAGTAGGATGGTGTAGATAGGATGGCCTTATCGCCTTTTACACGAACCACTTGTGCATTAATAAGAAATGATGCGAAGATACTTTAAATAACATGTACAATGTGTTTTAGCACTGCATAAAATTATTACCTACAATGTGCATACAAAATAATGATAAATGATTCAAATTAAGTAGTTATGCTGCAAAATAAATAATGAATAAAAATCTGAATAAATGAAGAAAATATTATCTAATATTGTACACAAGGATGGGAGCCTGACGTCCTAGACGGGAATAAATTTCACCTCAGCCGCCCTTGCTTACCTTCTTATTAAATTGTGATAAAACGGTTGTGAAAATATGTCAAGCTCAGTGATCCCCTCCTCAATTTAGCTTTCACGTAGACGGCTTGGAATGGGAAATAAATTAAATTCTGTGAATTTTATTTATTATGTTAAAAAATGTTATGAAACAAATATTCGAAAATATTCTAAAAAATATGTAAAGACACAAAACATGTATAATACAGCAATAAAAATAAATTATCATAAATGTAGCGAATAATCATATTAAATTATTTTGGAGAAAATATAAAAGATTTCTAAAAAAAAATAATATAAAAAGTATTTCTTGTTGAAGTAAACTGAAGTAGCCAAACCTTCCAATTCTTGAATTATTCAAACACTCCTGTCTTACCTAAATAATTAATTATAAGAACAAGTTGTATCTAATGTAAATTAAATTTATTTGCACTTAATTAGACGAACTAATTACAACAAAAGTATTAATTGGTTATAATTGGTATTTTCTGAAACAAAGCGTTGGTATGAGTATTTCAAACAAAAGTAAATAACAAATCATTCAACATTTTGCAAATTCAGGCATTATAAGGAATTTGCAAAATAAAATCACCTAAATGCAGATCATAGTAAGTTTTTCATAAATCATGATAGTTAGTGCACTTACATATACGCTACATATACTATTCTACCTCTACCTACCAACCATTCAGTGTATTATTCTTCGGTGGGCTACCGACGCCTTCTAGGTGTTCCAAGGCTGAACTGTGCCAAATACCTTTCATCTATAAACAAAGATTTCGAGGTAAGGGCAGTTCTATTCTTTCATCAGAAAGAAAGAAATCTCTCTCGATGAGTACAAGAATTTTGGACATCCCATAGAGTGTAATCCAGCGATGTTAGAAAAATATCATTATATCTATCTATCTATCTATATATATATATATATATATATATATATATATATATATATATATATATATATATATATATATATATATATATATATATATATATATTTAAATATATCAATATTTTTGTCAGGTAGTATTTATCCGATATATCGATATTAAAATTTGAGAACCGAAAAACGATATTTTTTCAACAAAAAAAAATTACATAAAATAAAAATAAAAAAATGAACAAAGAATGGCAGATTCGACAAACAAAGAACAAATAAAACTTGTTGTGTGGTGTGTTCGTGTTCCTTCTGTAGTGACTGTGTTCAAGTCAGCCATCTCTCTTTTAGGGTTGTAAATATCGAAAACGTCTTTATAAATCTTATCCAGAGTTTTCAAATATATCGAAATAGTTATTCAATATATCAATTACAAATATCGATATTTCGGACCTTGATGTTTTTAATCTTTGAAGACAGAAGAATGAGAGGATTTTTACATTTGAATTATAGGAGAGGATAATATACTTAACAAGTCTTAGATTTGCAATAGCTTTAATAGCAAAAACAAAATATTCATAAATAGCTTATCACGAAAATGTATTAATTTATTAGCATTTGTCAATAATGATACATGAATATGTCAATAAAAAAAGAATTAACGTCTTATGAAAACATAAACGGTGAATAAGTTATTTAAAATAAAAAGAAGTAAAATAAAAATAAATAAGTAAAAAGGTTACAAAGAATTTAATAAAAGCGATTTTATAATTAATTTTATTGGTAATAATAAATTTATTAATTTTTAATTATATAATTTAATAAGCAGGTTATTTAAAGATCTATAAGAAAATTTACGAAAAACATTGTTATTAATTACAAACTTTTGTTGTTAGCCATAAAATTACATAGTTTGTGATCAATGAGCAATAGGATATATAAAAGCTACAACAGTTACTACGTTTTAATATACTAAGTTATAACAGTTACGCGGTAGAAGTTCCTCCAAAGACGGTAAAAGTAACATTTTCTGGGGTTCCCTGATTGCCAACAGTCACTAATTATAAGATAACAACAGTACCGAAACTCCAACCACTTTTACAAACACCGCTGTTTCGATACACATAACATATTGAAACAGTTTTGCATGTTAAAACTGTGTTTGAGTTTGTTTTAAGGAACGGGTCTAAATTAATCTCCCAGCATGTTCACGGTTTCTAGTAGTTTGAAACTGTTTTAAATTAAAAAAAATTGTACTTCAGAAACATTAAATATCTACTGTGTCCGAAGAAAGTTTACTCCATCTTCCTGTCAATTTTTGAACTTTCGCTTCTAACAATAAGAAGTCCTAACGAACCATCAGAATGAACATAAAATTTTAACTTCACCAGGTTAATAATCCATGAAAAGACACTAATTCCTGGAAAATTAAAGATTTAGTTAAAGTTTGTTGTTCATTTTTTTGTGGTTAACTTCTTAATCAATTCCAATTAACGAAGACGGGACCTGTTGCATAACAACTATATTTACGAGAAACAAAACAAACATTTTGAAAAATAAAAATGTTATAAGGAACTGATCACAGAAAATATAAAAACTCAACTTCTGAAGACTTGTAAACTATAAATTTATGCACGTGTGTATGTATACAGTGGCGTAAGCAGGTGGAGAATTGGGGGATATATTTCCCCTCTCTGAAATGTAAGAGAAAAACTAAAGTTCGTATTTTAAGTAATATTTTTGGCAATTTTTAACCATAATTTTTGATCCAACTTCCATGTCTTAAAACATACTTCCAATTTGTCAATTATTGATATTTAGGTGATTAATTGTTTTGTTTTTTATTAAATCCCTCCCGAAAAAACATTTTGAGTACCTTCCAGTATGTTTATGTGTGTGTGTGTTGTGTGTGTATATATATATATATATATATATATATATATATATATATATATATATATACAAAAAGGTCGAATGTCCAAAATACCCGTTTTACAGGGGAGCCAATTGAATGATTAGTATTTTATTATAAATCATCATTTATATCCGACTTTGGTATTTTGGAAATTTTTTTTTTTTTTTACCGCCCGTGACAGATAGATTTTCTCTGGTGTCACTTCCACCTGTCATTGAAATAATTTATACAAACTGAGAGAAAAACAAGTTATAATTATTATTTTACTGAGCAATGACATAAATCAAAAATTACAACAAAGCCAATTAATTTCTAGTGTGTTTGACCACTGTAATAACAGTGTAGATGTTACAAAATGATCAAATAGCTATGAAAAAAACTTTCTAACGCTTAAAGCAGAAATAATACCTAAAAAAATTGCATGTGAAAAAAAAATTATCGTTAGGAAACCACAAATTGGTTTACTGAGTGAAGAATTGTGCATAAAATAATGAACACAGCTTACCACAAAATCGTTATAGCGTTCGTTCGATATTAAACATAACCTCAAAGGGTATAATTGAGAATGAAATATGGAATGCAATATGTATCGCTTTCTTCAACACCTGCATTTTTATGTATATAATTATTATTTGCACTTTAAGCACCTTTATGTAAAGGGTATATTATGTATTTGTAAACTCCTTGGCACAGCATTAAGGAAAAAAGTTTTTAGTCTTCTTAAAATATTATATAATTGGGTCTGCAGAGATGGATATCTAGAATAAAGAATTTCTGAGTTTCCATAAAAAATACTACAGATATCAATTGTAAAACAATGCCTAATATTAAATTGAGATGATTTCTTTTAGTTTTACAGATAATTGAACTTAGTTCATAAAAATAATAAAAGGCTTAGTTGACCAAAAGGTTCGATGCCGAAACCACTGAAATTCATTGGTTACATATATTTACTTCCAGACCGAATTGCGCAAAGTCTGCTTTTAACACAATATTGGTTCCGTAAAAAGTCAGAACTGGTTCAGAAATGAAAAAAAAATCCCACTAATTAGCTTTATTTCAAGAAAAAATAATAATCTAAATCTTTAAAGGATGAGGCTGAACAGAAATATAAACGGATGTCAACGGGCTCAGAAATCCATCAGGACAAAATTGATTCAATTTAAACACAATAAACCTTTTGCGGGGTAGAACGCCAATTTGTAGAAACTGGAAGATTTTAAAGACAGAAGTTTGCATAATTATTTAAATATGTAAATGCCATTGACAATTTATATCAAGTACTTCCTTACGCTTTTAAAATTTGTAATTTAGTTTTTGTAAGTTTTAATAATTTGGGGTTTGCGATACGTGCAATTATAGCAAAAGATCTTCGAGAACAAGGTATTTCTCAAAATATTAGGTGTGAAGATACAACTGGAGATCGACTAATTCTGAATTGTCTATAAGATTCATACAAAATATTTGTAATTATTCACAACAGACGTCAAGTGATATTCAAATAACAATTTTAGAGATAGGGAAATTGCTATTTCAATATTTCTTGGCGTCTGTTGAGAGTAATTATAAATATTTGGTACGGATATAGTAGAAAATTTAATCCTCTACAAGATTGGTTATTATGCATTTCGCACTAAATTGCACTAAAAAAAAAAAAAAAAGTTAATAAGGCGAAACCTCTGAATTTTCAAGCTTTTGCGTTTTCTTGACATTTTTCAGATGTTTACAGTCCCGCATCTCAGCAGCTGTTCCGAATCTAAAAAAAAAATTACATATAAAATTGGCAGGAAATTTAACGTTCTTTAAAATTGGTTAGGTCAATGATTTACCTAAAATGCTTTGGAAGCGAATTACTGAGGAAAATCTGAGAAAAGTCTACTTTCTCTAAAATTGTTAATTCAATATTTCAAGGCGTCTGTTGAGAGTAATTACAAATATTTTGTATGAATCTTGTAGGCATTTTACTCATCTACAAGATTAATTATTGTGCATTTTGCACTAAAGTGCACGAAAAAATAGTAATTGAGGCACCCGGACTATAAAGTAAATGGACGAATCACGAATAATGGAAGAAACGAACGAATAACTAACAATTTATGCTGAGCCGACTGGTAAACGTCCGAGCGCTAGTTGGGAGGATTCCGTAAACGCCGATTTTCAGGGCTTATGCTTGGACGGTGGTCGGTGGACGAAGGTGTGTAAACAGCAATTGGTAGTACCGATCTGCTATGCCATTTATTATTATTAACACACCGTGAATGAAAGATGGTGGGTGATAGTGGTAGTTTTAACTGTTAGTGGTATTCTGACATCTTTGAAAAGTAACTTTTGGCCACTTAAAGTAAAAACAAATTTCTTTTTTAGAGTTCTGATAGGCCCCTCTATGAGTTTTAGAGTTCTCTACAATTATTACAAATAGTTCTGTTATACAAAAGAATAGCAACTATAAATACGGGAGGGAGGACTAACTTTACATTTCTCGCAACTTTAAAGCCCTACAACGTTTTTTTTTCAATTGTAGCACTTTGGTTATTAAGGATAATTTATTGAACCCTTACGGGGAGAATAAAAGAACTCTCAGAATAAAAAATATCGAAAAAATGTTTGGTCCCAAGTAAATTTTTTTTAATATCCTTGTTCAAACGGCTAGAGTTCCGATAGCCACCTAATAAGAGTTCTATCAATTATCCTTATCAATCAACGCTCTACCGTTGATAACAAAAAAGTGATAGGCCTTCAAATCTGCGAGAAGTGCGAAGTTAGTCCCTTCCTCCTCCGTATTTTAAGTTGCTATTTTTTCTGGCTTAAGCAATTGAACGATTTCTAATAATAATATAGAACTCGACTATCGAAACTAGAAATATAGAAAAGGACGGTCTTCAGTTGTATTCGTCATTGCGTTGTTTTTTGTCTTAAGTTTTCAAGTATTTTTCCGGAAGGAAGTTTTATTTAGGTAATAATCGATAATCGATTTAGGTAATGAATTTCAGTAATTGCATGCTCTATTTCGTAGAGAGTAGATTTTCGGGAGATGGAAGAGTGCCTCCTTGCTTTGTCATATCGTTGAATATTAGTGTTTCTGCGAATTAATAACTCAAACCTAAAAACCAGCTAATACCTCAAACCAAACTAACTAATACCCAAACCAAACTGACTAATACCCCAAACCAAACTGACTAATACCCCAAACCAAACTGACTAATACCCCAAACCAAACTAAGAAATAACCCAAACCAAAAAAGATATAGTGAAAGAGGAAGTAGGTACTTCACAACGAAGTATGGTTCCAGGCTAATCTTTTAATCTGTATTATATTTTTAATTTAATAGGCTCGGATTATAGAATCCGCTAAACAAATGTTTGTGTGTAAAAAACCAAAAAAAATAGACACACTGAGTAAAAAAATCATAAAAAAAACAATTAAAAATACGAATGTGGTTGAAGATAGTATTATATGTATTTGTTAATTATGATAATTGGTAGCTTTTATTTAATTAACAGCTGTTTTAGCAAGTATCAATATATTAAAAGCTACTCTGCTAACTTCAAAGAAACTAGGAAATATCGCAGAATCTATTTAGGGTTAGGCGATCTACAAGATGTATTACGAGCCCTGTCCATGTATCAAGTTATTTTCAGTGAAGAAATATGTATCTTTCCCAGCAACGTACTTCTTCATTCCTGACTGATTTAACGGCTGGAATCAATTCTCTTTACGAAATATTAGCTCTGAATATTCAGACTGAATTCTGAAATATATTACGGTTTTTAAAATAAAATTGATTCCTTTTCAAAGAGTTCCCAAGATTGAAATAAGATAGTTATGACCTGATGGATATCGAGGAACTTAATAAACCAACTGTTCGCGGATCGATACTTTGCAACAGTTAAAGATAGAACCTTTGAAAGCAGTTCTATATAATTGAAAGCAGTTCTATATAATTAAAAAGAATCGTGCCAATATTAAATCTATATTTTTATTAGCATATATAATATATATATTTATATATATATATATATATATATATATATATATATATATATATATATATATATATATATATACATCTATATATTACAGATGAATTTATAATGCCCAGCTTTATTATGACGATAAAAAAGGTTTTATGCAACGCAATAACTGGGAATCCGTTTATTCTGACATAAAAGTTAGATACATGGTTTTGGGACTTCTAGTGTCATATTATTTATTATATATATTTAATTATAGAGATGGTGTTTTGAAGTATTCTTGCAAGAATGCTCACATTAAAAATCACCTATCACCTCAATTAAGGTTAGGCGTAATAAATGGAAACAAAAGACACTTTTTGGTGGTGTGAACACTAAATTTTTGGTGACTGCCGAATTTACAGCAGAAAGAAGTTTTTTATAATCAGCAGGAAGAAGGTTTCAACAGTGGTTCTAGTTGATATTGCAAAATTTTGTATACCAAATTTTTGTGATATATATTGTTTTCCTCACCTAGTTGCTCTATTTAGGTAAAGCAAGTGGTTTACATATGCTTTCTTTACTATTCCAGTTAGGTGTTTTCAATTGCCGTATGTATTCTGTATCCTTTGGAAATTGAAAACAAATGTTCGCAAGCTTATAAACAACATATTTTGCTGTGACTTTTGGACTATTAGAGTTTTGGGAAATATTTCACATAATTTAGCAAACAATTTGATTTTGAGTTATCAATATAAATACAATATAACGTTGGTTTTGTAGGATTTTCCTCATAAAACGTCCTCAGGTTATGTGTGCTCAACTTTCGGTTTTATTTTTGACAAAATCTATATAAAACTTTCTATAAAACTTCTAGAGTCATCTAGACACGCATATTTGCCATGGTTTTTCTCTTTATCAGCCTCGTAAAGAAATAATTGTTTCTCTAATCTCTGGGGTAAGTGAAAACAGACTGGGGTAAATGGAGACAGGCATTCTCTCTCGTACCAATAGAGATAGGTATAAAATGATTATGCCCAATTATTCAGTAGAAGTATAGCTACAAATCAGAAATATTTTATCAATTGAGAAATATTTGAATGCAAAACATTGAAAATTTGTTGCCAATAACTCCACTTGGCTGTATAGTTACAGGATGCGAATCCGCGTTGCGTAACCTCCTAAATTTTCCATTGGATTCATCCTTTTTCGGACCAAATACCTTATTCTCTAATAACAATAATATGTTTATATCCTTGTTATGATATATATGATTGTTAATATATTTATTTTTATGATATTTGTTTCTTTTTCTTTGTGTTATTGTCTATTATTATTGTTCTATATTCTATATAGAAATATTATTAATTGTATTATTAAGAATATTTTATGTTTTGTTTTATCTAAATATAATTATACATTTTATTTACATGATTGTTTTTGCTTATTCATTTAATCTTAATTTTTTTCTTTGTATTTTGTTTCTAATTTTAAGTCCGACTTCGAAAGCAAATCATAAATATTTATTCATTTTTTAATTATTTTTTTTTATGATAAAAATTAATATAAAAATATCAATTATGTCATTATCATTGTCTTTATATCAATTAGCTCTTACAAGGCCATAGGCTCTCAGAGCTTTGATCATGAATGTTATTTGATAATATAAATTGATATCAATAAACGGCTCTCTCACAGGGTTACAGTGGGTAAGAAGAAATAAAAAAAAAGCATAAGCCAAGTAATGTCAGGACCGAAAAATACTATAACATGCATATCTCGCCTTTATTTCCTGTTGAATATTATTTTTTCTGGTTATCATAGATCCTAAATACTTAAATTTCTCAATGCATTCAAACTTATTGCCGTTATATCTATATCGCCAAATCGTCGCAGTTTCTGTTGGTAACGTAATCATATATCTCGTCTTATCCGTATTTATTTTGAGCCCCACTTCTTTAGGCGCTTTCATGGACGTTTTTGTATTTAGTTTAATAGTTTCCATATCCAATATGAATATTTTAAATGGTGTATTATGAAATAAATATACCTAATTAATAAAATTTATCTGATATGGATATTTTAAACTGTACGATATGAAATATAATTTTATTTTACCAATTATAGTAATAAAATTAATGAGGTGATATTGATAAAATAATGCAGGATTAACCTTACCATAAGATCGTAATTATAGATTTATTTTAATCTATTAACGATCATTTTATTCAAATAATATTTTCAATTCACAGCTATGTAATACCATAATTTTTCTAGCTCTTGAAATGCAGCACTTCACTGTATAGATTGCTTGATTCAACAGATATTAAGGCTTATGTATAATTCCGTTTTTAGCATTAGGAAAAACAGACTAAAATCTACTTTGACAGAAATCTAAAAAAAAAAAAAATCTACTTTCTCAATCAGATAAAAATAAATTGGTAACTTGATAGTTAGATAAAGGTATTAAACTCATTGAAAAAACATCAATTATGAACATACAAAATTACACCAAAAGATCGACTTGACAAATCTAATTGATGGCGCTTTCATTCCGGAAGAATAGAAAAAAATCTGGTGCGGTGCGCGCATCACACAACTTTCCCTTATCGTCCTATAATAATTATCTTTTTAATACAATTTTAAAGAGTTCACATAAACACTGCTTCTAATAAACTCAGCGGCATACACATCTTTTCCCACATAAGTACAATAAAAAAAAATTTAAACAATTTTAGTACAACAATCCTGTACACTACCTATTTATTTTAACTTTGTCAAGTTGCAAATATATTTTAAAAATTTCTGGTTTAGTTTCCTGAAAAACTTTTTCTATCCGTTAAATAATGTGAAAGTAGAAATAATTAAGTTAATTTCCGCTTTTGTATTCTTAAATTACTTTATTACATAGCTTATTGTTTACAACAGATTGGCGATTGTTGGGAGGAGGTTCGGTCGCATCCGTCTCCTTTCGGATGCGCTTGGATATCCATCTAGGGTCTTTTGCTCCACATAAAGTACACGGTATCTTTGCTAATACTGGTCGAATTATGATGATTCTTTTATTATTTCTTAGATAATTTAATTACCTTTCATACAATACTACACATAATTTACCGTAAAATGCATACTTTTTAAGCTATGGTCAAATAAAATATTCTTTTCATCAAAACTTTTTTCCCTGCAATTCCTCGATGATTTACTACATAAAGTTAAAGTTAAAGGCCTTTATGAAGAATAATTTAGCCAAGTTTCATCAAAATCGTTGGAGCCGTTTTCGAGAAAATTGTAAAAAAGTGTAAAATCCATGATATAATAGCTATTTCCGGTTAGTCCGATGCGCTGTATCTTTGCTAATACTGGTCCGATTTTGATGATTCTTTTATTGTTTTTTAGATAATTTAATTATCTTTCATACAAGTGCATAGATGATTTACCATAAATTGCACACTTTTGCAAGTTATGCGTAAATAAAATATTCTTTTCATCATAACTTTTTTCCCTGCAATTCCTCGGTGATGTACCATATATATGAAAAGTTAAAGGTCTTTATGAAGAATAATTTAGGCAAGTTTAATGAAAATCGTTAGAGCCGTTTTCGATAAAATTGTAAAAATGTGTAAAATCGATTATATAAATTGGCACTTCCGGTTAGTCGATTTTGACGAAAATGTTGCTGTAACATCACATGCCATGTGCTAACCTTAAATATGGAATTTCAGTATCGTACAGCTTTCCGTTTTTGAGCTAGACTGATCACATACACACAGACCATATTGCGAGACTTGGTCATTTGGACTCAGGGGACCTTAAAACATGTATTTCCGTTGAAAACTCGAATTCGAAAATTTTCACGATCGCAATACTTCCCCTTACTAAAAAAAAAAAAAAACAAATTTATGCCAGCTGGTTAACTTGAAAGTCATGAAGTGTCAAAAACAGACCTTCAGAAAATAATCTTTTACGTTCATTGATATAGGAACAACGAAATGTTGTTCCGTGTATAGAAATCATAATTCAAAAGGGTTTAAGGCACAGGTAAATAACACGGTCATTTTTAATAGTTCTAAAAATAGAAAAAAAATGTATATAACATAAAGAAAAATAAGTAATTGAATGCATTTATGAAATAACAAATTAATATAAAAACATCGTTGAAGTAATGTAATGTGTATAATGTACACTGTTGATTTTGATTTCTATTTTAATTGTATATTGTTGGATGTAGGGACTTCCGGAATTATTTGCAAAGTGGACAAATTTACGTAGATATTAGTTTTAATGGTCTGGGAAAATATAAATTATTTGGAGCCCTATTGTTGGTTTTATTATTAGTAGTATTGTTGGTTATCCTGCTGTGTCCGGGATGACTATTATTTAACAATATGTTTCGTAATGAGATTGTTCCCCTGTTGTCCAATCAACTCACCCTAAATTATTATTTGTTTGTTTAAATGAAATAATTTAGCAATGTCTGTGATATGAGATATAGCTGGATATCACTGTGGTATATTATTCCGGTGATTAGAGGAACATCAGTTAAGGTGGAGACTTGCATGAAATGGTATTGATAATCGAAATAGACTAACAGTATGATGCCAACTTCCGAAGTATTGCGATCTCTTCGAGTTGTATATAAACTGTTAATGTCGTATCGCGACATTAAATCTGACATGCTCAGAAAGTCTGGCTTCATAGACTGAAATTACGCGCGGCTGATAGTCGTTCAAAAAGCTAAAATACAAATTTTGGTTACGGGTAGTATTGCATTCCCTTTTGTAGTTTATTATTTTCAGTAATGAACCTTTGTAATCGATCAAGAAAAAAAAAATAACCTCTTCAATCTTTGAGGTTTACGTTTCGAGATGCATAGAACGCCAAGATCGAAAAACAAATAAATAAACCCGCCCGTCCTCTGTAAGCCGTAACACGGCTTTTCTCTGAGACTAGAAGGCCGATTTTCCAGATTTGGCACAGAAGGTCACAGGTTAATTCTTGGAATTCGACATTACCATCCACCATTTTGCTACAAAATAGAGAAGGATTGGTGGCATACATTCTTAACATGGCCATTTATGAGAATAGAGGAACAATATAAATTATTTTAGAATCTTTACATGTACCAAAGCCATAGAAAAAAAAAAGTCAATACCTGTTTAACTTTCCTCAACCGAAAGTTAAGAAGATATTGTAATTGGACCAAATTTTAGATGTTCTATTTTCTGCGGATCAGGAAAAAAAATGCATTTTCGGCCATAAATCTGTGTCTACCTGTGCCAGGATAATCTCTTGAACGGGTGGACCGATTTTGTTGCTTAATTTTTTGTTTCGTAGGGGTTTGGCCCCCGACGTTTGTTTACCAAATCGGGTACCCTCTGCGCAGTAGTAGAAAAACGGGGTTTTCTACAGACTGTAGCTCCAAAACAGCTCAATGGATTGCGATAAAACATCCGTAATGTAATCCGCAAGTATTGTAATCGCGAAAATTTTCAGTTTTCAGATTTCGACGGAAATATCCATTTTGACCATCCCTGAATCCATTTTGACTAATTTCGTCGTGGCGTCTATACGTACGTACGTATCTCGCATAACTCAAAAACAGTTAGCCGTAGAGAGTTGAAATTTTGTATTTAGGATTGTTGAAAAATCTAGTTGTGAACCTCCCTTTTTGGTCACTCCTTGATCACCGGAAGTAGTACTTTACTTGTAGGTCGTAACTGATTTCCATCCAAAAATTATATTAAAATACTATGAGAAACTTCTCAAATATAATATTTATAACTTATATATTGATTTAAATAACATACTAGATTTTGGTCTAAATTGGTACACCGGAAGCGGTTTTTATATAGATATGAATGTATTTACTAAATTTTTGTTAAAATTGGTGAGCCGAAAAGGATACTTTACTTGAAGGTCATAATAAGCTTACATCAAAAATTTAAATTAAAAGAGAAACCATATATTTCGGTAATAAAGGTTACAAACGCAATTCGTTTTCCAATACAATTAAACATTTTTATCACTGTTTTAAGTGTTAAAATTGAGTGTAAAATACTGGTTTTCCTCCCCATTTGTGAGATCAACAGGTCTACAGCAGGAGAATAAGATATTAGTTAAGTGGGTTTTTTCCGCTTAAAATGTCGAAACCGTCGATTTCCAATGCTTTATCCAGTGTTATTGACAATTTTATTGTTGTCATGGAACATGAAGAAATATCTTGGAAACTAGTTACCTACTGAAGGAAAACGACATATAATAACGAAATGAGACCTCCAGTAACAAGAGCGTGTGTTTTTGTGTGTGTGTGTGTGTGTGTGTTTTTTAGTGTGTAACTAGTAACTAAATTCAGAATCACTTTTTGAGCCACGGATTTATAATTTAATAGGCGTACAAGGAAGCATGTGTTGCCCACATCAGACATTTTTCTTAAATCTTTTAACGTACATTGTACCTCCCAAAAAACAATATAGAAAAAGTTGTGAAGAAAAGAATACATTATTTGCTTACAGCTCAAAATACAATTCATGATAAATTATGTTGTTCCCTGATAAATTCCCAAAAAACAAAACACAAATCATCGAAATCGGAACATTATTAGTAAACTTTTTACACATTTTAAGAAGTAATTTGGTTTCTCATTTAAACGTAAGAAATCGACCAAGCAAAATATAAATATAATCCTTACGTAAATAGTTTTGAGGTTTTACGTTTCATGATACGCAGTATTCAAATAAAAATTATGATTCCGAAATACTTTGAATAATGTTATTAATAGGTAATTAATAATAAACCATTGTGTAATAACTTCTTTTTCTTCTAACTTAATTGTTTCGAATCACTCTAACTTGTTTTAAAGATGTTTCTGCAAGCTCCGTATAAATCAGTGCCTGAAGCCACATTCCAGCTTATTTTCTGATTTTTATGATAATACTTCCCAATACAAAGAAGGAATCATTAGTCGTTAATTTTATTATAAGCCGTGCTCTCCTTTCTTGGGTAAGTAGAAGCTATTAAGGTCCATGAAAGCACAAGAGGACAAACATAAAACTTGCTAAGACCCTAATTAGCTGGGTGGTGAGGAACTAAACAGCCAAACCAATCAGAGTAGATCACAGCCATTAATGTCACAGTAATCAGTCTCTAGTTTTTACGATCTTGTCAAGTGCATCATGAAGAGATTCTCTATTTTATTATAACAAGTTTCCTGTAAATTATTTTTATTGTTGTACTACCCAGCCTCCAATACTCTTATCTTTCATCTTCATCATTATCTTTATTCTCTATTCCCACCAGTTATTTTAGATAAATAAAAACCTGCATCTTTAGTGTTGTTAAATTGTCGAGTAGATATCGTCATTTTTTGGAGGTAAACACCCCCAAGTCAATTGACGTTCATGATAAATCGAAAAAAAAAAATGGAAATTGTCTAAATATCGACTATTGATGACGTCAGTATCAAATACTAACGGCAATCAATCGTCAATTTTGCCTTAACTAGTGCTAGAAGCCTTAAAAAGATATTCTAATTATAAAGGTTTTGACAACTTTATAAATCCCGGCTGTATAAAATAAAGAATAAAATTAAAAAAAACAAAAAACTATGTTATTTAGGTAAAAATTGTTTCAAGTGTTTCCTGTAAAGTTTTTTAAATGGTGTTTCAAAAAACGAAGTCAATATTAACTTGGCTTTTTTAGATGGGCCAAGCCTGCGGGTTTTCCAGCAGGTCAAATGGTGGATTTCTAGTCTGTCAATAGGTAGCTTACACGTGCATTTTTCAGAAAAAAACATGAGATCTCTTGGCCATTGCCTTTTTAACCTCCGTCCAGGTAGATCGGGTAACAAAGAGGAGAAAGTTAAGGAGTGACACCACATTTCAATCTTTAATTTTCTTAAAGTTAAATTTCGTAGGGAATTCAAGATTTTGTTGTAGGAATGTCCATGTCATTCTTTATAGTGTGATTCAAAATAAACCATGGGTCATTTACAATCCAACTAGCAGACTATCATTTTTTAAATATCAACACTATAAGGATTCAAAAATTAGCTTTCAAAGTTTTCTTCTAGATGAGATAATGGCCACTTTTTTGCACGCGCTCTCGGACTCGTTAACTCATGTGTAATGAGCGATTCACTGCTCCCAATTAACGTTACCCGTGATTTATGGTGGATTGGGAATCTCAAACTTTCTGGCCAATTCTTTAGTACTTCTGTTGTGTCTGTCTCAACAGAGCCGTGCCGAGCTTCCTCATCGAATGATTAGATTCGTCCAGAATCCTCTTTCCTCTCGAACCATCTACTGAGAGTCCATTTAGAAAGAACATTCTTTTCTTCGCATTTCCGCTCCAAACTGATTGTTTCGGAGGAGAAAAACTTTTGAAAAAACGGAAAGTTTTCGATAATAGCCTAATATTAACAATATTTGTAATTTAAATGCTCCTGTGTTCAACCGAATGCTAAGAGGAAACTTTAGGTAAGACGAGATTATTTTGTTGCAAATTCATTTAGAATAGTATATGGATTAGTGATATAAAATTTAATTAACTCTGAAAATTGCATAAAGCCAATCAGTGGATTACAATTTCCAAGAAAAAGAAAACGGTAATTTTTATTAAAAGTATATCAGAACATTTGCCGTGATTATAAGAATGATTTTCAATCAGATAAAACATCTGTAAATAATCCCGCTTGATAGAACTAAATCATAGAATTGGTTCGGCCTTTGAAGGATTATTAAAGCTTGCTCAAAGCAATTCAGCAGAAAACAATCGGCTTCCATAACATTTTCTGTAGTTCTTGAATAGCTTTGTTTGTTTGGGTATCTTCTCTTTGGCATCTTATAACTTAATAAATAAGCCCTTTTTACGATGTTTTCGTATTCTTATTTTATTTCTTATAAAAATGTATAATTACGAATGATAAATTAAACACAACCTAGACATTTGTCAAAATAATACACGATAAGTTTTGTTCCAGAATCTTAAGTTATTTCAAACCAATAAACCACTATCTCCAGAATATTTCTGTACTGTTTGGGTAAACGGTTACAAGTCACTTTTTTACGGCAATGGGCTTAAGCTATATTCTGTTCTTTATAACGAGCTATACCTAAGTGTTTTACGAACTTTACCTATTTAAATCAATGAAACTTGTATAGGCTTATATCTTATATTACCCCTAACCTCCACTTAACCAAAACCACAGATTTAACTACAAAAATATGAATTGGTATATGTTCTGAAACTCATATAATTATATCTTTTCGGAAAAAAAGATGGTTTGATAATATTGATTTATATCAATCCATATATGATGAAAATTTTGAGGAAAGTGAATTTATAATTGAAAAACCCTCTTCCACGCATAATAATAAATTGTATAATAAGGAAAGCATGCACTACTTCAAATTCCTGTCCATTAATATTTATTGGTGATAATTATTCCAAGATAACAGAATAATGATCTATGTTTAGAAAGGAAAATACCATGATCACTTTAAAAATCAAAATAAATACTCAAATTAAATTTAAAGATAAAATTAATAAAGAAATACGGACTTGGTTCTTAAAATGTTTTCTGTGTTTCTGTCAGTGTCCGTGATTCGGCTGAATATTTCTCTGACACCCTGACAGATAAAGCAGAATTAATCCCGTCAACCCTTTGCAAAATAAAATTAAAAAATAAAACATTCAGACTTTATAACAGAGTCTGACAAATGTCCCCTTCTCTCCTCCTAGTTTCGGGGTTGATTCTAAAAACGCTCAGAAGATTCTGAAATTCATCATTGGTTAAGTACTCGGAGATACGTTATATAATGCCTTGTTGTAATAAAATAATGGATTTGAATGTAAAAAAAAATATATATCTTGAGAAACAGACAATACCCACGGGAACAGGGTGAACTTTTCAATGTTGTGTTTTTATCAATCCATTGATTAAAAAAAAAAAAGAAGAAGAAAATAGAGCGCGTACAGTTTTCTCATTGATTAGTGATATACATCTTTTTTCTTGAATAGTAACCTTAAATAAATCGTTCAAATTTCAACATGAGCATTTTGAAATATAAAATTAAGCATACAATTGTAGTCGACATAATAATTTGTACCGCTACTACCTCTAGACTAGAACGGCAAGCTTTACAACTTCGTCTAGAATTCAGCTCCAGATTTTCTTTCCCGCCAGGTTATGTTTTGAGATTACTAAGCTTGTCCGGAAGGTCTCAGAAAACGCTGTCAAAAGACTGGGGTTGCTAATAGCGATATTCAATTGCTCATTAATACAACTGAAACAGACCAGTTCTTTTTCAGTTAACAAACGGTATGGGAAGAAAATGCGCTTAGAAATTTGACAAAAAAAAAAAAAAAAATTGAGGCAGGAAATCGACTGAAGGTTTTACAACTATTAATTACGTGTGTACTTCTCACAACTAATCAAATCTACGCAGCTTTAACAAACTATTTCGTAAGTTAGAGAAATTAGGCTTCGATCCGTTAGACCTATATAAATAAAATGTGCAAAATAAGGAATAGTGTGCAACGACAGCCCTAGTCACAGTACATTATTTCGCCTTTTCATTAAGAAACTCGAAACAAATATGGATTCATTTTTTTTCACTCAAACCCCTCGCTTTTGGACACGAACAACTTCACTTCATCATATATAGATCGTTCGGACCTTTTTGGTGGGGATAAAACATTTTTCGTAAGCTATCGCTAATTTTACACCAATGATAGAGGAGAGGCCTTGCAGAGACAGATCAGACAATTTTCATCAAAATTCAACGCTCGCACCTTGAAGCTCCTAGTTATTGGTTTCACTCAGACGAATAAATAAGATTGAGGAATTCAGATACAAATGTAGTTGTAATTACATGCCTCAATTTTTTTTTCTCTTTTTATAATTTACATGATTATTTTTTTAATATTTAAATAAGAAACATTGTATCACATTTATCTGTAGAAATTAAGTAATTGCACAATTGGAACAAAATCTCTTCTTACCCAAAACAGAAATAGCCTTCTTAATAAACTGCGAAGAATAAATTATTGTACACTGATTTACCTAAAACCAACATAACTTCCGATGTTGATCCCATAAGAAAGTTTTTGGTAACTTCCGGTCTAAAACTTCGCCATTACCACGAGCCGACCTCATGTAAAGTAGAACAGAAGTGGTTGCTAACAATCAAGCGTTTACCTTCCGCCGCAGACAAGTTAAAACTGAACGCAGAAGTTATCAAAACAATTTTAAATTTTAATGAAATACCGCGGAAACCACGCTCGAAACTTTTGATTTACAGTTTGCCTTCATATTCACAGCTTGAGTGTTTTGATTAATAGATTAATTTTTAACGTGGTCCGCTGGTGACTTTTTGTATTTTATATATTTTTATATTTATTTAATACTTTTTAATACATTGCAAAATGGTTGCGGAAGTATCTATGACTCATAAAATAATAATTAATGCTGAAGACGCTTTAATCATATTTTTATTTCTTTATGGCTTAAATTTATTTTTAAATATTGGATTTGCTGTAAATTGATTTTAACTTATTTTTATAATATTTTTTAATTATGACTATAACCTCCTATAATAATGAATATCCCCACTCTAGTTAGTACAGGACGGCAAATTGGCCATCTAGGATCGGCACCAGCCCCCTCTCTCTCTCCCCACCTATACCAGTATCAGTACATATTTCCTCTCATTTCGATTCTAGAGTAACTAACGTCGTATCTACTACAAATCATACAAATGGTTATATCCGTATCTATTTCGAGGCCTAATTCTTTACCATAACAATCACTAGTTTTTACGTTCCGTATCTCAACTTAAATCTATCATTGGTTAAACCAGCTTAGGAATTGTATAGCCTAAAGGTATACAAGGTTTTTTTAAGTAAAAATTAATTGACTGTTTAATGGTATACTTCAGTCCTAAATTAAATCGAGGGAAGATCCCTATTTCAAACCTTACCAGAAGAAATTTAAACTGTAAATTGCATCAAAATTTCTTGGTTAATTATACCTGGAAAAATTAATTATGAACTGGAGAATTAATAAAAGTAAACGAACAGAATAAAGAACGCAAGAGAGCAATACAAATTTAAGAGAAATATTTAAAAAAAAATTCAGCCCTTACAGTCGTTAGGTACAGTGGCGTAATCTTCATTTAGGAGGACCCATAAGCTTATTATTGTGTGCTATACCTAATATCGCAATGTTAGTTATTAATTTCATTACTACATGTAATACAATTTAAAATTATATGTATTTAATATAATTTGATATTGTATTTTATTTATTGTGCTCAAAATATACTTCAAAATTACCAATTATCCTCTAATGATGGATGCTAGAGTTAGATGTAGCCTCTTTGCCATTCAGTGCGCTCCAAATCTACAGTAATGAAGCACCAGGTGACCATGCAAACCCACCATTTACTCAAATATGTCGCAATAGACGTGAATGACCCCACAGTATTTTATAGAAAAATGGTTTCAATCAAATGCTCTGGACCTTTGCAGGGAGCTATTTTTTTTCATTCTGAAAAGTCTCTGTTGGCACAAAAAATTTCTGACAGGATTTTGAGTTATTCATGAATTAAGGTCTTATTTCACCTATAACGGAATGGTAGGACACGGGATACACGATGTATTTATTCCAATTCTTACTCGTTCAGATGTGTTTACACACCCACCCACACAAGATATATACATTACCATATGATCATATGTTAAAGAACTAAGGAGGCTATACGGAGATTGTAAAAAGTGCTTGGTTATTTTAATCATTTTCATTGTTAAACATTGTGAGTAATATCCTTGTAATTTTATTATTAATTTCAGAATAATAAAACCTCTTTATGTAACTTACAAATTAAATTACAATTTATACCATTAATAATACGGAATCTAAACTATTTGTCCATATAATAAAAAAAGGTGACGATGAATATGAGTATATCTGAAAATAAGCGACCAAGAATAGGTTTTATCAGAAGAATGCCAGGATTTAAAGGAGCATGCAACTAAAAATGCAGTTTCTACGATTTGACCGAACAATGGATTTCGAAAAGTAGGTGTTAGGTTATACTGTGGAATAAGTAAAGAGTATTTTGATGAAGATGGTAATATGCGTTTTAAAAGTATCCCCATAGAAGAACATAACTCGATAGTAAATAATAGCACGACCTCAAATAAAGAAGACAATTTTTTGCTTAAAAAAACAAAAGAATTAGAAAATAAATTAAGTCAATCGGATGGAAAGTTGCATGAGGTGGAAAAAAAATTTGTATTAGATCAATTTGAAAAAATACAGAACCCCATACAACGATACTGGTCTGAGTGCAACAGACACCATATGACAAGTATTGTAAAAATAATAGAAAATCTTCGGTTTTTTATTTCCTTGTACGAGTAAAGGAAGTATTGCAATCACGAAAATTTTATTTTTTCAGATTTCAACGGAAATATCCATTTTGACCATCCTTGAATCCATTTTGACAAGTTTCGTCGTGGCGTCTGTACGTACGTTCGTACGTACCCGCATATCTCGCATTACTCAAAAAAGGTTAGGCGTAGAAAGTTAAAATTTTGAATTTATGATTGTTAAAAAATCTATTTGTGAACCTCCCTTTTTGGTCACAACAGGATTACCGAAAGTGGTACTTTACTTGAAGGTCATTGTTGATTTCCATCAAAATTCATATTAAAATATTATGCAAAACTTCTCAAATTAGGATTATAAGACTCACATATTAATATAAATAATATAATAAATTTTTATTAACATTGCCAGCCCGGAAGTGGTACTTTACTTCAAGGTGATATTAGATTTTCATCCAAAATTATATTAAAATATAATTTAAAACATCTCAAATTTGGTGAATAGGACTGTTATATCGATATGAATGTACTTAGTAGATTTTAGTTAAAATTAGTGAGCCGAAAAGGTTACTTTACTTGAAGGTCATAATGAACACATAAAAATACAGAAATCATATGGTCCGTTAATAAAGGTTAAAAACGCGATTTTGTTTCCAATCCAATTAAACATTTTTATTACCAGTATTTTATAATAAATACTAAGATACAAGTTATGTGGGTTCTTCCGCTTAAAATGTCGAAACTGTCGATTTCCAATGCTTTATCTAGTGATATTGACAGTTTTAATATTGTCACGGAACACGAAGAAATCTCTTGGAAACTAGTTAAAGACTGAAAGAAAACGACATATAATAACGGAATAAGACCTCCAGAAACAAGAGTGTGTGCGTGTCAATAAATGGGATGTCGCGACGCCAAGTGTCGTTTTTGAGATATTGCAATCTTCGAAAACTAATAACCAAAATCAGGATCACTTTTTGAGCCACCGATTCATTGTTTTATAGGCGTAGAAGGAAGTCATGTGTTGTCCACATCAGATATTTGTTTTTTTTGGATGCTTCTAAAGATTGGTATGAAGTAAATTTAAAAAAAAAATGGTATAAAAAATTGGTCAGAAGAGAAATAGTTCATTCAGCTATAAGTATCTGGCTGGTCCCTTAGTTGATTATGCTTAAGCAAAAGATAAATCATGCTTAGAAGTCGAAAGCAACAGTATAGTAGCTTCAAGAATAAATATGATGTTGTTGGGCTGCCGTTACAAACTAGGTCGGGAAGCGATATCTACTATAGATGAAAAGTTTACAGAATTAAGAAAACTGGATGACTATTTTAGATCGATGAAAAAAAAAAATGTACATATATGAAATGATAATTTTTATTAGGTGATATAAATATGCGATATTTTTAAAACAGTTAATAAGAAATCTCAATTGATGAAATAACAATTTTTTATAATAATAAAGGTAAAATTTGAGTTCTTTTAGAGTGCACCAGAAAATGCATGATAGAGCCAAAACGTTATAGTGGATAATAAAATAATCAATCTTAGCCTTGCTGGCTTGTTTAAAATATTTCATTCTTCGCCTGAAAATCTAAAAAAGAACTATATCGAAAAAAGAAATATATATATACAATTTTAACGTCAATTCCAATTTCAAAATAACTTCCTAACTTATCGTTTAAAACCTACAGCTATCGTTGCTAACCTAATCGTTGTTAACCTATCAAAAATCGTTGCTCGTTACCGAATTTCGAAGTATTTTATGCACATCAACAAATCTTTAAATTAATTTATACATACATTCATACATTCATATATATATATATATATATATATATATATATATATATATATATATATATATATATATATACACACATATTTCAATATTTAGATCTTGACAGAAAACTAAATTGAAACAGACATTTGGACAATCTTTATGACGACACATTACGAATTATATATATATATATATATATATATATATATATATATATATATATATATATATATATATATATATATATATATATATATATATATATATATATATAATCCAATATATATATATATATACTATATATATATATATATATATATATATATATATATATATATATATATATGAATGTATATATAAATTAATTTAAAGATTTGTTGAAGTGCATAACATACTTCACTGCACTAGTGCTATGATCGGCCAGTTCAATGGGATCGTCATCAGTTCCTGATTGGGGCCTGAATCCGTACTGGTGTCGGTCAAGTATATTATTAGTATTAAGATGATGCATTAACCCTGTTTTTAGTATTTTTTTTCAAAAGCCTTGCTCATTACAGAGAGCATTCTCAAAGGTCTAATTGAATATGAATTAGATTTAGGAATCAAAGTTAATTTACCCACTTTCCAGCTGTTTGGAAATTCTTTTCTTACAAATAAGATTTTATAAAGCCCAGCTAATAATTTTGGAAAAGTGCCAGCCATTTTTTTAATCATACGGGAGTCTATTTTGTCTATTCTAGGAGCTTTCTTGTCATTTAATTTACTAATGATTTGCAATACTTCATAATCACGGATGTTTACGTCATCCATAATGACGGGTAGAAAAAGTATGTCTTCTCTCATTCGTCTACGTTCGTCACTGTCAGTGTTTAAAATATCTTCTTTGATTATCGTACTTGAGATATGAGACAATGTTTCTTTGGTGTTTGCTGTATATCCTACTTCAGTTCGAACAGTCGTTAGTAAGTTATGTGATTTTATTTTATTGATGGCAAACTTATAAGGCCACTGCCACGCATTAAATGAATTAGCATATTCCTTTCAGGACTTTAATCTAGATTGTTTAAGTAAATGTTGGTATTCCTGCTTATTTTTTAAATAGTCCATTTTCCTAGATTCTCATAGTTCAATGTCTATTTTTGTCCTTTGGTAAGTTCTTCTAAGGTGATTTGTCTATTTGTGTAAGTCAGTTAGTTCAGGGTTCCACCAAGGAACTGATCTGAGTTCCTTTCGATTTTTGAAGTTATCTGAACTTTTAAATTTAATATTACAAGATTTTATAATCGATTTTATTATCTTGCTAACTATACTATCAGTGGAGGTAGGGGGAAACTCATGAAGAATCAGGTCTTCTATCTCAGTATCCGTCAGATCCATATTGCTATAAAAACATTGAGATAAAAATTGTTTCACCAATTGATGTCGTAAGTTAGTCAAACATTGAGTCACCAATTTCGGTCAAATATAAGAAGCTTTTAATTTATTCTGCTATCCTATCATTTCCTTGTAAATGTAACTGGTAAGCTAAGATGTTAGGGTCCGAAAAATTGGTTTCTCTTGAAATCGTCCAATTTCTTACAAGGTTAAGTCGAGTCACTATAGTATTTACTAAAGTCAGATCAATATTACTACTGCCTCGCGCACCTTGGAAAGGTGTCATTAGTTCTGAGTTTGTGTTTAATAGAAATAAATCATTATCAACAATAAAGGATTCCAGATGTTTACCCCGATCATTAGTTTGTTTGACGAACCAATATTTAGATCTCGCATTAGAATCTAAGCCGATACTGATATTAAAACTATTGAAATCCATTAAATTATTTCCTATCATTTGTAAGTTTAAAATTATATTCTATATCGAAATATAGATATCGAAATAAGCACTAATTACAATAAATTTTAATTTGCCATATGGTATTTCCAAGCCTACATAATCGGAGTCAGAATGTTGCAATATCATATAGGCATCAATATGTTATGCTAGTGGATTTGGTTCAAAGAAGGGATCAAATATGGGTGACCTCATCCAAATCACCTAGCTTACGCAGATGTATACCCCATATTACATTACACAATTACAAATCCAAAATTTTAGTCATATACTTTATGACTATAAATTATTTTACAGGCAACGTTTTCATTTGATTAAAAGTAGAATTCTCAAAAATGGACAATGGCCTGAAACAGAAAAAAATATAATCCATGTAGTATGCCTCTAAGGTATGGAGCATGTATAACATAATAAACGGTCCTTATATGAGATTCCCAAGGAAAAGATGAATATATATATATATATATATATATATATATATATATATATATATATATATATATATATATATATATATATATATATATATATATTATATATATATATATCTGAACCAGTAAGAATAGGTAAAATGATACCTTAATTCGCGACTAACTCAAAATCCTATATCATAATCCTATATCCTATAATCATAGAATTTTTTTGGACCAACGGAGACTTTTGCTCAAAATGACAAAAACTAGTTTACTGCATTGGCTCAGAACATTTGATTAAAACCACGTTTCCTCTATAATATTGCGGGGTCCTTTAGATGGATAAAACAGAAAGGGAGACTTCACATTGCTTCCTATCTTAATTCAATAATTTAAAATTGGGAATTAGATGATAACTGTTTTTAATTCAGGTATGTATACAAGCGAAAAAAAAAATTCTCCCCCCAATTCGAGACTCCTTGGGCGGAGGCCCGTGGCATTTACAACTTTGCCACTTGCTCTTTACGCCTCTGTTTAGGTGCACACATAATTAACCGGCCTGGCGCGATACACGACCATAGACATTTATGGATAAGCTATGATTGAATTGAATGAATATGCAAGAAACGAATAATTTAAAAAAAAAATAATTAAAAATATGTTAGAACGTTAAAAATAAAAACTAAAGTAAAGCGCATTGAAATAAACACGCAACTGAAGTAAAAGAGATAATTATAGTGGTTAAATCAAACAATTGACTCATAACACACAGACCAGATTATTTAGACATCCCACACAACTCTCAGGGACTTTTGAAGAAGTCTATAATTAGATATCCGAAGTAATTTATTTTAACGGAAACAATCCTTGGAAGTTATAAATCTGTAACTGAAAAACATTAATGCTCAATAAGTATTAAAAATAGTCCGGAGACACATCCAGCTTTAAACAAATCTTGAAATGCTCATCGGCCATATGATAATCAAAACTTAATAATACCCTGCTAACTTTATTCTATTTTCGGTATTCTATTTTTGTATTATATACAAACTATAGTTATCTTTTGTGCTCTATCCAAGTAACAACTTGGGGATAGACAGAAATGTATACTGGCTTATTCACACAATGGACCACAGATCCAGAGGATCTGCATTCTCCTTCATGAATTTCTTCCTCGAGAACGATCAGCTCCTAATCTAGTATTCGGTGACTGGTTGTATCTCGTATCTCTCTTTACCAGATTTCTTATACCTAAATATGGGTCGACCTATTTTTCTTCTTTCATGGATGTCATTTTAATAAATTATTCTTATGAGGCGTTATTCCGCAACCCGGACCACATGTCCTGTCTAGCTCAGTCTTGGGACCCTTGCCACAATTTCTGCCGTCAGCAGTCCCGATAGCCAACTCAACACCGATTATGTCTTATTCGACACAGTCCTGGTGCATCTGAGAATAAAGTATTTACCTTCATAAATTAAGCTATTTAGCGAAAGCGAAATTTCTCCTTAGGTATAAATCTTTTACACAATGCTTTATTTTCAAAATCCTGAAGGTGTTGTGCTTACGGGAAAAGCACCATGTTCAAAAACATGATTTCGTTCTTCCCCAAGTGACAATGTTTAGCATCCTTCAACAAAAGTAGGAAGTATACTAGTTTTTATAAATTGAAGTTATAATGTAGCAATATCTTTGATATTGATGCCAAACGTAGAACCTTCGTCGGATTCATGTTTGTGTTGCAAGCACCCTACTTATCTTTAAACGATGTAAATATTGATTTCGGATATGATTTACAGAGAATATCAACTGTATATACGAAAACAAGTTTGTCTCAACAAAGGATTGAGATCACTTTTGTTTCCAAGTTACACTATTAAGTTCAGTTTTCTACTCTGCGCTGAATTTCATAAAAAAACAAAACAAGTATGCAAATCCGAAATTAAGATTTTCTGATAGGAATTTCTATGTTTATTCAGGATGAAATAAGGCAAGGTGAAGGGCTGTGTTGTGGTCTGTCTGCTTCGTTAAATAGTGAGAAAAAACTTATTCTTCAACAAGTTAGAAGTGAGGCCACAGCTATGTAGTTCATAAAGAACTACAAGAAATTGTATACTGTTACTTTAATATACAAGTCAATTGTCTATTTATCATCTTTTCTCGATTCTCTATTTCCCTTGGATGTTTACTTAATCGCTATGTTGTTCTGACGTTTCATCAAGTGTTTTCACAAATCTATGGGAGACCAGAGAATTTTACTCACTTAAAAAATATCAATGTTCTAATTTTAGCATACTTCAATTTATATAAAATGTCTATCAATCAACAAATATGTTAACTGTTTAAATAAATAATCGTTTATAAATAATAATTAAATAATTGTTTATAAATAATAATTAAATAATTGTTTATAAATAATAATTAAATAATTGTTTATAAATAACAATTAAATAATTGTTTATAAATAATAAATTAATAATTGATTATAAATAATAATTAAATAATTGTTTATAAATAATAATTAAATAATTGTTTATAAATAATATTTAAATAATTGTTTATAAATAATAATTAAATAATTGATTATAAATAATAATTAAATAATTGTTTATAAATAATAATTGTTTATAAATAATAATTAAATAATTGCATATAAATAATAATTAAATAATTGTTTATAAATAATTATAAATTATTAATTTATCTCATTCGTTACATTGATTTCTCCTCAACAAAAATGATATAGTAGTTAGAATGAAATTCTTTGATGTCGTGAATGAAGATGAAGATGTCGTGTCCACTACAATGAATTACAATATTTTCAGCCAATCTGTTCATGCTAGGTACCTACTTCGCAGAAAAATTCAATTTGAAAAAACCTGGTTTTTGACAACTTGAAAGAAAATAGCCCATACATTTTTTTTCCACAAGTTAATGAATACAATGGCTCACAGATGATTGCATTAATGTGTGTTTCATCTTACGTCGTTAAACCAAAACGTTTATCTTCTAAATTTTAACTTAATTATCCTATATGCAATAATCAGACAAATTATTGCCAGTGTATCAATAAGATAAACGACGTATCAATGAGACACCAAGGTATTATAGTCACTTTTCAAAAATTAAAATTCTAATTTAGCACACTTTAATTTATATAAAACGTCTACCAAAGAATTTGAAATTTTTAAGATTATTTCGAAAGGAAGCTTGTATAGAGAGAACTATATAGTCACTATTCAAGATGTGAATTCCATACGCCTGACAATCTACTGTTTCCAATAGTTTACCAACCTGTGTCCAGTGAAGATAAGGAAAGATTGCAATTTGTAGTCAGCAAGGGGTCGAATAATCAATGATGAGAACCAGGTCAGTTACTTTTGGACAAGTTTGGTTTTGGCCATGAGCTCGTACCGCCCAGTACCTACACAATGTATGCACATTTAAAATCAATTGCGTGGGTTTTGAATTTGTTCTACGAAAAACTAGATTTTCTTGGCGCGATTAAGACTTGGATTGAAATGAATTTAGTTTATAATGACTTGATTTATAAATACACTATTAAAAAATCGGTTGTTATAATTTTCGGCTAACTAAATAAGAAGCCTTATAAACAAACCGCAATGCTTCATTGATTACAAGGCACGCTGAACTAATGTATGAGTTTTTTTGTTAGAAATAAACAAGGACTCAAAAGTAGACAGCACAAGATATAAATAGGTATGGTATAAATTTATAAGAGTAATGGTTTCGAAAGGAAATTGTTGAAAGATCTAAGGTCTCTGTTTGAATGGCTTTGCATAAAGCAAAATTCTAATTTAGCGTACTTTAATTTATACAAAATTTTTACCAATAAAAAATTTCGTTCATTGATTAAATAAATAATTATGAATGATTCATCTCCTTCGTTAGACTGATTTAGACTCAGAATTATCTTGCAGTTGGAATGAAATAACAATGAATTGCAATATTTTTCACAATTTCTTGATAATACTTCACAGAAAATTCCACAATTTTTCATTGATTACAAGCCGACGAGATTTTCTTAATAATTTACAAGGGCACAAAAGCAGATTACGCAAGATGTTGATTACAGTGTTCTAAATTTGCAAGATTTAACGTTTCGAAAGGAATTAGTTGAGAGATCTTCTATTGTCAATATTTAAAACGTAGTAATGCCTGTCCTTCAATTTTGAATCGTGATGTTAAGTACTTACATCCATTCATTCATTCATTCATACTAGAGCATATATGGTTGATTTAAATAGAACTAAACAGTATTATAACAGTATCTGTTTCTACAATTATCCTTCATCATATCTAAGTTACTTCTAACTTATTTAAAACTATTTGATAATAATAGATTGAATACCTCTTTTACAAATTTATAATTTGTTAAGTTCATTAATAACATTCTCTATTCATTTTATATAAAAAAACAAATATTACTTACTTCGAATAAAAAATACAATTATGTCATTCAGTATGTTTGCTGTCTTAGCCGAAATTAAATTACATGACAGTCACATTTTAATTTTATCCGATAGTGTTATATAGATAAATAATCTCAATAATAAAATAAAATTTTTAATAATAAACATAATTCAATTTATATTATGATATGCCGAAGAAATAACCCTGGATTGCGTAAAAATGACTCCTTTGAAATCCCCTTACCCCCCACTTGATCTTTTCCATGAGTTCACAGCGATCTCTTACTGGGTATGCAATCCCCAATCATTCATCAGTACGCGACCATTAACGGGTGATAGGGCACGTTGCTCTTTGAGATTTGTTTGAAATAGTTGTAGTCATTTTGACTTTTTATTGTGATCTTTTACGCTTCTAAGTCATTGCTTTATTTCATTTTAATACGTTCTTCTTTTATATTTTTGTTACTGTAAAATACTTGTATAGGCAAATTCTAACGGTTAAAAATGTGATGTCTATGGACTCAATTGTTCCTTACTTAAAAGACTGATCTGTTTTATTTAATAATTTAGACACTTGTTTCAATAAATATTGATATTCGCTCATTACCTTTGTATTTATTTATCTTCCACTATATTACAAAATTAATTTAAAAAAGATACAGTTTGATAAAATGATCAAAATCAATAAATGAGTCAAAATGACTTATTGTTCGAAATATAAGGCTAAATCCGACGGTTGGCAACCCAGGGTTTATAATATTGGGGTTTATGCCCCAATTAATGCATCATAAACTCTTCAATCAAATACCAAAAACCTTGAAGAATTTCGTAAAAACTGGAGGATTAAAATAAACTCTTACAAATCCTATCAAATCTGTTTAGCCTTTACCCATCGTCGTTAACCTACGACATAATTCCCTATAGCATGATTTAATAAAATTTCACTTATCCCCATTGAACAGATCCGTTACTTCATTTGGGTAAGCGGCTAACAAGGAATCCTCACAAAAATACGAACTGACAATAAAATGTTTCTCGTTTCTAATAATTCTATTAGTAGTGTCACGGTAGACAATATATAAAACATATGGGAGAAAAATGGGGAGGTTACAGTGAAAAAGTTTGGAAAAAAAAAAGGGTTAACAAATTGTGTGAATACGTTGGCTTAACTGTTGGCCTAGTTTTGTGCATCCTTATTCTGTACATTGAACCCATTGGGGTGGGATATTAAAGAACTGAAAACTGATCAAGACTATTAATTCCAGCTGAACAGTGAAAGATGACTATTTCGAAAACGAGTGAGTTTAGTTATGGTTATTTGTTATAGTTTATTTTGAAGAAATTTTCTCACACATTGACTTATTTGCAGATTGTGTAAATATTACAGCATTGAAATTCTGTATTTATTAAATTGTACAAAGTTAGACTAAATGTTTTTTATAATTAGTGAATTATTACTAAATAAAATTTTAAGAATATTTTACGTTTATTTAGACAAGTCTGGTTGAACCCGCTCCCCCTCCACTGGGCTAGCACAACAAATCAGATATTTAACCAAAAAGTAGTACGTTACATTAGTAGAAATAACTACTTTAACATTTAATTGAATAGGTTATCAGATTGTCAGAAACGAAATATATGACATTTTCACGATTTTGTAAAAACAAAAAACTATTTAGTACTAAAATTGTAAAAGATAAAAATCTAGAAAAAATATGTGGTGTAAACAATCTATCACTACATTATTTATACAAGGTATTAGCTATTTATATATCATTAGATGTTCAAAGAAAATGTTCAAACCATTCTCAACTATAAGCCGCTAAAAATAACACGTCATTTCTGCAATAACCGATTCAATTGACAAACGCTCTAAAATTCTATTAAAAATATTATTACTGATGTACATCAATCATTGGTGCTTACGCAATAAATTGTCGATTTTTAGACCATTTCCAATTTTTTTTTTTCCTCGATATATCGTGATAAATCCCATAATAAACTCGATATACCCATAATAAATTTAAACATAATTTTAAATTTTTTTCCCTTAAGGCTTTTTCAAACAACGGCATCGGTATATTCTACTCAAAACTTTGACATTATAAAACGTCTCGATCATAGTTCATAAGTTCTAATGATTATTAAAATATGCTTGTTTCAATCAGTGGTTCTCTAAGGGAAGCCGCGGCACCTCAGCGTTTTATAGCATTGAATTAAATAAAATAAATAGTTAAAATAATTATAAAAAATTAATATTGGTTTCTTATTATAATTCTAAGTAATACTTATGTTCCTATTTTCTACATTTCATCCTTCACCTCTTGGAGATTAAATATGCCCCTTATAAAATTAATCCTAAGACGCCAACACTCTTTGATCTACAGCCGACTCAACCCATCCTATTCCGCGACATATATCTTTTATCCCATTTCTATTGGCGAAGCTGCGACTGTTCCGTACAGTTCCATACAGTCCCATACAACCACTGCGACGTGCAGCCATGCACGTGCCCCATACATTAGTCGCTGAGTACCTATGTAGGAGGCTTTAAGCCTCGCACACACATAGCGACAAATCCTCTAAACTCCTCTATAAAAAGTCCTAAGTGAATCTAAAATCCTCTGCAACAATCTCAATAATTCTTATAAAATTATTTAATTTTTTTAAAATTAACTTTTTTCTTTCTACTTTATTTGAACCCTTTAACACACACATTGATATTAATTCCCGAAGTTGCCGATTAATCAGGAATTACTTATACTTATTGTATTTCTTTTTTTAATATAGTTCAGATGTCAATAAATCTGTATTAATTAGGAAAAAATAGTCAAAATAATTTATTTTTTTAAAATACTTTAAAACTTAAGGTTACACCCAAAATCTCGTATAATTATTAATAATTACTTACAAATGTATTTTTCTCTTATTACACATTTTTTTCTTATTACATATTTTAAACTAAATATTAATGCTAATTGAATATGTAAATGATCTTTGATCGATTCTTCTTATCTAGTTTTCTAATTATTACAGAAATAAAATATCTGATGTGGACAATACATGACTTCCTTGTACGCCTATTAAACTATAAATCGGTGGTTCAAAAAATGATCCATAATTTGGTTACTAGTTTCCGAAGATTGTAGTATCTCAAAAACGACACTCGGCGTCGCGACATCCATTTATTGACAAACACACACACACACACACACAGACATATGCTTATTTCTGGAGGTCTCATTCCATTATTATATGTCGTTTTTTTTCAGTAGGTAACAAGTTCCTAAGAGATTTGTTCGTGTTCCCTGACAACATTAGAACTGTCTGTCACTTAATAAAGCATTGGAAATCGACAGTTTCGACATTTTAAGCGGAAAACTCCACTCAACTTATATCTTATTCTCCTGCTGCAGACTTGTTCATCTCACAAATGGGCAGGAAAACCAGTAAATTACACTCCATTTTAACACTTAAAACAAGTAATAAAAGTTTTTAATCGGATTGGAAACCAAATTGCGTTTGTAACCTTTATTACCGAAACATATGATTTCTGAAATTTCTGTATTTTATTTTGTTATAATTTTTGATATAAGTTTATTATGACCTCCAAGTAAAGAACCCTTTTCGGCTCACCAATTTTAACAAAAATCTAGTAAATACATTCATATCGATATAAAATGTCTATTTACCAAATTTGAGATGTTTTACATTATATTTTAATATAATTTTTAGTGAAGTTTTCAAGTAAAATACCACTTCCGGTCTTCCAATGTTTACCAAAATTTATTATATTATTTAAATCAATATATAAGTCATAAATATTAAATTTGGAAAGTGTTTCCGTATTTCCGTTGAAATCTGAAAACCGAAAATTTTAGCGATTACAATACTTCCTTTACATCGTACAAGGAAGTAATAAACACTCATGGGTAGTAAATAGAAGGATTGTTTAAGATTTAAAATAAAATTAATTTTAATAATAAATGCTTTTAATATTAATAGCCGCTTATAAATTTAATAAATATTGCTCCTTTCGTAATGATTTGATTTGAGATTCCTTTTTACCGAAAAATAAATGACATTTCTGACCTCTTAATAAAGAATTATGGGATTCTGTTCTCTTGCCGACATAAGTATACAGATGTCCATTGGTAAGTTTAACGTTATTTTATTAAAAATGCGGTATGACCATATTAAAATTAGAACACAATTTTCAAAGTTAGAAACGACAGCAAACAGTTGAGAACTGTAAGAGGGGTCTTAAATATGCCCGTGTATATCGTCAAGTAGGGATCGGTATGCAAACGCCAAGAACTTTCAACACATTCAGATATTGAATAATGTATGGACGGGAATTCGAACTGGGTGAAACTTTGCATAAACGAGTATTCACGAACGGATTTTTTTCCGAATTAAGTAAAGTTTTATACTGGAAATAATTCTAAATATTTCCCAAGTCCAATGAAAATACATCTCGTCGCGGTTAAGCCATTAATTTACCAAAAGGTTAACAGCCACGATACCTGGAACTGGAGAAACCAACATTTTACCAGTCAAGCTACAAGTAACTGAGAGCAATGCCATTCGATTTTACTTAATGAGTTTTCTCCATTTAATAAATAAGAAATTGTATTAGCAGAAAATTCTAACATAGCTCAAGCAAACGAATTGAAAATAACAATTGCAAAATCTCTGTCCCCAATTTCCATTTTAGGTGATCATTTTTACTTACGTTCCTGAAAATATATTTAAAATTGGTACCTAAATGATACATTCTCAGTTTTCATTACGTTCAAGGGAAAGTGCATCTTTTAGGTTGAATTTGAACCGAGCCGAGCCGGGCGAAAATCGCTTGACCACTAATTACGCAGTATTTTAATGGGAGCTTTCAAATAAGACGCCGGGCGGGGCCGAGCGAAGCTTAGTGATTTTGAGCAGTCCTGCCTCCCGTTTCTTCAAGCGGTTTCTGCTAGCGTTTTTTACTTCCTTGTACGCAGTAAAGGAAGTATTGTAATCGCGAAAATTTTCGGTTTCCAGATTTCTACGCAAATGTCCATTTTGACCATCCCGGAATCCATTTTGACGTTTCGTCGTGACGTTCGTAACTCAAAATAACTCAAAAACGGTTAGCCGTAGAAAGTTAAAACTGTGTATTTTGGATTACTGTAAAATCTAGTTGTGAACATCCCAACATTTTTGTCACTGCATGATTACCGGAAGATCATTTACTTGAAGATCATTATTGATTTTCATAAAAAATTATATTAAAATATAATGCAAAACTTCTCAAATTTGGTACTTAAGACTTACATACTAATATAAATAACATAATAAATTTTGGTTAAAATTGGCAAACGGGAAGTAGTACTTTACTTGTAGGTAATTATTGATATCCATCAAACATTATATTAAAATATAATGTAAAACATCTCAAATTTGGTAAATTATACTTTTATATCATTGTAAGTAATATAATAAATTTTGGTTGAAATTGAAGAGCCGAAAGGGGTACTTTACTTGAAGGTTATAATAAACTTAAATCAAAAGGTATATCGACATTTATTACAGAGATCATATGGTTTGGTTTGGTGATGAGGGTTATAAACGCGATTTTTTTTCACGCTAATTAAAAAAATTAATTACTTGTTTTATGTGCTAAAATTGCGTATAAAATACTTGTTTTCCTCCCCATTAGTGAGCTGAACAAGTCTGCAGCAGGAGGATAACATATAAGTTAAGCGGGTATTTCCGCTTAAAAAGTTGAAACCGTCGGTTTACACTGCTTTATCTATTGACATAGGAAGAAAACGACATATAATAAGACCTTCATAAACAAGAGTTTATGTGTGTGTGTGTGTGTGTGTGTATGTCTATATGCGCCAATAGATGGACATCGGGACGCCGAGAGTCGTTTTTGAGATACTGGTATCTTCGGAAATTAGTAACTAAATTCAGGATCACTTTTCGTGCCGCCGATTTATAATTTAATAGGCGTACAAGGAAATCATCGGGTGTCCACATCAGATATTTTTAGTCTAGCTAGGTGTCCCGGCTAGTGCGTGCGTAATATTGTGCAACATTGCATCACTCGATTTTAGTCCATTTATAAAAAGTTGCCGGGCTGCAACTAATTAACTACAGTGATCACTATTTTTTGCCATCCACTTCAATACCGATCAATGCAGAAGGAGACGCTGCCACTTTATTTTCTACATTCACCTATCTTCAACATGACTGATAACTGAATAAACATATTGGAGAATGCGACTTGATATCGTTTCTTACTTGACATTTGAGACTATGTCTTTGTATCAAATATGTATACAAATATCTTTGTACAATAACGGAAAGGGCCACTTTAAAAAAAAAAAAATTGGACAATTTGTACATCCATTATTCCGATTCGATCCATTTTTTCTTCAGCTTCTATTTTTTGTAAACAAATTCTATCAATAATTTTTTTTTAAAGTATTACTTCGTTGGTTGTACGTACTGTTATACTTGCAGATAAAGAAAAACTCAATGTAATGAATAATTGACAATTTATTTAAAACTTTGTTACTCACCGAATAGTCACCATCATTTCTTCATATAGCTGGTCTGTAGTTCCTGTTTCTTTTGTGAATTTGTGGGCAAATGGATTCCAGTATATAATCGAATGTATGGGCACTCATTCTAAAATATCTACAAAAACGTTCTTCACCTTCTCGTAGATCCTCTTATAGAGTTGTGAACTGTCCGCTTTTATAGTGATCTTTATTGAGATTGTGAGTTCAGTATCGCCTCTTTGTTCCACATTTCAACTGAGGAACTACCCAATAACATCGTCATCATCAAGGATGATGACATTATTATTGCACTACGTTGCAACTGAGACTGCTAGGAAGGATAAAAGCACCCATCATTACAAGACCAGAAAACCTACTCAGAGCGGATCGGCTTCAGTGCGAACGCATCGCAGATTTTGTTCGGTTTGGTTTAGCATCGCTTCGCCCGGCCCGGCTCAGTTCGGCTTTGCTGAGCTTTGCTTCAATAAGAAGCCTATTGAATAAACACGAATATTATATTTATAGATTTTTTAAATTATTCAATTAATGGAAAAGTTTCTTCACTACTAAAAATAAAAGTGTCCTCAAAATTATAAGTACTTGTAAAAACAGTTAGAAATAAGAATATCGCTCTGATTCCCTAAAACTTAGTTAGGTCAAGGTTAGTTAGGTCTTTAGCGTATCAAAGTAAATAATATTACAGGTAAAAGAAGTTTACTTTTATCGGAGAAAATGTAATGCGCAAAGAAATTGAAAGTCGGCAGTGAAAGTTGGGAGAACAAAAGTTATAAAGATTACGGAGAATACACTTGTTAGAAAACCTTTAAGAAAAGTATTTAGGGAATATAATATTATTTTTTAGATCATTTCTTAGAGAAGAATTATTATATTATTTTGCGCAGTTTTATGAATAAAATTTCTTCATTAAAAAAATTCTTGCATTATTTTTTCAACGTTTCGGAGAATCCTCTTATCTTCAGGACAGCCTCTTATGTATTTTATGTTTTCTATTACTAAATTAAACATCTTTATTATCCACTATTTACACACACACACACACACACACACACACACACACACACACACATATATATATATATATATATATATATATATATATATATATATATATATATATATATATATATATATATATATATGCATATTATGTTATAAATGTTATGTTATGTTAGAAATTTTTATACGCCATTAAGTTTTGGAAAGAATTATATAGGTTACGGTTGCATTGCCTATACCTAATTTTACTATTTCTCAATGAGACTGCCAAGTGTAAGTAAAATCTAAAAAACAAACAATCATACAAATTATGGAATTTATTAAACAATGGATAATACTGCTAATTACGAGAGCAGCAACTGCCTCTGTCATCGCACTTTGTGCTAAATCTAAACTCAGATCGTGCGAAAAAAAAAAAAAGAAAATAGCCATAGCCATGAGCCTTCTGTTATATAATGTACAACTACGTGGCCTGTGGTATGTAGATAAGGTGGAAATTGTAAACTTAAATTTGTATAAGCTGATATTTTCATTAAATAAAAATACGCCTTCCTGGATAATGAGATTGGAATTTAATGTTCCTCATTGCTCCGTTACAGTACTAAAATTAGCTTTGTCCTGGATTCTACTAATTTTGAAAATGAATAATGGCAGATCTCCAAAAATTTGTTTTAACAAATTGAGAGACACATATAATGGGAGCAAAACAGATTAGATATACAAATGGCTGAATCAGTTATACACTCTATTGTGTTCTGTAAATAAACAGTCAATCTTAGAATTAGTGTCCCCTTCTGTGTTCCTGGCTGAAATGGACGAAACGAATTTAAGAGCTACATGGAGGAGCGAGATAAACAAAAACTGACCACCTCAAAATGCAATCCACTATATCTTCCCATACACTCTGAAAGTGATAAGCCTCAGCCATATCTCACACTAAATTACCCCGTTCCCTATGACTAAAACAGTGCAAACCAGATTATACGGCAAATATTATATTAAATTAATATTTATTATTATTTTAAACCGAAAGAAAACTGTACTAACAGCAATTTAAATGAACTTGAGGATCTTTTCGATATTTTTGTCTGGTGCCCGACTTATACAGCTTTCCGCCATCACTACCTGCCTCATTATGAACAGATCAAATTACAGAACAGAACTATTCAGAATTGACAATAGCGATTTTCTTAAGAATCTGTTTCAACGCTAGGCAATGTTGTAGATTTCAATCGTTCATTGTCAGTTAATGATTATTTTTGATTTGTTGATCATAGCAGCAGGTCTATTCACGTGTTTCATATATGAGTATACTGTTTATTGGTGTATTTAAGTTATTTGAAAATATTTATATTTTGTTTTTGAATTGTTCTATGAAATATTATTTTATATTTCTATAAACTTATGTCTGCGCGTATTTGGAGATGATGTCAACATAGTAACGTAGTGAATTCATATTTTTGAAGTTAGCATTTGAATATTTTTACAAAATTATAGTTATTGTAGCCAGCTCTATTCGTATGGGTCATACTCCCAAAGCAAATAAAATATTCATTCATTCATAACACTGCTGATTGATTTTAATAATATATTCAGTTTTAGAAAACAAATAAAACAAAAATATTCATTCACCTAAGGGTGAATTATTAATATCTTTTAACAGTATTAAGATACTGTCAATACACACACACATATATATATATATATATAGATTATATCAGCCTATGTTGACAATGTATTGACAGTGTCTTAATACTGTTAAAAGATATTAATAATTCACCCTTAGGTGAATGAATATTTTTATTTTATTTGCTTTCTAAAACTGAATATATTATTAATATCAATCAGCAGTGTTATGAATGAATGAATATTTTATTTGCTTTGGGAATATGACCCATACGAATAGAGCTGGCTACAATAACTATAATTTTGTAAAAATATTCAAATGCTAACTTCAAAAATATGAATTCATTAATATGACATTTTTAAACGTAAGAAAAAAAAGTAAGGAACCTGTTTAGACTTTTCATTCTGACAGTAAACACATATTGCACCTGTCGTAGAATAAAGTTTTAACTCAAAACTTAAAATTGTTTGAAAATCATAAATAAAGCTGTGTTTTTTCTACCCTTTTGAATATGTCTTTTTTTAAAACAAATTGAACTTTCGCAATACTCTAAGAATGGGTATTACGAATTTTCAGTGTGTTTTAATGAGTATGAATTTAAAAGGATAGAAAAAAATCAACTTTAAATATGGTTTTCCAACAATTTAAAATTTTGAGTTGTACCTTTATTCTACGAAAGGTTCTATAAGACAAATTACTCTCTCCATTCTCTCCATTTTAATAGATAATGAAAGTAAGAAGTTTATACCCTCAAATACTAAATATTTATTTACATGTATGTCTGTATTATGATAGATGACATTACAATGCCCGGCGTTTATATGCAAATACCCAATCAAATTTCACTTTGGGGTAATAAGAATAAACATGAATCTGAATTTCATATGTGTGTTAGAAGCCATTAAAACATACATATTCAGAATTGTGTCTGAAATAGCGGCGAGGAATAATTTTTAGAAATGCTGTAACTTTGCTGTTATCAGTCATGTTGACTAAAAAGTGAATTACCTATTAATGGTCCCAATATTAAAATCGGCTTTATAAGCAATAGTTAGATTAGAACAAGAATCGTCCAGTCGTATTGTCTTAAAAAAAGTTGCAGCTGCATCTACCAATTTAAGTACTCCACTATTAGAATTAAAAAATCCTAATGAGTTTATGAATTCACGAGATTTATATTTTGCATATAAATGAACCACTAATCCAAACATGAGAGTTGACGTATATATTAATTTGATAAGGAAAATACTTATTGCTAAAACCTTTTTATTTTTTCGAGCAAATTTTTGCATAAAGTGCTTTAAAAAAATCATGATAATCAAGTATTCCATTGAACATACATTATTTTCTTTTACATACATTCATTATTTATTCATAACATACATTATTTCTTGTATTTAATTTTATAACAACATACATTTTGAACTTGTAGTTTCGCTAATAATTTATTGGTTTTCAAAATATTCCTCTGATCTAATTTTAATTATTTTTATTGATCATTTTCTATTTTCACAATCTAATTTACTTTTCATATAGTGTAGTAATTCAATTAAGGCAAATTGCATTAATTCTGAGTTTTCCAATATTGAGTTTTAAACATAAGAGAAATCATTTTCAAATCCGGATAAAAACGGCGGACTTAAAAAAATCTTTGTAACAATGTCGATAAATTTTCCCATCTACCGCTAACAATCTCTTATTTCACCAGTCCTTGACATGCCAGATGATGAAAATTTATCATTCATTTTGGTATAATGCTCCACAATTTAAAGAATGTGAAGTAAACGAACTTTTCACTGAATTTATCTATTATTTTTCTTTTCCTCGATTTATACTAAGTTTTCGTAAATTCGGTCCAAAAAACACAATGTTTTTAAAATCAAACGCTTGCACGTCATATCTAGTAATTTTCATCAAATCTGTATCTTCGGCGACTCAATCCAGTGTTCGTTCTTATCCCAAGATAGAAAAGGAGCGAGTATATTCTTTCTAATTAAATATACTAATTGTGGAGTACTTTTCCTGAATATACTGTGTGCACCCAATTTTCCATCTATTGTCACAACCAACTTTACTACATTTAATTAAATTATTTAAATCTTTCTCTTTCACTGAAACACACATATATATATATATATATATATATATATATATATATATATATATATATATATATATATATATATATGTTGTCGGGTTTATTAAGAAATTAAGTTTATTAAAAAATAATAATAATAAAAAATATTCCATTACATTCTGTTTTGGATTTACAAGTATATAACGCTCAAGCTTTTTAGATTTATATATATATATATATATATATATATATATATATATATATATATATATATATATATATATATATATATATATATATACACAAACCAGTGGAGTTGGCAATAAAAGCTTTAATCAACAATTGACTAGAGCGAAAGAAAGGAATTATTATTGAAATTCTGTTCCACAAAAAACCTTACCGTATGTAAAAAATTCCATGGAAAACTATCTATAAGGAATGGTCGGTGGAATCCTTTATTACAATTCCTCACATATTCCTTTTTCAAATTAAAATGAATTCCAGTTCATACTAACTCCCGTTTTTGAGCAATTTAATAATAATGATATATATATATATATATATATATATATATATATATATATATATATATATATATATATATATATATATATATATGTTGTCGGGTTTATTAAGAAATTAAGTTTATTAAAAAATAATAATAATAAAAAATATTCCATTACATTCTGTTTTGGATTTACGAGTATATAACGCTCAAGCAGCTTTAACTGATACCTAATTACATGGTACATTAAATTCTTAAACAAGATGATCTCTTTTCAATTCTAACACTAATATTCTAGAAAAAAGTGAACCATTTTATTTTAAACTAAAATGTCATTCATGCAAGGCCTTGCGGATTAAATATGTATGACCAGTTTTGGGATCCAGTCGTATACTTTTGGACGCTCTCATTCAGCCATTTAGACAGGCACACATTATAATCAACGTAGTCCGTTTGATTCAAGCTTTATAAATACTGGCCGTGCAACAGCTTAAATAATAAAAGTCAGATGCTAATAAATGAACGTAAAAAATTAACTAAAATGATACCACTGTATTGTACAGAAGGCAAATATCAAAGTGTAAACGACATTTATATTCGAACACAACAAACATTGTTTCTCTTCTTCTAGCATTCTCTTCTAAGCAGTTTATGGAAGTTTCAAGCAAGAGCCAATTTTATCGTTGATTATCTCACCCTTTTTTTATCGATCAAGAAAAAAATGAGGTTTTACGTTTCATGATGCGTGGAATAAAAACAAAATAACACCTGTCCATCATTCGCTACTTTTCTGTGGGACTATGGGGCCGATTTTTATCAGATTTCGCACCGAAGTGACATGTCATCGCAGGATAAACTTTGAAACTCGATATTACCATCCGCCATATTGTTTTAAAATGAAGACCGATTAGAGGTTTCAAACGCTGGATCATTTATGAAGGTAAAAGAATAATACAAAGTGATTTGGAATCATTATATCAAAGGCTTAAAAAGAGAAGAAAAACTTCTATCAATAAAGATCTATCAATTTACTAGTAATAAACTATTCTTTAATAATTTCGTAGTGTCAGACAAAATATATTTGTCTATGTAGAGAACTAAGATGAAGAAAAGTTTTCCTCACGAATTCAAATAATGGACAATTTATACTAGAATCTGGAGCATTGACCCTTGGAACAATTATGTAATTATTCCTTTTGCTGTCTATAGACAGTCGGGAGACGGAAATCAGAGGGCCAAAGAATTCCAATAAAGGGAAAGCATTAATGACGGGTCTTTTACGATGGGAGAGAGATAAATTTCACCGAGAGTGCAGAGGGTAGTAAATTTATTCCAGAATCCGATCGGGGTAACAAGTAAGCCATTTTATATTTAATTGCTATCAAAATTTATATGTGCACAAGAAAAAATAAATATCAAATGTCAATTTTTTTTTTATGGACAAACTTTTATTATTCTACTCAAGTATGCTATTAGGCAGCACAATTAATAGCTATGTATTTATTTATCGACTCGACAGGCGCCTAAAGCTGCCCTTGGCCCTTTCAGCCGCCTTTACCTAGTCATTGCGGTCAATAGCAAGTCTGCTGGACACTCCGGCCATCCTCAAGTTCTCAGCAACCGAGTCTTTCCATCTGTCCTTCGGTCTGACTCCATCCGGGGTTCCATAATATGACTGTCTGGCTGCTCTACCATCATCCATCCTGATAACGTGTCCCAGCCATTTGAAGCGCTGAATTCGTACGAAATAGGAAGCTCGGAGATCGTCGTATAAGTCGTAGGTCTCTTAGTTCCTTCACAAGCGGTACTAATTATTTTCTCTGATAGGCCCCATGATGCGCCTCAACACTTTTCTCTCAAACATGTCAATCTTTTCAGCCAGGATCTTGGGTAGGATATAGGTTGCACAGGCATATGTCAACACGGGTCATATGATTCTTTAGTATATAGTCATTTTGGTACCCCGACTTAGCAATGTACTACGGAGGAAACTTCTTAGGGCAAAATATGCTTTGTTAGCCCCCACAATACGATTTTGAATTTCCTCCTCTTCCTCCATCTGATCATTTACTATGGAGCCAAGCTATTTAAAACTGGACACGTGTTGGAACGTATACTTATAATTAATAGCTATAATTTTCCATATTTACAATAAAGATGTTAAAGTGATACATATCCTGCATTAAAGAATGCCGTATTAGTGTATGTCGGTACCGAAGTTCTTTTGCTTCTAATTAACCATCAACTTACTCCTAATTTCCATATACAATTCTACAAAAGCTTTTGACTATTATGCTAATAATACCGGTACGACCAGGCCCGTTAAGGGTTTTGAGTTTTATACTTGATAAGGGAGTACCGTTTCATAACCAAGTTAAATAAGGAACTGATGTGGTCAGCATCAACCCTACACCAAAATATCTGCCCCAGCTGAACTCGAACCCGGATCCGGAAATAGTCCTGTGCCTTATCCGCTGAGCTTCACCACACTAATCTCTTCATTTCATATTCATCATTATAAGCCCACTAAAATACGTGTAAATATTTTAAACTGTGTACAGTAATGTATAATTTAGCCCACACCCCTACCTTCGAGTAGGATTGAAACATCGAAAGAAAAATATCGATATTCGATATTTTGTGATATCGCAAACCATATATCGATACCCACCGATAATCGCTAGAATGGATGAAAAAGTAAAGACAAATGCATAAAATGAGTATAACGTTAAACTGCCAAGAAGATTGTGAAATAAAATAATTATTAATTATAAAAAAATATTTTTATAAGCCATGAATCATTATAAATTAAAAAGATAGAATAGAATTATACTTTGACAAAAAAATAAACGTTATAACAAATTTTTATCTTGAAGACGTTTAGCCACATTTCATATATTATATTCTTCTACAAGTTTTTTTAATAATAAAACCTTCAAACTTCTAAATTTTTTATTTATGTTTTAACGTTTTCGACTACATTTTGCATTATCAAAACATTAATCTTAAAGAAAGTAATTCATTTGATATATATCTCAATGCAATCACCATTCATATAATTTTGTAATATAAACATATTATATTTATTTGTCTATAATTATGATTAATTAACATTATTTATATATAAATCTTATCTACTAATTATGGTTTAGTAATTTAATATTGCTTATTCTTATATTTACTGGTAAAACTCCGGACTTCTGTCTTTCTAAGACCTAACTGTACTTCGAGCTGTGTATACTCACAATCAAACCAAAGGATCCTCATCAGTTGAGGTCAGGGCCTTACTGAATTTAAATTATTATCGCTATGATTAGATTACAGCTTTCGATTTCCGCTCGCTTCGCTCGCTTAAGAGATGAACAACTCCCCCAATGAAAGCCTATTCAGAAATACTACCAGAATTAAAAAAGGATAGCCCACAATAAATATAACCATGCTGAATCATAAACAAAAAATTCTATCACACAAATCGTAGAAATCGATATTTATTTGAACATTTGTTGTGGGCATGGGCAGCTCAGGTCTTAAAAATCTAGATCTCCTCCTAGATTAGATGTTGGGGTTACGATTCTGGAGTTTTACCGAGTAAACAAAATTGTTAATTAAAATTATGACGCACCTGGTAGATGTATTATTTCGCCATTTTAGAACTAATCGTTGGCACATCAATTTCTTCTTCATCTTCTTTTTAAAAGAAGTCAAAATTTTCTCGTCAGTTAGGATCCTAGCTACCACTAAACCTTCGTCAAAACAGGCGAAATCTAGGTAAATTATGATAATTCCTTCATTTTGAGGTAAGCGATTCCCATCCTCAAGGCTGTCAAAGAGTTGCATCTACTTCTTTTACTACTAAATACTTTTACTTCTTATCTACTTACTTTTACTCTTATTGCTACTACTTCCTTGCGTTAAATGTCTTTAATCGTTTAATTATGGCCGTCTAGAGACTGCAATTCAGAGGTAGTGTTGGGAGGCAAAAGCACAACATTAACATCGTTGAGTGATGGTGTACTGTTGTGGCCTGTACAATTATCAATAAACAGTTGACGACTTTCGCTGTTTCTTATTCCATTTCTGACTGTACATATTCGTTTATTTCGCTTGTGGTCCATGCTTCTGTGTTTACACGATAGGCTATCGGTGGCGTTTCGTTTTTTATACACGTTGGTTTCGTGGACTTGAGCGAACTTAATTTTTCTGTTCAAACCATGTTGGCGGCTAACAATATCGTTACAGTTTTTTTAAAGAGAGTTGAATAGAAAATAAAAGCGTAAACCGACTAAAATTCATAGAAACGATGGCCCTCTCACTCACTCTCCTCTCCTCTTAAAAAGATTAAGAGTTAACCAGATTTTTTATTTGGAAATTCGAATTATAATCAATTTACAGTACTTGGAAGAGGAAAATAAATACGAATTATTCTGGGGAACAGATTTCATTGCTTTTATACGGATTAAAGGGAGAGTTACAAGGGACCAGAGAATCCATACAAATTACCGGGATATGAATTATCGAGATTCTACGGTATAGTTTGAAATGTCGGTATCATCAATATATCGGATGTTAAACTATCGATAGAAAATATAGGTTTTTCAAATCCGAAATATCGATATATCGCGTTTTGATGTCCCAACCCTACCTTCGAGGCTCTATGGGGATGAGATTGAATCTCAGTTTTAAACGAATTTGATCATCAACACCCAAACCTATTTTGAATGGAAATGTCCTTCCGTTTTGATAAAACATGGTCATATACTTCTAGACAAAAAAAACTTTACTACATGTTAAATCTCTTCCCTTAAGGTTTGCAAAATGAACCACTCCACACACACAGGAAAATTAGGTAAAACGTATAGCGATCAAATATTGTACGCATGCTGATCCCAAGGAAACCCTTCTCCTTTTATTAAATATATTCATTATTCACTGCTTTTATATTACTAATTTTCATTCATTAATTTTTTAAGCAGGTTTTTTCCTGTTTACGATCAAAGAACGAAATGTCTAAAAGTAATACTAAAAACACTAACATTTCTTTTATAAAAATCAAACAGATTTCAGCTTTTATTTTTTCTAAAAAAAAATGTATATAGCTCATACTTTATTCAAGTGGACGATTTTTTCTTGATCTAGCATATAAATAAGTAATGCATAGTGGGCTTACCCACGAGTACTTGATGAGGAATTGACCTTCACATGATTGTGTCACATGCGAAGTACCACTTTCAGTGGTTCACATCCTAACCACATGTTACCTCTTAATGTCTCATACATCTTTTGACAAAGTTTTGAAGAGGCGCTTCAAAAAGTCCAAAATGGGATAAACAATTAAATGTCATTCCTCTAACAAACCAAAATATTTTGTAGAATATAAGAAAAATTTTGCAATACTGTAAACTTTTAAAATTACAGTGTAGGGCGAAAAAGACAATTGGTCGATCAACCCAAAACATTTTATACAAAATTAATAATCTATAATAAATTACATATATAATCCGAATCTTTCGGAGTTGCGGTTTGATGAAGAACAGTTTTCTTTAAATTTCTGTAAAAGGTTTGGTGGACTATAGACTCCGAAAGATCCAAAATTCCATTTGGTATAAATTATTTATTTTATTTAAATATATATACATATTATGTATCTAAGTTAGAAATAATATACGAGGTACGTTTCACGTTCAATATTGTTACTGTTGTTGTAACACCTCGTTGATAAATTGAATTTCATTTGTCTTATATTACTCAGTTTTCAAGATCTTCATTTCACACGAACACATTTTCTACATTAACGTCTTTTATACTGCGGCGATGTATTTTATCGCACGGCAACACCACATCAACTTGTAAATTGCAACATTAGTCTCACTTCTTTTTCAACAATACAAGTTTTCTAAAATTTAATAACAGAGTGCGTTATCGTAAAGTTTGCACTCGTTCACATGAAAAGTTGTAAAAGATAAAATAGATATCAGCTTGAATGAAATGATTCTTCGATTAAAATTTTACTTTTGGTTATAATTACGATTAATAAAATTCATTCATACAAGATGTACCGTAAGGAAAATCGAACGTTTTACGTGAGTAAATTCTTTTTCTTAGATTTCTTTTTATTTATTTCGTTATTTGTAATATCGACGTCTAAGGAGAGTCAAGATTCATCTGGAAGATTCCACTGATCTCATAACTATACAACCAACAACAACGAAAACCAAGAAGTCAAGGAAAATTTTTGTTCCTTGGTCTAAAGAGAAAACAAGGCAGTTAATTAACCTATGCGAAGCATTTCCAGTTAAGTGGGACATAACGATTGAGGGTAAAGGGAAGTTCATAAATAAAAAAAAAATCGTTGATGACATGGCTTGAGGAATAGGAAAAGATCCTCAGAACATTAAAACAAAGTGGAAAAACCTAAAAAGCCAATTTAATGCGGAATTGAGATAAATTAACATTTACATTAACATTTAAATTCCTTCCTACTCTTCTAACAATAAATAAACCATAACTGCCTCTGCTATTTTGACTGTTTCCACCAGAGACAAAGGTACACAAAATTTATAAGTGAAAACAGACGCCAAAGAAAATAGTGTCAGATATTCTCTTGTGTGTAAACGACTTTGACAGAGCTCTAGTAGCTCTGACGTTAGAGTTCTGTCAAAAAAATTTATTTAATCTTATACATATATAAGAAACAGACATCATACACTACTTTTTAATATGTATCATAAAATCACGATATACAAACTGTTTAAATAAATATGAGTTTCCTCACATTTAGCTTTTAAACTTATAACTCAGATAGGTAGTCTATAATAAACAAAAACAAAAAACATTAACTTATATTATTAATTATATTAAATTATATTATATTAAATTAATTTAAAAAACACGTAATGAGTCAGAATACAATTTTTTTTGCCACAGTAATCTTAGCTTTGAGATTTGTCCTAATTAGAATTTTAAATCAGCTGTGAATTTTACTCTTATGTAGTTCGTTTCCGGATCAAATAATTATTTTAATACAATTTTTGTAGGATATTTTATTTATAATTTGTTTATTTATTGTATATTTATCATTGTTTCTTCGTCTTATTAATTTTCAAAAATTCAATTATTATTTTTCCGATAAAATATATACATTAAAAATATCAAACTTGTTATTCAGAAAAACTTTACATATTTTTAACAAATAAAAAACAAACAATACTAACTTGAATGAAGATATTATTTCTACACATATACAAGAGAGGGAAATTGATCGTTCATAATAATACATCAGTTTAAACGCGTCCTTTCTTTAAGGCGAACTCTAAGAGAAAAAACGAGAATAAATTCTTAAAGCATTTCCTTGAAGGATGAATTAATTACAGTTTGCTTTCCATGATGCCCTTCAAGGCTCCAGCAAAATATATTAAACGGTAAAAGACACATTAATTCCCCCTTAATATTACAGTGTTTAAATTAAAACTTCTTCAACATTTATAACAAATTAAATTTATCTTACACCAAAGATTGATAAAAAGCACGGTATAGTTAGCAATTATGAATTTCGTTGTTATTATCCCATTAAAGTAAAATTTATAATTTCAAAATTTGTAGTAAGATGTATATAATTACAAACAAGATTAAGGACCCATTAAGGGTTTTGAGTTTTATACTTGATAAGGGAGTACCGTTTCATAACCAAGTTAAATAAGGAACTGATGTTGTCAGCATCAACCCCACACCAAAATATCTGCCCCAGCTGAACTCGAACCCGAGTTCAGGGGTAGTCCTGTGCCATATCCGCTGAGCTACACTACACTCATCTCTTCATTTCATATTAATCTTTATAAGCCCACTAAAATACGTGTAAATATTTTACACTGGGTACAGTAATGTGTAATTTAGCCCACACAGTAGCCCTGCCTTCGAGTAGGGTTGGAACATCGAAAGGAAAATATCGATATTCGATATTTTGTGATATCGCAAACCACATATCGATGCCCACCGATAATCGCTAGAATGGATGAAAAAGTAAAGAGAAATGCATAAAATGAGTATAACGTTAAACTGCGAAGAAGATTGTGAAATAAAATAATTATTAATTATAAAAAAATATTTTTATAAGCCATGAATCATTATAAATTAAAAAGATAGAATAGAATTATACTTTGAAAAAAACAATGTTATAACAAATTTTTATCTATATTTCATGTATTATATTCTTCTACAAGTTTTTTAATAATAAAACCTTCAAACTTCTAATTTTTTTATTTATGTTTTCGACTACATTTTGCATTATCAAAACATTCATCTTAAAGAAAGTAATTCAATTGATATATATATATATATATATATATATATATATATATATATATATATATATATATATATATATATATATATATATATATATATATATATCAATACAATCACCATTGTCTATAATTTTGTAATATAAACATATTATATTTATTTGTCTATAATTATGATTAATTAACATTATTTATATATAAATCTTATCTACTAATTATGGTTTAGTAATTTAATATTGCTTATTCTTATTCTTATATTTACTGGTAAAACTCCGGACTTCTGTCTTTCTAAGACCTGACTGTACTTCGAGCTGTGTATACTCACAATCAAACCAACGGATCCTCATCAGTTGAGGTCGGGGCCATACTGAATTTAAATTATTATCGCTATGATTAGATTACAGCTTTCGATTTCCGTTTACAGCGTATATACTTAGATTACAGCGTATGCGCGTTTTGCATTTCTGTTGGTGGTGGAAGTGGAAGTTTTCTATGATGTAGGTATCGTTTATTAGGTTTTCGAAATGCACATGATTGAAAATCTAATAAACGATATTTGCACCAAGGAAATGTCAACTGTAATAGTAATTCGAAATTCGCATGTTCAATAAGAATTTCAATTCCAAAAACAGGCAGGGAGCTGATGGCGCTCGTGCCACAGTTGTCCATGAATCTCGACTCCAGTGAACTTTCCACTCGTATAGTATAATATTTCAAACTTTTTACCACATATTACCTTTAGAAATTTTAAATAGATATAATTAAGGAAAGGTTGGTTGGGTGGTGCGGTCAGAAAAGTCAAGCACTGATAAGTATGAACTTATTATTAATTTGAGTCAACGTTTCGGCCTCAGTTGAAGGCCCTCGCGATGCCTAAGCAAAACAAGTATGAATTAGAATTAAAAAAACATTACAAAAAGAAAACTAAGAAGATAACAAACAGAAATATAAGAAGATAATGGCATGTTAAATTGAGTTATTATTATTATTATTCATTAAGGCAATACACGAAAAGGTGCCTACGCTCAACCTTGTCGGCTATCAATGATTGACCGATATCAGTTCATACTGATAGGCAGAAAAGGTAAAATAAATAAATAAATAACATAAAAAAATAATAAAAGAAAAATAAATAAATAAAAAGAAACATTTATATATTCATATAAACATGAATAATTACATTGGAAACAAGGGAAATATATAAGAAACTTAGAATTATACATCTTTAATTTTAAATCGATTCATATACGTCGATTTTTTTTAAATAATCGAATATTTCGAGATGTCGATGGATACTGCTACTGTTATTGAATTGGTAATGAATGAATCAGTGACATCTTGTTGAAGTTTTAATATATGGTGCATAGTACTATGATGTACTAACTACTCCTTTAACTTTTATTTTCGATTACAGCGGTTGATGTTCAGCATATTATAAAAACCCACATGCTCGTTGGAAACTGCGAGCCTGCCTAAAGCAAACCAAGTCCAATTTTTAGTTTCCCGGTTTCGGAAATTCGTATATGGTGCAGAATTCAAAGGAATCCTAGTTGCCTCAGGATACGAAGACAACATTTATCGTAAGTTTCGTCTGCTTAAGAATGCCGCAGTTGAACTTCCGGCAGCACATGCTTATCCATCTGGCAATGTCCCATTGAATCATAAGGCAAAGGATCTTCGAAAAATCATGCCAAACAGAACCAGAATTTTCTATGAGAAAATAATAAATAGTTATGAAGAATGGCGCTTTTAACATTCGACGATTCAGTTACAAGGGCCATATATTTTATTTCGCAACAATTTTTCTTACAATTTTCCGCAATGGGTAATTAATTATTGGGACCAGTCACTCCCTTATCTAAAGCGGCGTGGCCTCACATTATTGACATTGAGGTTACGTCCCCACCACATTCCCTTATACGTTCATTCCTATATAAGTTCACTTCTTTCTTGTAAATAATTACCGAAATATACATAATTTTTACGTAATTTCAATTATTACTGCTTTAATTAGATCACAGCTGTAGACCTCCGCTCGCTCAATAGATAAACAAACATCAAAAGTTCCTTTTCAGTTGAGGTCGGGTCCTTACCGTATTTTCAATTATTACTGCATTAAATAGATCACAGCTGACGATTTCCGCTTGTTACGCTCTCTCAAGAGATAAACAAACCCCAAAAGTTCCTTTTCAGTTGGGGTCGGGTCCTTACCGTAATTTCAATTATTACTGCTCTAAATAGATCACAGCTGTCGACTTCCGCTCGCTATGCTCGCTCAAGAGATAAACAAACCCCAAGTTCCTTTTCAGTTGAGGTCGGGTCCAGACCCTAATTTAAATTATCTCTCCTTCAAATTATTACTTAAACTTTCCCAGATCACCGGAAGTCGACAGCACTAACAATTTTAAATATGTAATTAAGGCAGTAATAATTTTAATGATTGCAATGAATACGCGGTTTTCAAAAACCAAGACAAAAGAGAAGAATGGTGGCGGTAACTGGTGACGGGTGGGGCTATAACCTTACTAATATTAAAGTATACTAATTGATAAGGGAGTGACAGGCCCCAATAACTACCCCGCAATGTTTTGACTTTTTACACATTTTGATATTTGAGTTTGCGAAAAATCCTGACGTTTGGAAGAAAATGGAGTTCATTTTCGGATTCAAGGCTAAAAAATATGTAAGAATCAGTTATCAAAACACACAACCATCACATGCTAGTTTTATCAGTACATAATTTAATATAATATAATGCATAATATTGGTATAAAGATATTTTCAAATGTTTAAAGGATTATTTTAAAAATAAATACATTAATATGTTTTTAGTAATTGCATCGGATAAATAAGTAAAATTCCTTTTAAAAAAATATCCGGATGAGCACCTTGTCTAATATTCTATTTACTAAAGTTAATTAATTTAACTTCAACCATTAATGAAACCAGCGTGATTAAACATCATCAATTAATTAGGCAAGACTCAAATAGAAACGCAGGATGGTGAGGTTGCGCAACGTATAAAAAACCTGCCCTCAGTTTTCATGCGTAAATTGAAACGCAGGTTTTACCTCATTTGGTGAGCCAGTCCCATAAACCACACCTTGTAGTGCAAGCAAGACAGTACTAATCACCTACCAATAACTGCGACAGGAGGACTACGATACGCAGAACTTCGTGACTCGAATCTGCGGTGATTGTCTTCACGATTCGCGCAGTCTCTATGTTATCTGTGATTCACCGTGAATCAACCTACGTCACCTCATCAACATGCGTTTCTTTTTGCGCCAGGCCTTAAAGTCATAAGCACAAAGATCTGTCAGCTAACATGCAAGCGCGTGAACAGCAATAAGTAAGGATTGGTAGAAATACGAGTATATACTTCATATTTCATTCATAATATATTATCACGTATAGCAATGGCTACCAAGGAAAATTTAAAAATATTTCTTCAGTTATCTGAGGTTTTCTTTAGAAATATCACATTATATACATATATATATATATATATATATATATATATATATATATATATATATATATATATATATATATATATATATATATCACTACTATATATTATTACGGTAGTATAGATCCCTTTTCCGGCTCTCAGGAGCGATGGATTTTGACGTGTGAGGTATCAAAAGAAATAGAATTTCACGGAGAAGTGACGAATCCTGATTTTGTTTCTTAAAATCTTACAAGGGCTTAAATAAAAGTGATGAAAAAACTGGAAGGTTTCAAAGATTTTAATACTAAGAGTCGGCGGATCGAGACGGGATAAGTTGGGTTTTAAAGATTTTGACGCGGGCATCAAAATCATGTATGATCCTTTGGATCATACTGGTCCAGCATTTTAAAGCCTTAAAACTTACCCTTTTCGAGATAATGCACGATATAGGTCCACAAGGCCCTATGCCATCTTGTGTACGTGCCGTTGTCATGGCAACTTTATATCAATTTGAGTCTGTTTACAAAATCTTTTAATGAGTTTAATATATTGTTTCCCATGTCCAACCCTAAAGAACACTGTTAAATATGAATACTACATATAGAAAATGATATAGCTAGATCTCATTGCCTAACTGCTAAATTGAAGAGATGATTTCCAGTGGGGTAAGCTAATTATTTATTAAGTATGAGCTGTAACTTCAACATAGTCATTACAAACTATCTACCTCCCCAAATGTGCGTGTTAAATAATTTTTTTTAGTAATATTATATTGTTTATAAGAATAAATAAGGGAGCGGAGTAGGTAAGGCACTAAGTTACAATGCTCCCGGTCCCGGGTTCGAGACCGGCTGTGGCAGATAATTATTTATTCTATTATCAGTCGAGGATCGACCCTGTGGGATCGGGAGACCTCCCTGGGGACCACCCAGCCTCTATAAAATGGGTACCCTTAATTGGGGGAAAAACCTGGCGGTAGAGCGTGATTTCGGCCAAATCACCTCCTTGCACAACCGTTGGCCAAGAGACAGTACGGTCCTTAACAAATACTGAACCCAAGACCCTTCATGGGTTGTAGTGGTACAGGTTTTTTATAAGAATAAATATGTTTTCCTAATATCGCTTATACTTCTAATGTATTAGGATCTAATGCGAGAGTTCTCGCTCGGGTATACTAGTATATATATATATCACTACTATATATTATTACGGTAGTATAGATCCCTTTTCCGGCTCTCAGGAGCGATGGATTTTGACGAGTGAGGTATCAAAAGAACGAGAATTTCACGGAGATGTGACGAATTCTGATTTTGTTTCTTAAAATCTTACAAGGGCTTAAATAAAAGTGATGAAAAAACTGGAAGGTTTCAAAACTTTGACGACTGAGAGTTGACGGATCGAGACGGGATAAGTTGGGTTTTAAAGATTTTTACGCGGGCATCAAGATCATATACGCTCCTATGGAGCGTATTGGTCCAGCGTTTTAAAGCTTAAAAACCTACCGTTTTCGAGATAACGCACGATATAGGTCCGCACGGGTCTTATGCCATCTTGCGTACGTGTCGTTGTCATGGTAACTTTATATCAATTTATGTTTGTTTACAAAAACTTTTAATGAGTGGGAAATTATATATTGTTTCATCTGTCTAACCCTAAAGGGCATTGCTAAATATGAATACTAAACATAGATAATTTTACAGCTAGATCTAATTGCCTAACTGCTAAATTGAAGAGATATTACAGAGGGGTAAGCTATACTGTTGAAGTATGAACTTCAACATACTCATTACAAACTATGTAGCTTCACCAAATATGTGTGTTAAATAAACTTTTTTGGTAATATTATATTGTTTACACGAATAAATATGTTTCCCTAATATCACTTATACTTGGAATTAGGGATTAGAAGATATCTAATGCGAGAGTTATCGCTCGGGTATACTAGTATATATATATAAGTTTAGAAATATCACTTTATCTATAAAATCTAGAGCCCATAAGCGATTTTTAAAATGTGTGTTTCTGGCGTTGAATGTATTGGTCTATGGAATTCGGGTACACTGAACACGTTACTTGCTTGGTTTAATTAACTTCAGATACATTTTTAAATACATTTTTATATAGTAAGAATATAACTGCTGATAGTTCGATGGTGTTGGTCCAACTAAAGCAACTATACTTTATAAGGGTGTCCTAGGTTTTAAACTTAGTTAATGATTATGGACACATCACATTTTTAACTATGGTAATGCGAGTTGAAACGGACATTACGTTATCTTACACTCACTGTCAGACACCGCTGTGATACAAGTTTTTCGTGACAACGTGCATGCATTATGTAAATAAGAAATTAGCAATGTCAACTTGATTGCTTCTATTTCCATTCTTACTAGCAAAGTAGTAGTGAAATCCGATTGACCTAGATACTATCTAGACATTATATTAGGTATTTCCTAACTTACTTGTTTCGATAATTAAAGTTAACTAGTTATAATTAATGTGTTGTAAAATCAAACTGTCACCAGTGTACATGTTAAACTATGCCTGTACTAATTGAATACAATAATATTAAGTACCAACTTTATAAAAATTATGAACGATTATAAAAGAAAAAAAATGGGTTCTTCAATTACATGTAGGAATGTACATTCTGACCGGTATGAGACTAAGTAATTCGTACTGACGAAAAACTTGTTTATATGTATAATCTAGTGGATCAAACATGCACAGAACACATTTTTTTTTATTTGGTATATTATTTTGAAATCTATCTATACCATGGATTAAATGAAGGGAGACTAACGATTAGATTAAATAAAAATACGACAATAACTATGGTACGATAAAAATAAAACTTAATGGAAACCGAGAAAAAACCGCCCAAAATCAATTAATAACAACTATGTATCACGCAAATTTACGTAAAAAACTGACTTTGTTTAAAAACATCAATTTAAAAATGTTTTTACGTACTTTCCTACATTTGAGCAATTATGATGACAAAATTTTCTTATTTTAAGAATATTCTGGTAAAATTGGAGAAATTAATTCGATAACGTTATAATGATTTAAAGAGTCATAACATTTTTTTTCACTTTTTATTAGATTAATTAAGGTGAAATTTCTTCCTCTTCGATGCAACTGGAATTAATTGATCATTATGGTGTTTTAAAACGTAAATATCGAAAATAAAGAAATATGTTCTTATTTAGTTGAAAATACTCGGAAATTAGAAAGTTTGCAGGACTTCCATACTGTTTTGGGAGATACATTATATATAGATTGTAGCATCCTAAAATAAGTGAGTGAACTGAGGCCGCACTGTAAGCAGCTGACGACCTCCTCCTCGGTCAAGAGCTGGCATAGAAATGACAAGGGCTGTGGACTGCGAGAGTGGGTGCAGAGCGCCATCTGCCCGCCACCAAGTGAACTAACTCACTATACTTTTAGTAGGCTTTGTTTTTATCGGCGATTAAATTATATGTAAGATAGTTATTAACTTTAAATGTGTTTTAAAATGTACTATAATGAATATTGTACTTATAAAAATAAAAATAAGACCAAAAGGTGTGCTGATATGGCCAACAAAAATATATATATGTTAGACTTCTCAAAATAGAGATTACCCAGCAGTCATTGCATACTGGTATAAATAGAGCTCCGATTTGAAGGCCAAATCAGAACACCTCCGGGTCGAAGCTTAGCAAGATCTAGTGTGGCTGACCGCCAGTGTTCTCTTTTCCACCCTTACCTACCTACCTCTCTCTCTCTCTCTTTCTCTCTCTCTTACCTTGTCCCTTCCTGTGCTTGATTAGTTAGCGCCTTCAGCTGCCGAGGTCCATGCTTATCCCTTGGAACTAACCCCGGCAGCCACCCTAAACTGGGTAAAGGCAGCGTTGTGCTATCAAGCTCTCCTTCTTCCTCGAGATTAGCGGGCTAGCACCCCGGCATTTGGCACCTCTACCTTCCTTCCTCCTTGAGTGGTTGGGCTCGTACCCCGGCTCTCAGGGTCCTTCGAGATTGTCGGGCTCGAACCCCGGCACTCGGCCTTCCTTCTCTCCTTCCTTCCTCGAGATTGTCGGGCTAGCACCCCGGCACTCGGCACCTCTACCTTCCTTCCTCCTTGAGTGGTCGGGCTCGTACCCCGGCTCTCGGGGTCCTTCGAGATTGTCGGGCTCGAACCCCGGCACTCGGCCTCCCTTCTCTCCTTCCTTCCTCGAGATTGTCGGGCTAGCACCCCGGCACTCGGCACCTCTACCATCAAGGAGGAAGGAATCCTTGAGTGGTCGGGCTCGTAGAAGCACTCCGTTCTTCGGAAGAAGAACGCCCCAGGAAAGGATAATATCGTCCCAGATGTATTGAGCAGGAATATTGGACATAACGGAAAATGCTAGAAGACAAAACATTTTTGAGTTAAATTTTATTCATCAGGAGAACAAGATCAAATATTAGCTTTGATAAAAAGTTTTAAAAACAATTATTCCCCTTCAGACCTACCCACAGATATCCTGGAGAATATGAAACACCAGGCCACCAATTCCTATCAGCATAAGATGATCCGTTATTATTACAAGGACGATCTTATATGGTCAAAATATCAGCACAAAATGGAGAGGGTTCTCATTCCTGAGAAACTGAGTAAAAATTTTATCAAGGTAATACATGAATCTTACGGTCACATTGGAATAAATAAGACCATAAAACTGACGAGTAGAGACTTCCATATTAAGAAGCTGTACGAGACCGCCTCTGAGATAATTGGATCATGCGCAACTTGCCAACTTAACAAAATTTCTAATAAAACATACTTCGCTGAATACCAAATTATCTCGCCCAACGAGCCTCTGGACCTTGTTTCATTAGATTTTTATGGACCATTACCACAAAGTGTGGGCGGCGTAAGATACATCCTGGTAATAATTGATAACTTCTCAAAATACACTAAATTATATAATCTAAAAAGGGCCACAACGGACGCAGCCGTAAAATCTCTAAGAAAATTCTGTGAGGAATGTGGAAAGCCAAGGAGGGTACTTTCAGACCACGGGTCACAATTTAATAACAATAGATGGAGAAACTCACTACAAGAATTAGGCATTAAGGTGATATATTCGTCAATCAGACACCCGGAAGGTAATATAAGTGAAAGGAAAAATGGGGACTTAGGAAATTATTTCCGCATCCTGACAACAGGACAACATACCAAATGGGCAAAATATACGGCAGAAATTGAATTCTATTTAAACAATACTTTCCACAGAAGTATAAATGCATATCCCAGGGAAGTTCTGATGGGCGAACCTATAGCCACCCCATGGGAAAAGATTATAAGGAGGAAACGACTGTTGACAAATCAAGAAGGCCTACACAGCTTAGTAAGGTCGAATATAAGGAAAAATGGATTCAGAAATAAAATTATGAGGGATCACTCACATCAGGTATACCAGTTTAAAATTGGAGACGAAGTATTAATCTAAGCATTAAGAACTGTGACAGACGCCAATCACCAAATTTCTAAATTCACCGCTCTATATGAAGGACCATATATCATCGTGAAAAAATATGGAGAAACTACCTATCTATTAGCGGAAATTGGGAGGGTAAATCAAGACAATTCAGAAAACACACCCCTTAAATATTTAAGAGGAAAATTTCACAAAACTTTGTTAAAACCCTTTCGAAGACCAAACATTATTTAAATGGCAGCGGTACAAGGCTGACCCAATCAGGAGCCAGCTTACAATTAAGGCCAACATTAGTTCCTGGATTCACCGATAGGTGAAGTAACGGCCTATAAGTAGGCCAAGACAAAAGACTAATTACTCATTATGAAGTGGTCAAGGCCACAACGATTAGATCTGGAACCCACCCTGGGAGACGTCCTCAGGGATATGAATAATTTCATAAGGGAGGTAAATCTCCCTTGGGTTACCCCGATCCAAGACCCTCCGGCGAGGAAACAGGAATCACCGAAGAAGAACGCGGGGGAACCCCAGAAGAGAAAATGCCTCGGGGACATCACCAACCTGCCCCTACCAGTAGTACTACCTTACCAACCAAAGAAGGAGACCGAAAACCCAGAAGGTTACTTGCCTGCTCCGAAGAAGGAACGGAGGGACGAGCGAACGCAAACGCCGGCCTCGCTCTCCAAGGGGTTTCAGCGGGGATCTTTCTACGAGGAAACGAAGGAGACGAATCGAAAAAATGATAAGGCAACCCAAACTATATTAAAAAAAAAAAAATTTTAATTAAAAAAAAAAAAATAACTCTTGAAAAAAATGTATATATGAAATAAAATTTAGAATTCGTTAAAAAAAAAAAAAAAAAAAAAAACTCTATATGAAATAAAATTTAGAATTCGTTTGAAAAAAACAAAACAATTTTTTGTTATAAGACTCATTGTGTTTTCCTTGATGGAATATTTGTATATAGTTAAATCCATCACATAGGTATCTTAAATTTTCTTTGTATAAATTCATCTTATTTTAATATTAACATTGTACAATCATGAGAGATTAACTCTTGAAAAAAAAAAACGAATTTGTTTGAACATAAGGCTCATTGTATTTTCCTTGATGGAATATTTATAGTTAAATCCATCACATATGTAACTAAAATTTTCTTTGCATAAATTCATCTTATTAACATTGTACAATCATAAGAGACTAACTCTTGGAAAAACAATTTTTTGAACATAAGGCTCATTGTATTTTCCTTGATTGAATATTTGTATATGGTTAAATCAACCACATATGTAACTTGATTTTTCTTTGTATAAATTCATTTTAATATTGACATTGTATAATCTAACTCTTGAAAAAGAAAAATGTATTTGTTGAAATGCAATACTTATTGCGTAATATTTGAATCAACTATACTATGTAACTTAGTTATATATAAGAGACTAATTCTTGAAAAAAAAAAAATCTTAATAATTTTTTTTTTCTCTACAGGGAATGATAAATGTAGCATCCTAAAATAGGGCCCTTTTCTTTTATTGTATAATACCTTTAAAAAAGGCCCTTCTGCTGTGTCATAAATAATTAATATGTGATATCTATTAAAAGAACACGTTAGTTAATTAGATACTAAAAATTAATGTAATTCAAATATTTATTGTAACACGCGGAACAGCTGTTAGTCAAGCCGGCAGAACCTCCTTGATCGAAGGCCGGTATAGAAATGACAAGGGCTGTGGACTGCGGGAGATGGTTGGCAGCGCGATCTACTGGCCGCCGAGTGAACTAAGGCCGGACTGTAAGCAGCTGACGACCTCCTCCTCGGTCAAGAGCTGGCATAGAAATGACAAGGACTGTGGACTGCGAGAGTGGGTGCAGAGCGCCATCTACCCGCCACCAAGTGAACTAACTCACTATACTTTTAGTAGGCTTGTTGTAAGATAGTTATTAACTTTAAATGTGTTTTAAAATGTACTATAATGAATATTGTACTTATAAAAATAAAAATAAGACCAAAAGGTGTGCTGATATGGCCAAGAAAAATATATATATGTTAGACTTCTCAAAATAGAGATTACCCAGCAGTAATTGCATACTGGTATAAATAGAGCTCCGATTTGAAGGCCAAATCAGAACACCTCCGGGTCGAAGCTTAGCAAGACCTAGTGTGGCTGACCGCCAGTGTTCTCTTTTCCACCCTTACCTACCTAACTCTCTCTCCCTCTCTTTCTTTCTCTCTCTCTTACCTTGTCCCTTCCTGTGCTTGATTAGTTAGCGCCTTCAGCTGCCGAGGTCCATGCTTATCCCTTGGAACTAACCCCGGCAGCCACCCTAAACTGGGTAAAGGCAGCGTTGTGCTATCAAGCTCTCCTTCTTCCTCGAGATTGTCGGGCTAGCACCCCGGCACTCGGCACCTCTACCTTCCTTCCTCCTTGAGTGGTCGGGCTCGTACCCCGGCTCTCAGGGTCCTTCGAGATTGTCGGGCTCGAACCCCGGCACTCGGCCTCCCTTCTTTCCTTCCCCCCCTCGGGTAGTCGGGCTCGAACCCCCGCTTTCGGGCTTCCTTGCTTGCTTAGTTAGCGCCTACAGCTGCCGAGGTCCATGCTTATCCCTTGGAACTAACCCCGGCAGCCACCCAACTGGGTAAGGGCAGCGTCGCACTGGCAAGCTACCTCTTTTCTAACCCTCTTATCTTTTCACCCTTCTAAATAAATACTTCAGGACAGAGGAGAGCAGTAGGTAGGTGAATTACTAGACCGAGAGTGATCTCTCTCACAACTAAGGTAACCTTGCGGTGTGTCTAAAGTAAAAGACAGCTTGAGAAGCGACCGACAACTAAAGGCGCATCGGAGGTGAACCTTAAATACTACAAGATATATATAAAGGCAATCGTATAGTAATTTAAATTAGTATCCTAAATCCACAGAATTGCATAATCGGTTATAAATATCCTATTTATATTTCTGAATCATTCAAAATCCAATTTTTGAAAACTTTGTAAACGTGATGTAGCCTGCGAAAACCTCACCAGTTACATTAAATACCCCGTGTTTTAATTGAGTTTAACGCAACTGGCTTAGATTGTTGATGAATAATTGTGTAGTGCAAGGAGACCAGACGTCCCCCAATTAGGTGGGACTTTCCCATATTCGAGTCCTTCAAAATTTTGAGTCACACCGAAAACTGTCTCACATTCGATTTTCAATTTTTAATAATTATTTACATTTTTACAAAGTCAATATGCAATATATAATTGATAATAAAAAATATTTTTTTTTTCTCAGCCTGTCCTACAAGCCATTGTAAAACATCTGGTCACGTTAGTGCTGTATTTTAGTAGGTCCTACTATAGTATATGTTATAGAAGGAAGTTAATCAATTGTTATGCAACCATAGGTATATTATTTTTACTTGGAAATGTGAAACAAAATAAAAACTCTTTGTATTTTATATAGTTCATCAACGTATCAAAATAAACGAAATCGCAACCTTGTCCCTAATTGAGCGATCTTGAAGGTAATTGGTAGGATCTCAATTTTTTTTTCTAATGGCTTAAAATCAGGGAATGGCTTAAAAAACTTAACTTTTATGAATATATATATATATATATATATATATATATATATATATATATATATATATATATATATATATATATATATATATATATTTAAACTTACTTTTATTTTGACGAAATAAAAGTTTCATTATATAATAAATCTTCTTTATTTCATAAAAGTTTTTTCAAAACATTTATTCCTTAACTTCTAAAATAAAATGTTTATAATAACAGTTATTTTCGAATTGTGCGGGAAAAAGATTATTTTTCATAAATATTTTAAAAACGTTATACTGCTTTTGGTGCATTGAGTGTAAATTTTTTGGATAAAAAGTTATTAAAACATTTATATAGAAAAAACTTTTAAATAAATTATTATTTATTTCAGGGAATTAAAACGCACCTATTGCCAACTAGCATATCAACAATAAAAAATTAATACCTTTTTTAACATTTTCTCCGTTTACGAGGACAGTAATAATTTTTTTTTCATAAAATTTTTATTGAAGATAGGTACTAAAAAAATCTATGGTCCGAAACAAGTGCCTGCGATAATTACAAGTCTTGTAATAAGATAGTTATATTTCGTGCTTTTTAAAGTTTCTTGCGAAAAGTTGACGACCGACTTCAATTGTTTAAAACTCATTTTTCCGCATCTTTAAATGATATTAAATATTATTTCTTATTTTTCTCCAAAAACAAAAAAAAAATCACTTTTTAAACGTACAACACTTTTCGGCATGTTTATGAATTTTCTTCACCAGTTTACCACATACCGATTTTATCTAAAACTTATACAATTCGTTTCTACTATTTTTCTCCCAATAATCTCGTTGAGAAAGTCCATTGGAAATTTCTTTAATAAAAATGAATATATTTTCTCTATCGCGCCTGGAGTATAGAAGCTCCAAACGTTGAAACTTGTACTAGAACAGTTCAAAACCTCACAGTCAAGCTTTCAAAAGCGTATATACGACTTTTAAAATGATTAAATTTCAGGAAAATATCCCTCAGATACTGTATTACTTTATTCACAATTTATCACAAAGTTTTGGGCTTATCCTTGCCCATTTTCAAGTGATCTTTATCTTCCTCTTTTTCATCCCTATTTTTGAAACTTTATTTTGTCAAAATACTTGACGGGTGTCTCTTCTCCTTTTTCCGGGTACTCTTCAATTATAATTACTTCGAATAAAATAACAATTACATCAGATCGTAATTGGTAATTGCATTTACTTTGTTTCACTTAGTAATTTAATATTTCAACTGTAGAGGCTCATTTTCATAACTATAACATTTATAACAGTAATTTTTTTCCTGAATTTACATACTACAGCAATTGGTAAGAAATTATAATTTTAACTGAAATTACGTTTTGCCCAACATTGATAGGTGGCGTGCATATATCTGGAAGTTCTTTCATTGAACTAAATGCCATTATTTCGTTCTTTCGAAATTTCCTTTGAAGGCTTATAATTTTTATCTGAAAAGAACATTCAACCTAAATGAACGTGGAACTACGCTCTTTTTAACAGATGTATGTCCTTTCTTAAGGCAATAGTTAATTTTATTATTACATCGTGAGCAAGAGGCAGGTGGCGAGAGGGCTATAACTGCCATGCTCGCCACGAAACGATGTGACTATTAATGCTTATCAAGACGGAGCCGTTGAGTGAGAACAGGTAACTTCCCTCTCGCTTCGTTTTTTTTTTTTTTTTTTTTTTTTTTTTTTTTTTACAGCCGAGGCACGTACTAATGTAATCATGCACATCGCCTTAATAGCTTGACTTGGAGGTGCTAGAAATTAATTACCTTCTTGGGTAATAGCAAGGTCTATCATTCCGGGATAAAAAAAATAAGCAAAAACTTTCGAAGGTACTTTGTTCGTGATATAAACTTTCATCCGCGTTACGTGTCGTTATTCCAACGCTTTATTCAAAATAGCTAACATTGGTTTATTATTTTAATTAATGAACTTTTGTAATGGACCAAGAAAAAAAAAATTAGCAGCCAAAGTTTAGAGGTTAAACATTTCATGATAAGTAGAATCAAAAAATAAAAATATCCGTCCGCCGTACGCGGTATTATTCCGATAGTAAAAGACCGATAATTTTTTAATTTGCAACCAAAGTCACAGGTGACTACCTCCTCGGAACTGGATATTACCATCATCCGTTTTGCTCCGAAATGGCGACAAATTTGAGGTTTCATACGTCCATATCTCAGGCATTGATAGAGAAAAATTCTTGAAGAGTTTTCAAGCAAACGTTGGTATATCCATTTTACGATAATTTTCACGAAATAAAAAAAGTGTGGTATGAACTTTATTCATTTTTTCAAAACGTTGTTTTTTTTTCATATTGTTAGTCCCCGAGGTACCAAAAATTCTTAATTTTATTTATAGTTCACTTTGGGGAATTCAGGTAACTATGTTGAATATATTTACCTCTTATTGAAAGTAATGGATATGTCGAGTTTTAAAAGAAAAGAAAAAACTTAAACATTTAGGCATTTTATGATATTATTTCTTAATGTCTTATTTTTATTTATGTATTTTAATCAGTCGATCAACTGATCTGAAAATATATTAATATATATTTTTAATAATGCAGATTAGGAAAATATTAAATTAGACATATATCGTAAGAAAAAATTTCAGTGTCAAAACAATATAAAAAAGGAAAATTAGACATATTAATATCTACTATATTAATACTGTAAAAAATATATTGCAAGCTTCATTAAGAATCAAGTAAAATTAATAGAGCTATGTTAAAAACTAGAATGTGGTTAGGATTTTTATGGAGATTTAGAGTAATTAGTTTTAAAAATTCTGAGCAATACTTTAGGAGAAACATTAAAAAGCGATTATAAATACATTATACTTCTGTCTGTGTAAAAAAATCAATGATAACAAACACTAGGGACGAAGTTTAGATTATATTAGAATAATCTATAAAATCTATAAAATTCAAAATACTTCGGTTTTAAACAATGTAAGTAACTGGCGATAGAACACATTTTCGGTAAATAGTGGAATACATAATTATATTTTATTGTATGTTTAACTAAAAAAAAAAAAAAGTTTTAGGGATACGTGGTGGTAATAAGAATTGAGTTGTTACATTCAACAAAAAGTTAATAATTTAATGAATCATTACGCTACCTCTGAGATTTTAAGAGACCTGCAAAGGAAAATTTGGAGAAACAACTTATTTTTGGATAGTGTAGTTTTGAAAGAGAAAAAGATTATCAAGCAGCCAGAGAAGAGCTGTGGATATATCAACTTTTGAACACAAAGTGATAAAATTACTATGGGAAAATTTTTTGTGGATATGTTCAGTTTTTATTGAGAGGAAGACAAATTTGAACCACTATTTGACCGGGAAAAATTAGGTTTTTAATAAGAACTGAATAATCTTTAAAGTTACATTATATGTAACCCAGGCTAAAAAAATATATAAAACTATAGTGTGAGAATCTTCATTTATTAAAAAACGGTCACTGAAATTTTTATAAAACTCAACAGAGGATTATTAGGTGATATTGTGACTTAGTCACAGGCTTTATTTCAAACTATCACGAATGTACAGGAAATCTCGTAATAAGGCTTATCTGAGTAAGGCTTATTTTTTCACGAGCTTCACATAAAATATGTCTATGTTACTTTCCTTTGGATCTCTAGTCACTGTGGTCTCCATTGAAATGGAGAAACGGATTGATTGGCGAAACGACACAGCCTGATACTCTATTTGTCAGTCCGCCGTTGAATTACATCAGGCGTCAGTACTACCTTAGTGGTAAAAATAAAGAAGTAAAGAAAAGCTGTAGGCCGCCCCGGAAAAGGGAATACTGCTTGCAAATATTCCTAAAACTCCAATCCAAGAAATTCTTTTAACAAAATCTGAACAGAATAATCGTCAAAGACAGCCTGTCCAGCTTATCTGATAGAAGCTGAAAAATTAGTTCAGGTTTAGCTAGAAATTTCAAACCATTAGGCAAGCCGTTTTAGCAAAAATATATATTCCATTGGACTGCTAAGGGTCCAATAACGAAAAATATTTCGTGGACTCATGTTCCACTCTTACTTCAGGGAAGTATGTATTATACATACTATATCGAATAAAAATGTATTTTAATTTTAAAAACAAACAAAAAACAACAATTTTGTTGCGGATTGTTGGAGTAATAAATGAGGTTATTTATCTACAGCAGGCGCTTCCATTAAATTAAGCGACGAGGCTAAAATTGGAGCCTGTTGAATTTGGTTGGCCAGACATGGATTTTCGTTCGTTAATCTGCATAGTACAGATGTGTTTTTGTTATTAAGTAGGGACATCTTAGTATTGGTATTATATAGTTCAACAGATTTGCAAAAACTTATACTTGCGCAAGTTTCAATATATAAGATTTATTTTTATTTCGTACGTTAAAAGATTATATAACGTAGTAGAATTTTGTTAGCTTCATTTCAATTAATTAGTACCTTTTCTGGTATTGATTTCAACTGGTGAAATTTACCGTTTAATCTGTTGTTTTTATTGTGATTTATAAATGAAAAATAAATGATAAATAATAAATTTCAATAATTTTGGAAATATTGAGCGATAATGAATGATGAGACATTTATTTACCAAAGAGGTATTGAATGTTGACAATAAGTGATGACATTTGACATTCAAAAAATCAATGTAATCAGTTATCTTCTGGCGTCAATAATTTCTTTTCTTGTTCCTGTTTCTGATGGCTCTACTAAACATTTTATTTTTATTTTATTTTTTATTGTCAGTTTGTGCACGTTTGTGATGATATTATCACGTGATAAAAAGAATACGTGTGATGATATGAAGCCGATAGAAAATTTCATCTTCCTGGAGATCAGATCCAGATTCTGATCGGTTGATAATAGAACAACATCCATATTAATGGAAGGCAGGACTGTAAAAGAGATTCAATAGACTATTATATTTAAGTTATGATACAATAAAAAAAAAAATGCTTATTTGATTTTTTCGCGTTATGTGAAACGTTTAATGATTATGCAGCTTCAATAGATATTTTCAATTCGTCCTAATTCGATTTCAAAGGTGCAAACCCCCAAGAAGTTTAGAAAACTAATATTTATACTATGTTTATTCTTGCCAAATTACTAAGAATTTCGGTTTTTAGAACTTTTAAATTCATGTATAATGAGATATGACCTTCAAATTGTCAATGATTACTTAGATGTAGTTTCACAAAAAAAAAAAAAAAGTAATTTTTGTCATTCAAATAACAAAAGTGAAAAATTATACTCCCAAGATAAATCCAGAAGTTTGAATTTTCCAAGGCAGTTTAGAGATAGGACCAATCTTACCTAAATTTTGGCTGATAGGCATGGACTGACCATCAATGATATAAAAACGATCTCTTTCATATTTTTGAATTATTCTTGTTATAATTGCTTTTTAAGATTTTATGGCAATTGGATAACATAAGTTAATTATTAAACATTCTAGAAAAAAAAATGAATGTATAGGTCGCCTTAGAGTAAAAATGCTAAAACCCATTCAGGCCGTTCCTAATCCTATAAAAAGAAGAATAAAAAATTAATGTTATGATATAATTATGGCATTCTATACTGTTCGGAAAGAGTGTCCCCCTTTGAGTATTTTTTTATGTGAGGACCCAGACACATTAGAAGAAGGATAAAGTCCCTAATAACGAATCATGACATGCCACGAAAAAGTCATATAAGCAATTTTTTTTTAAAAAAATAATTTAGCAAAAGAATAGGCCATGAATGATAGGCTCTCTAGTATTACCACAATGAGGTAATCTTGTATTTATCTTTCTGGACTAATTAAGCCGGCGCAGGTGCAGAAAGGTGAAAATAAAAACTTACTACTAACCATCGATTGATTCATATAAATGACATTGATTAATTCATACCAAAGGTTCTGTTTTAATTTACATTGCAAAACGAATCCAACAAGGTTGTTTTTCTCATCGTGTGTTTATTATATGTTTTAATTTTTTTTTCATATTAGCTAAAGATAAATATAACTCACCCTCTATTTGCTCGCACTTAGATCCTTAAATAGAAAAAACATTTAATCGGCTCTAAGCCAGCAAAATATCCAAAAAATACATCCGAGCGATAATATTTAAACGGAATATGTAACGCCTGTTGATTTAGTAGAGCCCCTAGCAACTGAAGTCAGTTACTGATTTATGGGCTCAAATTCCTAAGTAAACAGCCATCTTTCATCTTTGATTGTGTTTCCCCAATTTCCTGCAAAAGTCCGATGTTAAAGTGATTTCTGAACTTAATAGCCTTTTGAAATGTATAGCAAGATACTATATAACACACAATGATTTTATGTATAACAGTAAAGGCCAGACTATAATAGCATCATTTCAGCACTCATTATGCTTTAAAAAAATATATGATAGGACTCCAATTAGACAAAAATGAGGAATAAAAGCATTTTTCACATTTGGAAATTTTCAAAAAATATACAATTTTCAAAAGAACCTTGCACTAGGCAAAGAATAATATATGATACTGATAAAGAGTAAGCGGATAAAATAGATATATAACTAAATGTATATAAATGTTTTATAATGTATTTATGAAAAGCATATTTCCCAAATCGATGTTTTGACAACCTAACCACAACTGACTCAAGGCGTCCTGACGCATAGGTGGATAACACATTAAAACCGAGGACAAAATTCGGATTTTCAAGTATTTTATTTTCCAGACCAACTTTTACAAACCAATGAAGACAGAGAGTTGACGATATCGAATGTACAAGAAATTATTATTCCAAATAGCATCTTCATGATGAAATTTAATTCCAAAGTTGGTGTTACCTGTCGGGAGAGTAAAATTGAATGACATAAGATCACTATTCATATTAAATCCTGGTTGTAAATAGAATCAATCCCAAAGAAATTAGACAGAATACTTAACAGTGCCCTCTATATTAATATTTTTTGCTTAAAGAATGGTATTCAATAATAGTAAAAGGATTTAAATAATGTCGTATTACAATTTATTTCGATTTTATTGATGAATAACTTATTTTGGACTCCTATGGACCCTTATATTTTAGTTATATATTATCAATGAGATAGTATTAAACAAGTTCTAAGACAATTCAGCTGCGTCTACTTGCGTCCCTCCTCTCTCCCCTTAAGCCCTGTTTATTATTTTTCCTCGCTTAATTCTCAAACTAATCCATAAGGTGGCCCTACACGATCGGTGATATGGCGCATATTAAAAAGTAATAATTATTGAGTGAAACATAATTATCGGAGAACCGAAATTTTGAGAGTTAGGTGAGATGGGGGGACAAATGTTCAAATTTGAAGCTTCGTAAAAATTTATTGCCTTTCATTTTAATTGCTCGCTAAACTTATTTAAGCCATTTGGTTCCTTTGGAGAATTCTTGTTTTTAATTTCTCGATAAACTTTTTTTTTCTAATAATTAAAAAATTGAAAATTCTATCATTCATATTGTATTCAAAATTTATACATATGTAGCATAGGTTCGGCATTTTTTCCCCTGACTAATTTTAATTAGATTTTTAAATATTAATTTATTTTCTATAGTTGTACACTTTTATATTATATTATTCGTTTATATATATATATATATATATATATATATATATATATATATGAAATGATATTTGTGTTGGACGTAGTCCCGGAATATTTTGTTTTTTATTCTCGTTCTGATCGAAACTTTACATATTATCTCTATTGTTTCCAAATTATCTCCGAAGGAAATACACTACACAACAACAAAGAAACAGCTGGTATTACAACTATTTTTCAAAAACGTTTAATCATATTTTTAATCATTTCATTTAAACTTTTTATAGAAAATCAGGAATAGTTTCCTACAACACGTTTTGAACTTTAATTAAAACACTCAAAAGTATTCAACAATTAGTTTTTTGGGCTTGAATGAAAATTTAAAATTATTACTATTATTTTTTTAAAGTTGGTACATGGCTTACCTTTCATTCGACAAAGCATGAGCAAAGCTAAAAAGATCAATAAACAATTGTTGCCTACCTCATAACATTTGTCATTTATGGAATTTTGCTCACAAAATTATGCTTTCGGCCCACCGTGGCAGACACCGATGTAACTTTCTGTTAGACGACCTGATAATATTTTAAAGAAAAGTATACGTTTAAATAACTGAATTAATTAAAGACCATCAAAAAGGGAAGAAAATATTTGTATTACTAAACAAAAATAAAATTCCTTTGGAAATTTGACGCCCGGGAGAAGTACCCTCTTGCCCCTCCGCCCCTTAGATCCAACCATGGAAGACTCGATTGAGAAAACAACAATAACCCTAATATTTATAAAAGTAAGTTCGCCAGTGCGTCGAAAAGGAAAAGGACAGGATCATTAGTAACAGAATCGAGTATTTTTAATTGAGGAAGGGACCGTCAGAAAATATAAACGAACTTTTTGTTCGTCTATAATTATTATAAAATAAATTAAACAACAAATATTTTTAACTGTGAAACTCTCATTAAATGATATTTGCAATGCCAATAGTTTTAAAAGTATATTATGAAGTATATAATATTATATATATATATATATATATATATATATATATATATATATATATATATATATATATATATATATATATATATATATAATAGTATGAGAATTATCGACCCAACTTCAGTTTGCCTTAAACGTTTGTAAAAAGAGATGAAGCAGCCACTAACAACAAAAGCCCGGGGTTTTCTTCTATAAAGGAGACACTGACCTCCCATCCTAGTTTGTTCTGGCTCGCCGGACTTTTTATATCTATTGAACATTTATCGGAAAAGTCAAGACAGAAAGCTCTTCAAAAGGACAAGCGTTTCGAATAAGTGCTTCGTGAAGGTTTCTCCAGATCCACAAATGGTTTTGAAAGGCGAAGTTTAAAAATTAGCCGAGAAAAGTTTAAACTAAATTATCCGGATTCAAAAACATTTTATTAAAAATAAAAAATTAGCTTTAGAATCTATCACATCGAAATTTCAGAAGCTATCATTAATATTCTTTAATTAATTCGTTTTTCTTTGTTTTTTTAATTCTCTACAATATCGTATGAATTAGACGAAGTTGATATATGCACATAAATAGAGGAAGAAAAAAAGAGGTTATCTTTAAGAAAAAAGGTCGTGCACTTCTGATTTTTAAATATGTTTTATATATCCGGCTCATCGTAAAAAAACCCAAGATTTTTATTTCCTCCCCACCCGTGCGTGCGTCGTTTTCTTTTCTTTTTCCTTTTTTTTTTTTTAACTTTTCGCTCATATTTATGTATTTGTACATTTTTTGAGATAAAAATCATGTATAAAACTTGTAGGGAATAAAACTTACTAAGTCTGTAATACATAAAAAAATTTCTGTTACCATTTGCTCTAACGCTACGTTCCATGAAATTTGAGAATTTATAACATTTTTTGGATAAAAGAATAAATTAGAAGGTTGAAACACATTGTTAAACACATGTCTCGACACATTTCCCTTAATTGGATTGGAAACCAAATTGAGTTTGCAAGCTTTATTACCGAAACATATGATTTATGTATTTAATTTTAATATAATTTTTTATGTAAGTTTATTATGACCTTCAAGTAAAGTACCCTTTTCGGCTCACCAATTTCAACAAAAATCTAGTAAAACATTAATATCTATATAGAAGTCCTATTAACCAAATTTGAGATGTCTTAAAATATATTTTAATATAATTTCTGATGAAAGTCTAATATGACCTTCATGTAAAGTACCACTTCCGGTCTGCCAATGTTAACCAAAATTTATTACATTATTTAAATTAATATATAAGTTATAAATACTAAATTTGAGAAGTTTTGCATGGTATTTTAATATAATTTTTGATGAAAACCCGTAATGACCTTCAAGTGAAGTACCACTTCCGGTAGTCAAACAATGACCAAAAAGGGAGGTTTGCAACTAGATTATACAGTAATCCTAGATACAAATTTTAACTTTTTACGGCTAACCGTCTTTGAGTTATTCGAGATGTACGAACGTACGTACAGAAGTCACGACGAAACTAGTCCAAATGGATTCAGGGATGGCCAAAATGGATATTTCCGTTGAAAATGGGGACAGCGATATATCCGCTTATAGAATCTGCCAATATTCGTAAAACACTACTGGCCATTTTCTCTGAGAGAGGCACAATTGAATGCAATCCCTTTGATAGCTCCATCATACCATTAATTATTCGGCAAAGCCCCGCTTTCGTAGGACCCTTTTAACTGGTTAAGATATAATGGCCGTTGTGTAGCTGTAGGGACTGTCCAAACAGGAGATAAGCCAGAGGAATGGCGAGATTTCTGGGATATCTTGGTGATCGATCATTTCACTTAGCTAAGACGCTGCCTGCTCTATAGAGGCACCCAAGGACGCTGTTTTGTTTGGAAAGCCCAGAGGGAAGATCTTGCTCAACGGGATGGGGTTAAGGATTTTGAACGAATTAATGAAATATTGGACTATAAAATGCTTAGCAAAAGATTACACGATGTAATTTGGTAACACTTCTAGAGACACAGAATAAATTAGAAATCGCATTTCGGAAAATAAATAAATTATATATATATATATATATATATATATATATGTGTGTGTGTGTGTGTGTGTGTGTGTATAAAGGTTAAAATAGTGTAAAATAGGCTTTCATGAAATCACACTTTTAGTTCTATAATTGATGCCTGGAAATACAAAAGGGTCTAAGTGCCTTCGGCTACTGGACCGATGTTCTTGAGATTTGGCATCAAAGTCACAGGTCACCCTAGGTTGATCCTCGGAATTCGGCATTACCGTCTGTCCGTTTGTTTCAAAATGGCGACCGATTAGATATTTTAGAAGCCCATAACTCGGTCATTTATAAAGATAGAGGAGAAATGTAAGGTGTTTTGGAATCAGCAAATCAAGGTATTAAAAAAAAAGAATGTTTTTTTGAGGTTTTTATTATGATCAATCCAAAAGTGAGGAAAGTCCTTACAAAAGAAAAAAAAAATCATTTAAATTAGACCGGTAGTAGCAGAGATATAGCGTATGAGATATGTGAACTTCGTAGACTAACTCCAGCGCTGCTGGTCATCGTGGCCCTAGGTCTCCTGGTATCAATAGCGGGCTTTTTTCTGACTTCCTCGCAACTCTCTACTTAATCCTTCTCTAGATTATTTCTGCAATTCGTCTTGCAATTCTTCTTTTTATTTCCTTTTTCTTTTCCCACGGAAGTGCACATCCAATATTTTCTCCTTTACCAGTTTATCCTCTGATTACATATCCTAACCATCTCAGCCTATTTGCATTGACACAGTTTCTTCTTAACCTTCCCAGTTCGGGCACTCTCATAGCATTCATGGGACAAGCTCCAAATTTCTGCTCCATAGGTGCCTACTGCTTTATTTCTTCTCTGAACTTGGTTGACATCTCTTATAAAGTATTATGCACATGTTCCTTTCCCGAAAGCCTCCATATGCGCATTTAAAAGATAATCTAATTATCTAACCTGTAAACCAAAGCAATTCGGAAAGTCCTTTGAATTGAAGGACCAGATATTTTTGAAATATTACTATTTGGAAATAATAAACCACTGTGTAATAATTTGCAGCGTTTTTAATAACTGATATAGATTCGTCACATACATATGATTTAATAAATAAATAAGATTCTATTAATGAGGTTATAACCTGAATCATAAACGTATTGTTTTATTGAGTATGAAATTTAAAAAAAAATGATCTTGTTAAAATTAAATAGCATCCATCACAAATGAAGGATATCAAAATGATGATGACGAATTGAAAAAGGAAATGTTTCCGAGGACTTTAGATGAAACTATACATTTCCAAAAATGATAAAGCGATGTGGACGTGTTGCATAAGAAGTTGTTGACAAAATATTAGCATCTACAAAAGTACGTGGTTTTTGTAAATTACCTATCCAAAAAGCATTATAATTTATTTATGACTGGTCCAAAAATTACACCGCTAACAAATTTTGTAAATACGAGGTAGGCATGTCCAGCAGAACAACAACTGACTGGAAGAATTATTTGAGAGAATTATGCGCTTCAGACATTCTTTCCGATCTAGGGTAATTGGCGGAGAGGAAATAAACGAGTTTTTTTTATCAAGACGAATATACTGCGTTGGAAGGGTGTATCCTGCTCCGTGGGTGTTTGGAGGAGTGTGCAGGGAAACACGTGAAGTTTTATTGTACGCTCTTCCAGATAGAACTGCGCAAACTTTAATCGCCTATTAAAGCTTCCATACGCCCTGGAGCTACTACATACTCAGATTGCTGGACGTCATATCAGGGCATCAGAAAAATGCCGGGGATAGAATGTAAACAGTATTCGGTTAACCATTCTCAAAATTTTGTCAATCCTAAAACATCAGCCCACACACAAAGAGTGGTATCTTTGTGGTTCAGTATTAAAATACACAATAAAGTAGAATGTGGGACAAGAAGAAGTAAATATGCTTGACTGATATCTTTGTGAGCTTGTTTGAAAAAGATGATTTGAAGGTTCAGATTTATTTCATAAAATTATACGGGCAATGAGAAAATGTTTGCCTCCAGAAGATTAATATTTTGAATATTTGTTATTTTCAAAGTCAACCTATTTTGTGTTTACTTAATGTTTGATATTAATTTTCAATAAAACATTTATTCTTTTATAACATATGATTTCTAAAAAATAACAGTAACTAAAAACGTAGTTGACGATTGTAGTGAAGGCAGTGGCAGCGTCAGTTTTGACGAGAGTTCAATAGTCACCTCCCGAGTAGTTTTTGTGACTTAAAAACGAGACCTTTGTATGTTGAGTATTTCTATCACCTTTGTTCATATATGTTAGATTATACAAACTAATATTGTTTAAGTAGTTAATAGTTTAAAGATTTTCTGAAAACAAATAATATTACGGAGTTTAATATCTGTTCTTACATTTCAAGAGGCACTTCATTACTTCAGCGCTGCTTAAGTAAAAAAGACCCACTAAATTAAAAAAGAGACATTTTAGTTCGACCTCTTATGGTTGTATGAGTAATAAAATCACATTTAAATTACTAATTCGGCACTTGCGTCTGCAATCCGCAAAAAAACAAAAAAAGGTGAAAAAAGACCCTTTTGTATTTCCACCTTTCAATTGTTGTGTCGATCTTTCAAGATGACTCAGACTCGGATTTCTAACACCGGTTCAAAAAGGTGTTATATTTAAATTATAAAAAAAATAAAAGTATTTATGTGTGCATAAAAATAAATGTAGATTATAAAAGTGTTAATTTGTATATTTAAACTATAAATAAATGTGTTCAACATAACAATACATTTCGGATTAGATAATGTCATTCTCAAATCTACAAATACAGATAACTAATTAAAAATTTCACGAATTAAAAATAAGAATCTGATTCCTAAATTTATTGAATAGTTGACTGTAAATTCAAGTTGAATATTGACTCGGTGGAGGTCAAGATAAACACTAAAAATAGTTTTAAAAAAATATTTAATGAATGGCGTCCGTAATTAGGCCAATTTTTGTTTGTTACTTTTAATGGCCACTCAAACATCTTGATTAAAATAATGATCATTTGGTAGTTTAATCACAAATAATTAGATATATTTTCATGAATATTTTTTTTTTATATCTTATGTATTAAAAAATCCCAAAAATATGCAATTGTAAAACGTATACTATGGTATAATATATACTTTATGCACCAAAATATATATTAGGTGAAACTTACTAATGAAAACCACTGTAATTTCTTATAGTTTTTTGGGGAAGATTCAAACAAAAAACATCTAAAAAATATCTAAATACACTTACCTAAACACCAAGCGTTCATTCCCACCACAAATATCACCCAAGATCGGTTTAAATCATTTTTGATTCCCTGTAGACTAAAAAAAAAATTGTTTATTTATGTACTTATTTTGTTTTTTTTATCTCACTCAATTTATTTTAAGTGAAATTTGAAAATATTTTATCCAAGCGATAACCCAACTGTTTCCACCTTAGGTAAGTAAAAAAAAAAAAAATAATTTAATAAAAATTAAAAACCCTGTACGGGAATAACTTTTATATCTTAAAATACTATTTGCCATAAGGGACGTAACGTATTGTAAATGCATATTTACTTATGCGCCTTAGTGGGTTGTTAGTGAAGTTGACGCTCATGAAAATTGAGACTTGGTGTTCTAGACGGTTGTAGCCTTCCACATCCAAATGAAAATGAAGACTCTTCTTTATTCAATACATTAATTTACTTTCTGTATGCACTGACATGCACAGATGAACGGGTCGAAATGTACTTGCAATGGACCGTAACGTGTAGTGGAAGGCACCCGACTACAACACCAAGGTTCAATATTTGGGAAGATCAACTTCACTGACAACCTAAAATGCGCTTAAGTAGATATGAAAGTGCATTCCATCGCCTAGGACCAATGGGAGTATGATTTGATATAACATTTATTTCCGAAGTCAGGATTTTTATATTTTATTAAATAGAATGGTTTAAAAACATTTTGAGTATTTTATAATTTATCGATAACTATAATTTATCATCACATGATCATGAATTCACAAACGATAAGATAAGAAACATCAACAAAAACGCTGCAAATTATTACACAATGGTTTATTATTTCCACTTGTTTATTATTCCACAAAAATATCTATTCTGTCAAAGTAAAAAATATGAAGCAGTAGGCACCAAAGGAAAAGAAATTTGAAGCTTGTCACAAGATGTTCGCCGTGAGAGTGCAGAACTGTGTTAATTAAAAAAAACTGCGTCAATGCAAGTAGGCTGTGATGTAAAATGATACAGAGGAAATATTTGATGTGCACTTCACTAGGAAAAAATAAAAACGAAGTTCATAAAGCTATATCTCAGCTAATAATGGTCCGATTTAGGTGATTTTTAGTTCGTATTGTAGGGATTTTCGTTAGCTTTCGTTTAAATTCGGGAATTCACTGAGTAATTTAAGCCGTCAAGCTTTAAAATCGGTCGCGCAGATCGCTAAAAAAAACGTTAGATACCCTCAAACCGACAGATTAAATACATTTAATAAATACATTTTGAGCTCATTTTGAGATTGATTAAATACATTTTGAGCTCAAAATGTTTCAAAACATTCATGGGATCACAACGAATAATTTGAGCCATTTAACTTGAAAATCGATTGAGCCGTTCGCTATATATATATATATATATATATATATATATATATATATATATATATATATATATATATATATATATATATATATATATATATATATATATATTCGCTATACCTATATACCTACTAATGGTCTTACTAAACACATTACCCTCCTTGTGGCTTTGTATTAGTGGATTAATAAACTATTTCATTCTTCTTCTTTTTTTAACTATGGAAAATATAGATCGTTCCATATTTCTTCAATACATATAGGTGATTTAAATCAATGATAGCGATCAGCTTCATCTTGAACCAGTACTCGACCGAAATTACAGATACCTCTTAAAGTTTGACTGGCAAATCTTATTAAATATAATATATTTATCTATATGTTATAAAAAATTAAAACTGATTTTATACGGTCGTAAATTTAAGTACAAGGAAATAACGTTCAAGCATTATTTTAAATTCGTAGGTTTGCTGAAGATTAGTGATGAAGTAAAGGAAAGCCAAAAATTGAAGAGCTGTACTGCAGAGCCCTATGAATTATTGGATTAGTGCACAATGCAATTTAATAATCTGGCCAAAATCTATAATTTGGATATTTAACTCAACGAGTTTAAATTGACGGTCTATTATATTGAATGTTATAATAAAAGCTGATCAACAGGATAACTGTAAATTGTATTCCAATATTGGTATTTATAAGGATAGAAAAAATCATATACACTAGTCAATTACTAAGAACAACACTGCTAAATAAACACAAACGGTAGATGATTGAAAACTGGTTACTACTCTGGATGTAGCAAATGAAAACACTTGTTGCCGGAACGATGTTGTTTTAGTTGTTATTACAGTTGTTTATTCTTAATATCCAAGAGAAGGTGTATATGAAAAGAAATAGGTATCTAGAAACTTTTATAGTGCATGGTATGAGAAAATTTAATCTCGATTATTACTAGGGAAGTTAAAAAAATAATTCGTTTCAACGTTCTTAAATATTTAACTAATTAAGGTCAATTAAGTTTAAAGGGGATCAGCTGTTTGGTACCTTTATGAAGAAGTCACATTTCAGGTCGGTCTCAATGTTTCGCTCACCTTAATGTATTGTTCATGTAAAAATAGACTTTATTTTGTACAATTTGAATAATTTTAGGGTGCGTGTTCCATTACAAAATTGGAAACTTAGATAATTATAAGAAGTAATGTGGTTTGACGCCTTAAGAAGTATGGTAAAACATTTCTTTTATATGTGCTGAAATACTTAATTAAATTAAAGAAGTTAAATTAAATTAATTAGAATTAAATTGAGGAAGTGAGAAGCCAAGAGGTGCAAGCCATTTTTTTTTTCAAAGAGTTAAGTGCGGTTATAGATAATTTATGCGTATAAAATGTTTTTTTAACGTAATAATTCTTAATATTCAAGGGATATACAGAAGAGCCATAAATAAGTATGATACAAACTTCATGGTTTTAGGTTTTATCAAAATGTTTTAACTTTATAATTTTTAAAAAAATATTAAATCGTCACTCTTACCCCTTGGCTTCTATCTCTCTCAATTTTTTTTTTTTTTTTAATTTTCACTTCCTTATACGAAGTAAAGGAAGTATTGTAATTGCGAAAATTTTTGGTTTTCAGATTTCAACGGAAATATCAATTTTGACCATCCCTGAATCCATTTTGACTAGTTTTGTCGTGGCGTCTGTACGTACGTTCGTATCTCGCATAACTCAAAAACGGTTAGCCATAGAAAGTTGAAATTTTGTATTTACGATTGTTGTAAAATCTAGTTGTGAATCTCCCTTTTTGGTCACTGCTTGATAACCGAAAGTGGTACTTTACTTGAAGGTCATAATTGATTTCCATGAAAAATTACATTAAAATACTATGCAAAATTCTCAAATTTAGTATTTATAACTTATATATTGATTTAAATAATATAATAAATGTAAATAGCATTGGCAGACCGGAAGCGATACTTTGCTTGAAGGTCATGTTAGAATTTCATCAAAAATTACAATAAAATATAATATAAAATATCTTAAATTTGGTAAATAGGACTTTTATATCGATATGAATGTATTAATTAGATTTTTGTTAAAATTGATGAGCCGAAAAGGGCACTTTACTTGAAGGTCATAATTAGCTTACGTCAAAAATTATATTTAATTTAAAAATCATATGTTTCGGTAATAAAGGTTACAAACGCGATTTGTTTTCCAATCCAACTGAACATTTTTATGTGTTATTTTTATTATATTGTTTCAAGTGTTAAAATTGAGTGTAAAATACTGGTTTTCCTCCCCATTTGTGTGATCAACAAGTCTGCAGCAGGAGAATAAGATATTAGTTAAGTGGGTTTTTCTGCTTAAAATGTCGCAATTGTCGATTTCCAATGCTTTATCTAGTGATATTGACAGTTTTAATGTTGTCATGGAACATGAAGAAATCTCTTGGAAACTAGGAACTGAAGGAATGCGACATATAATAACGGAATGAGACCTCCAGAAACAAGAGTGTGTCTGTGTGTTTGTTTTTGTGGGAATGTGTGTAAACAGATAGATGTCGCGACGTCGAGTGTCGTTTTTGAGACACTGCAATCTTCCGAAACTAGTAACCAAATTGAGAATCACTTTTTGAGCCACCGATTTATAGTTTAATAGGCGTACAAGGAAGTCATGTGTTGTCCACATCAGATATTTTAGAACAATATTTATATTAAAAAAAAAATATTATATTACAACTTTTTGAATCAGTTGCTGGCTTCAATTTCGTTTCATTTTGCAGGATTTCCTGACGGTTTTAAAGGGTCAGGAGTTCGAACGAGAGAAAGGATAAAAAAAAGTAGGCATTCATGGTGTGAAAGCACTTGTCTGTTTTTAAATAACAGCTTAGCTCAAAAACGAAAAGTCGTACGACACTCAAATTTCATATTTAAAGTAGGTAAATGGCTGTGATGTTACAGCAACCTTTTCGTCAAAATCTACTAACCGGAAGTGCCATTATATATAATAGATTTTACACTTTTTTAAAATTTTCTCGAAAACGGCTCTAACGATTTTGATTAAACTTGGCTAAATTATTCTTCATAAAGACCTTTAACTTTTCATCAATGTAGTAAATCACCGAGGAATTGCAGGGAAAAATATTTTGATGAAAAGAATATTTTATTTGTCCATAGCATAAAAAGTATTCATTTTACGGTAAATTATGTATAGAATTGTATGAAAGGTAATTAAATTATCTAAAAAAATAAATAAAAGAATCATGAATATCGGACCAGTATTAGCAAAGATACAGCGCATCGGACTAACCGGAAATAGCTATTATATCATGGATTTTATACTTTTTTACAATTTTCTCGAAAACGGCTCTAACGATTTTGATGAAACTTGGCTAAATTGTTCTTCATAAAGACCTTTAACTTTTCATTTATGTAGTAAATCACCGAAGAATTGCAGGGAAAAAAGTTATGATGAAAAGAATATTTTATTTGCGCATAGCATAAAAAGTATTCATTTTACGGTAAATTATGTGTAGAATTGTATGAAAGGTAATATAATTATCTCAAAAACAATAACAGAATCATCAAAATCGGACCAGTATTAGCAAAGATACAGAGCATCGGACTAACCGGAATTAGCTATTATATGATGTACTTTACAATTGTTTACAATTTTCTCGTAAACGGCTAGAACGATTTTGGTGAAACTTGCCTAATGTCTTCAACTTAAACACGTTTAACTTTTCATTTATGTAGTATATCAACGAAAAAGTGCTGGGAAAAAGTTATGACGAAAAGAATATTTTATTTGCGCATAGCATAAAAAGTATTCATTTTACGGTAAATTATGTGTAGAATTGTATGAAAGGTTATTAAATTATCTAAAAAAAAAAAAGTCATATAAGAATACAAAAGCGGATTTCAACTTAATAATTTCTACTTTCACATTTTTTAATGGAAAGAAAATGTTTCCATGAAAACTAAACCAGAAACTTTTAAAATATATTTGCAACTTGACAAAGTTAAAATATATACTTTTTTTTATTGTACTTAAGTGGGAGAAGATGTGTATGCTGCTGAGCTTATTAGAAGCTGTGTTTATGTGAACTCTTTAAAATTGTATTAAAAAGATAATTATTATAGGACGGTAAGGGAAAGTTGTGTGATCCGCGCACCGCACCAGATTTTTTTCTATTGTAATAATTTGTTCATTGTTCTATTATTAATAATCTTAATTTTTTGCCTGATTTAAAAAAAAAATAACAGTTTTGTATGATTAATACATATTTTAACGTATCTAGGGTACAATTTATATATTTTTTTTCAAATGAATTTTACTACGCTTATCTTGATTATTTTTTAAAAATAAATTAATCAAAATTCTTTTGCATATTTTTCACTCGAATAATAATTGAAAATAAATTGATCTCATATTACCGTTAAAATTAAAATTTTAAAGTATAATGCCAATAATGTTTTTTTAGTCTAAAGCCTTTCTCATTTTTTTCATTCCATAACGAATCCTAATCAACTTTCTCTGAAATATAGACTATTCATATCTAGATGAATGAAAAAAAAAAAACCAATGCCAACCACATAGTAAAAAAAAAATCTGTATTCCAAAACCTGAACCTGAATTTTGTTTTAAAAATTGGTTTTGATATCACAATTGGTGATATTACTTGGTGATTAGGGTTCATTTCGGAAATAAACGACTCAAATTCATAGTGACTTTTGTTTCAGTGAAGGCATAGAATGAATTGAATAAACCGTGTTCATTCCTCAAAAGCCGTGCAGATGCTCCGGTTAGATGTGTATAAACAGAAGTTACTCAATGAAGTAACTTGATCCACTAATGGAGCATGTGCTCCAAATATGAGTCGATTTTTTATTTGGATTACCTTCTCAACATTTTAAGTGAATAAAAATGAAGATTTGTTCCAAAATGAGAGTAGGTACTCAAGAAAATGCCGATCTACTCATTCGTAGATGTTTTCATATACGATGGCAGAGTTTTTATCTATATGTACTAAAAAAATTGTACAGAGTTCGGTGGGCTACTCTTAATTAGATTATTGGGATTTTTATCACTTTGATAAAGTTAATATAATCATTTTCTCGGTGAAAGCATTGAACGCGGTAGTTCATTGTTAACTTTCTACATAATGCGTTTTTTCCTTCGTTATGTCTGGGAGCCCGTTCCAGACTGGAGTGGCAGAAGATAGTGGCATCTACAGGAGCAGGACAGAGTAACAACTATTTCTGGAGTTCAATTATTTGTAGCGATTCTGAAAAAGAAAATATGGATAAAATTTACATAATGAAATTATGCAAGAGAAAATGAAATAGCAAAAAAAATATTTCCATCAGTTATTTGAGCAATAGACTGAGCTCATTTTCTATTCTTAAACCTTCTGAGCACAGTGATGATTACATAAAAAGGAAGAGGTTTACAAGTATAAATGCTCAGGAAAATTTCATTTGTATGAATGCTTTTTGGCCAGGGTCTGCACGACACGCGCATTTGAAGAAATTCTTGCATAAATAGAATCATGGAATACAATACCGAAAATGCACTATTATTAGCAGATTCAGGGTATGGCATGGGTAATGATATGGTATGAAAATCCATTCCATTAATAACAAGGGAAAGAGCATATATCTATGCTTAGCTCAAGCACGTGTAATAATCGAAAGATGTTTCGGACAATTATTATCTTATAATAAAACAGCGCACAACAAAATAAGTATGAAAACAAAAAAAGTACCATCGATGGATGTTTACTGTTTTATTCTACATAAAGTAGCCCAAACAACTAAAGAATGAAGATTTTGTAATTGAAGACAGCCAAACCATGATGATGGTGACATCAATCGTAACGAGAACAACGGCGGAGCTAGAAGTATCCGTGATAAAGCACCACAATGAAGGATAGAAATTGGAACACTACTTCATGGCTAAAGTAAAAAAATACTTAGTAATAGGTCGTGCTAGGAGTAAATAAAATAACCCTTATTATTTTTTTATTTCCTTGTACAAAGTAAAGGAAGTATTGTAATCGCGAAAATTTTCGGTTTTCAGATTTCGACGGAAATATCTATTTTGACCATCCCTGAATCCATTTTGACTAGTTTCGTCGTGGCGTCTGTACGTACGTATGTTCGTACTTACGCATATAAGCAGTTTTAATTCTGAAGCTCCCTTTCTTGGAGAAACTGACTGAGAAAGTTTTTACAATTTTCATATTGTGAAACACATCCATCACTAGGCTAGAGTATGTCGCACTTTTCAAATCTATAAAATTCGTTTTCAAGTGTTCCACAACAACCTTTTGTATTTCGTGGAATATTGATACTATCAAATTCCAAGTCAGCAAACACTATGCACCAATTAGAAAATATTAGATGTATACTGTTGTCATTGCGGGTGTATGTTACATCTGGATAAAGATAACAGCAGTCGCTTGTCCAATGGCAGCCTTGGGTTTCATTTTGCAAAACAAAGGAATAATTTTCACCAAAATCTACAAGAACAATGGTTATGTCCATTTTCTGTTTGCCTTTGATTTCTTTCGAATTTAGAGACTTGTTATGAAAGATTGAGGCATTAGTTTTTCTACTTCTTCTATTCTATTCTATCTATTAATATTCCCAAATATTCTTGAAATATTTTTTTACTATAACAGTAAACTATAACCAGCTGAGTTCTGCCTATAGAAATCCAAGCGAAATAACTCACCTCACCGTTAGGATCACACTCCTCGAATTTTTCTACAGTGAAGGATTTAAGATTGTCACTTAAACGACAGATTGAGCAGTGCCATAACTTACAATCTCTAATATACAATTTGTCTCTTGATCAATCCAACTTCTCAATGAGTTCATCGTAGTTTTCTTCAATTGAACAAGCTTGGATCAGTATTAAAACATTTTAGGCACATAAAAAATGTTTCCCAGTAGTAAATGTATGCAGAGCTTGAGCGACCCAATTTTAAATTCGGTTAATCAAACTTGAAAGCAAAATACAGCTTTTTAAAATCACCCAACAACAGCACTCTTTGCTTTTGTACAGGTTTTCAAATGCTGACTTTAACTTTAGTGCCTGGTATAGTTCGAGAATGCTCATCACTTTTGTAAAAGTTTTGACTAGCGTAATTGAATAGTTTAAGTTTTTGGATGTCCTTATGTTGTATCAGGCAGTGCATTTATGGTATTATCTTTTAGAAGATCCTTAGCTTTTCGTGTAGCGTACGCACTCAAATTGTAATTTTCGCTTATTTTATTCGGTTTGTTTTTTCAAGCTTTTTTTGTCAATACAGGTTAAAATTCATCTGCTAAAGGAAATTCCTTTTCTAAAACTTCGCTTACTTTAGATTTTATTGTACTAGTTTTAGATTAAACGTTAGATTTAGTTCCATAGTAGATGCGGTTAAAGGAGGCTTGAGTGGCATCGTTTAATATCTCCGCAGGTCAAAATATTAAATTGTTTCTATTATTCACAGCTTTTTCTTGAATATAGTATCATTGGTATATAGTTAAATACTCTGTAATAGGTATTGTCTTTGTTATGTACTGAGTTGTCATAGCAGTTACATACTGTTGGCTATAATAGTAATGTCAGGATAAATCTGACTAGGAGTATCCGGCAACGATTATTACATGTTTATTGACTGTTATTGTTTATAACTGTATTTATTATTTATTTATGGACTTTCATTTTCGCCCTATATTACAGTTATAAAGTTAGAAATTTTCAAGATTTCTTCAAATCGGCTAAATTTTAAAGAATAATTTGGTATCCTTTAAGAACTGTATTAAGTTATTTATACACTTTTCTTGTTGTAGTAATTCCTCCAAACTGCTTTTCGAGAGATGTTCTATATGAAATTCGAAGGTGTTACACTCGGTGAGGATATGAACGACTGTCAGTGGAACTCCACAGGAGACGCAATCAGGTTGTGGTCCTTTTCTCATCAAGTATTCGTGGGTGAGCCATGTATGTCCAATCCTTAGCCGGATCAGCACCATTTCTTCTTTTCTGGACAACATTATCATATCATAGCTTATTATCTCTTGTAGTAGTCCAAATTGCTTGCCATGTTTTTTCTTTGATAGCCCTTTCAGCTTAGTCGTTACCTCTGATACCGACATAGCTTGATAACCATAAAAAGTGGACCGTACAAAGTAAGGTCTCGAGAACGATATAAAGACGTAAAAAGCTAATTAATATAAATCTGCATTAAAATGTATTAATATATTTTCTTTTTCATTACATAGCGATTCATGAATATCATTGTCATTTTCGCACTCAGGGCAATCCATGAATACATAATCTGCTTCCTTCCAAATAAATCAAGTGGAGTGAATAAAGTTGGAGTACATGCTCTGGAAAAAATACTCTGAAGATGATGGGTAAGTCCTATTACCATGAGCAAATGCTCTCTTTTGTTTTGAATTAAAATCCAATAATTGATTCGAATACATGCACAGGCATCTGAAGTAAGTACTCTTAGAATAATTTGCTGGATTACTTGATCAGATGAAGGGAGTATACTACGCTCTGATGACTGGAGTAAGTGCTCTTAAAATAATTGTCTCGAGTAGTGTGTCGGGTAGTGCTCTTGACCCTCCTCTTGTAATAAGGGAGACATGTACAAATTAAAGCCCTCTGGCTTCAATATAGGAAATACCTTGCCATCTAAAGCTGTTGGACATATAGTTGGACCTAAGGCTCTCCCACAATTAGTTGGCAGCCAGAAGATGAACTCACGCGGTATTAACAAGGTGAATGGACGGTGAGTCTGTTGCATATTTCAATATAAATTTTCTATGTTATTTTGCATTGGAGAAAAAATCGACAAGTGCTCAACAGTTTCGTCCAATGGACCTAAATAGCTGAGAAAAAAATAAATAAAAAACGCTGAAACTGCTTCTTTTTTATTTTAAATCTCCAGTTTTGAAAATGATATTGAAGTACTTTTTCCTACAAAATATTTCGATTAAAACTAATTGCTTCACTATCGAATAAATTAAAAAAAGGTTTAAATAAGTAAGTAAACTATTTTTTTTTTGTTAAATTCGATTAAATTATTAGAAAATATCTGGACAACACATGACTTCCTTGAACGCCTATTAAATTATAATTCCGTGGCTCAAAAAGTGATATTGAATTTGGTTACTAGATTCCGAAGATTGCAGTAAAAACGACACTCGGCGTCCCGACATCCATCTATTGACACACACACACACTCTTGTTTCTGGAGGTCTCATTCCGTTATTATCTGTCGTTTTCTTTCAGTAGGTAAGTAGTTTCCAAGATTTTGCTTCATGTTCCGTGACAACAATAAACCTGTCAATATCGCTGGATAAAGTATTGGATATCGACAGTTTCGACATTTCAAGCGGAAAAACCAACTTAACTAATATCTTATTCTCATGCTGCAGACTTGTTGATCTCACAAATGAGGAGGAAAACACTAGTTTAATAATAAAAAATACTATTTTACACTCAATTTTAACACTTAGAACAAGTAATAGAAATGTTTAATTGGATTGGAAACCAAATTGCCTTTGTAACCTTTATTACCGAAATATATGATTTCTCTTTTAATCTGAATATAATTTTTGATGTAAGCTTATTATGACCTACAAGTAAAGTACCCTTTTCGGCTTACGAATCTTAACCAAAATCTAGTAAATACATTTATATCGATATAAAAGTCCTATTTACCAAATTTGAGATGTTTTACATTATATTTTAATATAATTTTTGATGAAAGTCAAATATGACCTTCAAGTAAAGTACCGCTTCCGGTTTTCCAATTCAGACCAAAATCTAGTATGTTATTTAAATCAATATATATGTTATAATATTAAATTTGAGAAGTTTTTCATATTATTTTAATATAATTTTTGATGGAAATCAATTATGACCTTCAAGTAAAGTACCACTTCCGGTGATCAAGCAGTGACCAAAAAGAGAGGTTCTAGATTTTCTAGAATTCTATATTTCTATTGTGATTGATGGATGGCACCATCGAACGCATCATAATGAAAGCAACCCTCCAAAGGTAATAATATTCATAGTGCACAAGAATTTTTCGACTTTCGCAAGAGCAAAATTGGAAACATAAAATTCATAATTATTCAGAAGGAACACGGGCAGAAGAACTTAAAAGTGCTAGAGACTCGTTTTAGTCCAGGGAATAGAAGTGTTATACATCGCAAAAGATAATGTAGTTATGATTTTTTGATATATTTTATGAATCGGGTCTATAGCTAAAATACAAAGTTTTCGAGCACCCCCACCCTGTGCGCAAAAAACTAAACAAAAATTCGATTTTTTTATTTTTCGTTCATTGCTTTGAAACAGTAGATTTTTGAAAAAAAAACTTACGGCATGGTGCAGAAAAAAAATTGACATTATATAAAGAAAACTTTGATACCAACTTTTTGAATCATTATAGTATTGACTTTAAAAAATAAGAATCTGCCAGTCGGATCATTCTACATTAAAACATGGCGGCCAAAAAAAATGTTAGGACTATTTTTGTTTTTTCACGGTGCATTCCATGTAAAAAGCTATGGTGTATTAAATTAAAAACATCAAATTCTGTGTCTGAGAACTGCAACACAATAATTTGGTTAAAAAGTGTGGTCAAAAACAGAGACATAGTACTTCATATGAGTCTGCAGCTTGGAAATAAGTTCTATAAGAAAAAAAATCATAGAGTAAAAGTTGTAGAGCATCAAATTCTACAACACAAGTATACCTCTCGAAATTGAAAATATTCCGCTTTTATAGTAATTGGCATTTTAGCCCAGCTTTGTAAGTAAAAAATGGAGAAATTTTAATATTAAGATATATTGCTACTGTAGTAAAAAATCCTTTTTCTACCTCCTCCTTCTTGTACGTTTTTTTATCATCTTGAAAAACCGAAAAGATGAAACTTTTTTCAGTTTTTCCAAAATAACTCGCTTCCACTGCATTTAAGGTAAAAATGAATTATTACGTTTTTAAAATTTGTATTTAATATTTTTGAATATTCGCAATAGCTACTGAGATACGGTGCCATTAAAATCTACAAAAATGTCCAACAAATTCAAAAGGATGGATATGCCAGTAGTCTCAAATTGTGTTTCAATCTTATTTGAAAGAGTAACACCTTTGCTAATCATCACAATAAAAACTGTTCACACGCAAAGTTTAGAGGAACGTTTTTCAATATTTGTTTAGGAATAAGAAATGAGATAAAAAATATATAAATTAAACCATTCAGTTGAGTTGACAAATATTTGTCGTTAGTGAACAAAGTTGTTTTAATGTTAGGGAAATTAAACTTAGCCAATTTAAAACCTCAATGCAGATTCATTTTCTTCTTTTATCTAAACCAACAACTACTGGAACGGAAAATCTATTTATTACTTGATTTCACGCAACGTCAAAGGCCACTAACCGTCGTATAATAGGAAACCATAAATGATTATTGACTACATCTTCCTCCTACCCTGAGGAATGCAGCTTGTGCACATAAAGAGAGTTAGGAATGCAAACAAATATTTAAATAGTTTACAAATATCCTTGCCAGCCATAAGATACTTCCTCTCCCTCCTGGTTAACAGGGTTGCGTCAGGGAATTACATTGAGTGAAGGACAACCAAGTAGATCAAGCACGACTTGAATGGTTCAACTGGCCCTTTTTGGTTCTACTCGCTACCAGCATTCTCCGTAGCCGTCTTGTGTTTGTGTTGAGTTCATTACTGTACTACTTTTACACGGTGAGTACTTGGAATTCTGAAGGACTAGGCGCTCGGAAACCGGTGAACCGGTAATCTTTGCATTTGAGACACTAGGACATAAATAACTATAGCTGAAGTGTTCCGTTAATCCAATCCGGTCTGTATCGAAATGAGCAGAATGCCGATATAGAGTCGGGACGTAGATCACCGGGAGCTAATGTGGAACACAGAATGTTCGCTATCATTAGTGACATTCGCTAGATTCGTTAAAACGGTTTTCTTGTAAAAATTATCAAGACGATAATTCTCCTTTTCTAGAACACCAAGAAATGACATATTTATGATTTGATTCTACTTAATGTACACTATCGAGTTTATATTCTCAACACAGGGAACACTCATTTATAAAACCAAACATCTTTCGAAGTATTTAATGATAAAGACAAAACTTTAATCGATTGAGGTTCAAAATGATTACTGTTCAATCTAATAAATTAATTCATCAGTTATTAGACTTTACAGATTTTTAGCCATTGAACTATTTTAATAAATTCAGGAATAATGTATTTTGATGTTATAAAAATTAAAATATAAATTTTACCTAGTAATTAATACTTACCTGTTTACTGAAGTAATCTGTCATAATTTTTTTGTTTATTTAATTTTTTTTTTAAACAATGTATGTATAGTTTCGAAAAATCTCAACTAGAAGGGATAGGTAGTTGACTATTTCGATATATAATCCACTACATATTTTAAACAATTTATTTCCTGTGATATATAAAACTACACATCAGCTCTACGGTGAAGGTTGGTCAAAAGGTCAGCTTAAAATTAAAAACAAAAAACCATGATATGCAGAGCTCCGTCACTAAGGTCGTATTTTCACTGAAGAATTACTGAAGGGAGAGGGAGGGGGGAAGGAGGGAGGGTGAGGAAGTTCAGACTGAAATAGCCATATCTTTGCTAATACTGGTCCAGTTTGAAACTTTTTTTGTTTTAAAGGTAATTTCAAACTCGATCTACCTTTTAAAAGCAATCGGGCTTTCTGGGGCTTCCCTGAATTTCCCTTCTGAAATTTCAGGTAAAAATACCGAAATTTTAGTCGAATTTTACCTATACTTTTCTAAGGGAAAACCCTAATTTCAGCTCATTTCACACAAAATCTATGTATATTTGTATAAAATTTGCATCCTACTATAATTTGTATCTATAACTTCATATGTATAATATGATATGTATAACTTGTACCTAATTTTTGTATCTATAATTTTATATGCAAATAATTTTATAGTGTAATGCATAAGTATGCTTTTTCCATAGTTCATGCATAATTTTCTTCAAAATATACGCCTGTTCTGTAGGGTATACTATAGAGAACAAAATAAATAAATAAATATATATATATATATATATATATATATATATATATATATATATATATATATATATATATATATATATATGATAGATATAAATCAGACTTCTGCAAAACTTCATTAATCGTTTTCTAGAGGTTATGAAGCGGAAGAAAATACATTCCCGCCCCTCTCCGCCGACCTTCAACAGTCGAAGAGAAAATACGAATAAACAATTTATTACTTCGTTTTTCAATTATCTTTGACTGAGACCCTTAAAACAATGCAGTAAATATCTCAATAAATTCTACGGAAAAATCTAAGTAACATAAATGTCTTTCAAAAGTTATTATTTAACCTGTTTAATTTTAATATATATTTTTTTAAACAAACATTTTATAATTTTGACATTCTTGTTATGAATAATATCACGATAAAATATCGAATTCTGTTAAGTAAAAAAATAAAATATAAATATAAAAAAACTGGTATATATCACACACACAACTTGCACTTACCACTCTTCTTTCAATAAAAATTAATTTCTGATCAAGTGGGACTAGTGAAATTTACTTATGATGTGGGTATACATACAAATACCATTTAGTTTTCTTGGAAGCATTTAATTTCCAGTAAAGGATATAAAAGAAGAAATTATCAATAAAAATTACTTAAGTTTACGTGTTTTTCGTCATTCTATTCATATTTTAGGTATTAATTTTCTAAAATATTTAGCTTTCTAATGGAATATTTTACATCTATATTACTGCTCTAATTTTCGGAAATTTGTTTCTCCTTTTTTCTCTTTTAGTTAATTATGAAATTCTTTCATGGTTAGATTCAATATATTTTTTTATGCTTTAAAAAAATATAGAAACAAACAAAACTTAGTTTCACAACATCGATTAAAACTTGGTTTATTATTAAATAAAACTTCGCAACAAATATTTTAGCTCTGGATTTTTTTTTTTTCAAAAACCTATTTGCGTTCTTCCTACAACACACACGCTTAAGTTTCGTCGATATGGGAAGAATGAGAGATCTTTAAAAATGGGTGACAATGATAGCAAGATTTTATTTTTATTTTTAATCACCATTTTAATACAAAGAAGACCCTTTGATAAGTAGAAATTAAGAGAGATCTTGAAAACTTTTTTTCTAATAGCTCACTTTACCTTTCTTAGGCAGTTGAGGAAGTAATAATTTATGAAACTCTAAAAATAAAACCATAGAATAGACCTACCAAACTGTGCCTGACTTGAATATTTTATACTCGAAAATTCCCACATTCTTTTTAAATCTTCTAGGGTGAAAACAATTTTCTAAGTGTTCTCTTTAATATATTTTAGCATAACACATCCTTAGGATAATGCATCTTTAAAAATTAAATTCACATGGATTAACCCTCCTCCGTCAGTCGCGTTCGGTCCTGAGGACTGGTTTACTTTTCTCACTTGTCTTATATTTCCAAAAAAAAAAAAAATGTTTACAACTATTCAATTCTTATGTATTTTAAGATAAAAGTATCAAAAATATAATTGTGAAAGTGGTAGCGTCCATATCTTTTTTGGTTTAGCCGCAATTTTTTTTTTTTCATGAAAAATGTGTCAGTTGACCAAATGTGTGTTACAAACACCAAGTCAAGAATAACTAAAAGATGGCCAATGGCGATCTTTTATCAATTAACAATTTAATAAAATAGTGGTGAAATTTCTATTATAAATAAAATATATTAACATTATAGTCAAATAGATGAGGTTCTGTAAATATTTGATTATAAAAATTGACGTATTGATAGGGCCCTCGAAAATGATAAGTTGATATCATTACAAAAATATTATAGTTTATACAAAAAGATATTATTCAGTAAGTTATAACATTTTAGTTTATTAAATAAAATAATTTTCGCAGTGTAATTTAATATAATGAATTTTATTTAAAAATTTTTTATTTGAAATATAGACTGACCTCCATATGAAATTTACACTTATTACAATGTTTTAATGATATGAAAAAAGATCTAATGAAATTAAAAAAAACTTGCACAGAACATATTTCATCTGCTAATTAATTTTCAGAAAACTCGAAAATAATGAAATAAATATGAAATTATCATGGTGCGCCCGTCCTCAGGCTATATTTAAATAATAAGTTACTGTTTTATATTACGTATTTTAAAATTCTAGTTTTTCAGAGCTGGTACACTAGCATAAGTTTCTTTAGTTATTTCGGCCTAATATTTGGAGATGAGACATTATAAATATTTTAATAAACTCACAGTGTACATAACTTGTTTCATCTGTTAGTTAATTTTCCGAAAATGTAAACTGTCGAATTAAACACTGGAGTATTATCATTTTTAAAAATAAATATTATAATTAGTAGTTAACTACTAATTGCAAGCCATGTAATTATTGCTCAATTGAGAGATGAAATAGTCCATATTCATAATACTATGACCAACATGTGGGCCCGCATCCAGAGTGTATAATTAAACCATATGATCGCAACTCACATTAGGTTGGGTCAATGCAATCAACATATACAATACACGATTAACGAGGCTTACATTCGATGATCATGTCACCGTCTTTAGTTAAAAAATAAATAAAACCACTCCCCTCCAGTAGAATCTGAGTCTGTCCCTTAACTTTATGAATATCCCGAATGATGTGTCTGGTGTTATAAATTGATTTGAAGACCTTGCCGTAACTATGACTACTATATATTATTACAGTAGTATAGATCCTTTTTCCGGCTCTCAGGAGCGATGGATTTTGATAAGTGAGGTATCAAAAGAAAAGGAATTTCAAGGAGAAGTGACGAATCCTAATATCAATTCTTAAATTCTTACTAGGGCTTAAATACAAGTGATGAAAAAAATGGGAGGTTTCAAAGATTCTACGTCTGAGAGTCGGCGGATCGAGGCGAGATAAGTTGGGTTTTAATGATTTCGACGCGGGCATCAAAATCATGTATGATCTTTAGGATGATATTGGTCCAGCCTTTTAAAGCCTTAAAACCTACCGTTTTTGAGATAACGCACGATATAGGTCCGCACGGTCCCTATGCCATCTTGCGTACGTGTCGTTGTCATAGCAACTTTATATCAATTTGAGTTTGTTTACAAGAACTTTTAATGAGTGGGAAATTATATTTTGTTTCCATGTACAACCCTAAAGGTAACTGTTAAGTATGAATACTATATATAGAAAATGGTATAGCTGAATCTGATTGCCTAACTCCTAAATTGAAGAGATATTTTCCAGTGTAATAAGCCCTAAGCACCTACTAAGCATGAACTTCAACATAATCATTACAAACTATATCGCTTCAGCAAATGTTTGTGTTAAATAAACTTTCTTGATAATATTATATTGTTTATACGAATAAATATGTTTCCCTAATATCACTTATACTTAGAATTAGGAATTCGAAGATATCTGATGCGAGAGTTCTCGCTCGGAAATACTAGTTACATTAAATCAAAATATATCATTAATGGGACAGATTAAATAAACAGTTATTTTTTCTCGAATTTTACTTTTGGGATATAAAGTAAATTAAATAAAAAGCAAAGATATTATTTTAATTACATAAGACATATTTTTTAGAATCCTCAATTTATCGTGACATGTCTGATTTCGACATTTTTAATCTTATGATTAAAATTTATAGCATCCTCAAGGACTGAAAGGTTTGCGAACAGTATTGAAAGATTGTAGTTCTGAAGGATTTTTTTTAGTGCAAGAATCCAAATTTTTGTCAGCGCTTGGTTCATAAACAGGAGAATAAACACAGTTGTTCCCGTTCGGATTCGTTCAGGCTTCAGTGAAACATTTTGATTTCAAAAACAATTTTTTTTTTGTGTGTAGCTAAAGTAAGCTTAAAATATAATCAGAGTAAAAGAAATGAGGGATTTGAAGTTTAGGCGTAAAATTTAAGATAATCAATGTCAAGAATAGTGAAATAAAAGTAATGATGACCGAGAAAAAGAAGCCAAAAAATATTTGTATGATTTACTTGCTACAGATTGCACGTTTTCACATACAGTGTCTAGTATCAATACCTAAAAATGGAAAATCAATAGCTCAAAAAATTAATGACTTCCCTAAAGTTCCGCCCGGTGGCACAGAGTATAAAATACGTCATGAAACATTTTTTAAAATTCTAATGTACATGAGAGAAAACTACGAAGAGCAAATCGTAAAATGAAATGATTTAATTCTGCAACCAGGGCCGGATTTATCATTAGAGTCCATATGCCAGAAAAAATATAAATATTTTCTTTATTTAACAAAGAAAATATTTATTATTAGCTAAGCAAAAGTATTATAAAGTCATAGGTGATGTTAGTTCGCCATAAAATTGCAACTGGTCATAAAATTATTTCCTTTCCGGAAAAATGACGAACTGACCGCCCCCTCTCCGCTTCCCCCGATAATATGAAGAAAGGACGGAAAAACTCATGTGCATAGGGACGCCTAAACTCTTTATCCGGCACTAACTGCAGCTTGTGAATATCAGACTTATTCAGTTGGTTATATGAAACCCATCAGCAATATGCTGTTACAACATTGACCAAAATAAAAATACATCAGAGCGTAGTGGAACTCCATTAAAGGACCTTATGCTAAAAATATTCCATTTTAATATTTGTTTATTTAATTTGAAATTAATTAATTAGCAACTTATATTACATTAGGACTAATTAGCTATTAGCCTAAATATATATGGCGAACATAGATTTTCCAAATCTACGATATTGGGCCTAAGCAACCCCACTGCACAGTGATCTAAAAGCCAATTTTAGTGTTCCAAAACCAGTTTTCAAAAAATCAGGGAATTTTTTAATTCCAATCAGAATTCATTAAAGGATGAAACGTGAACAACAATTATTATAAAATAATCAAAAATAACAAAATTCCATATTGTTTTTTTTTACATAATTTACATTGGGAACTATTGCACGGAGAGCAAACATCGAAGAGCATATAAACCGCGCACACTTTGAGCCACGTGATATCTTTACAGTTCGAGTTATTAAGGTTTGTGATATATGGAAAATGAATTTGAAATATATGGATCAGTTCATAAAATGACTGATCTCTGCATGCTTAAGTATATTAGTAAATTAATGTCTTAAATTTAAATATATTAAATTTAAATAAGATCTTAAAGACAAAAAAATTAATTGGTATGTAAGTAGTTAGTTCCGAATAGTTCCCAAATTCAGCCATTTAGGTTCTTTTGAATGAAATGAATGAAAACAAATTTTATTCTGGGACTTTCATTCCCCTTGGAATAACGGAAATGTTCGGTACTTGTACCTAATTTGTATTTGTAATTTGTCTAGCTTACAGTTAATTAAGAACAAGCTAAATCATACAATAATAAAATGAAATTCAGGTGTGTGAAATAATTGCAGACATTTAAATCATAATTAGATATCTATGTACACGTATTTAAACTAACAAACAATAAACAGAACGCATACAGACAAAGAAAAGGCTGTCATCAACAAAAACTGACGGAATAATACCGTACACCGGAAGAAGCTTTAACATTGTTTATACAACTTTAATTTACGAAAAGCCAATACATGTAGTTACGAGTCGCGGAAATATTCATCAAATATTCATCGGCGATAAGGCTATAAATGCGTTTTTACTTTCTTGTACGAAGTAAAGGAAGTATTGTAATCGCGAAAATTTTCGGTTTTCAGATTTCGACGGAAATATTCATTTTGACCATCCCTGAATCCATTTTGACTAGTTTCGTCGTGGCGTCAGTACGTACGTACGTACGTTCGTATTTCGCATAACTAAACAAGGAAGTAAAAACGGTTTGCCGTAGAAAGTTGAAATTTTGTATTTAGGATTGTTGTAAAATGTAGTTGTGAACCTCCCTTTTTGGCCACATCACCTGAAGTTACTTTACTTGAAGGTCATAATTGATTTCCATCAAAAATTGTATTAAAATACTATGCAAAACTTCTCAAATTTAGTATTTAGAACTTGTACATTGATTTAAATAACATACTAGATTTTGGTCTAAATTGGAAAACCGGAAGCGGTACTTTACTTGTAGGTCATATTAGACTTTACTTGAAAAATTATATTAAAATTAAATACAGAAATCATTATACAAAAACCATACAGAAAACGACATATAATAACGAAATGAGACCTAGTTTTTTCATCACTTTTAATTTAAGGCCTAGTAAGAATTTAACAATTGAAATTAGGATTCGTCACTTCTCCATGAAATTCCCTTTATTTTGAAACCTCACTCATCAAAATCCTGAGAGCCGGAAAAGGGATCTATAGCGCCGTAATAATATCTAGTAGTGATCTTAAATAATTTAGGGATAATCATCCTCAATGATAGCCCAATGGCATCCCTATACAGATTTATGTTATCAGCTAAAATATAAGTCAACCCAATTTAAATAAAACATAGAATAAATAAATGCCATCCCAAATGTGGGGATTGATCATCCACGATAATTGCTGTCAAGTACATAGCAACATTAAACGTGGACTCATTCCTTGAAATCTGCATAGAAGCTCTGTGAGCTATTTTAGTTAAATTTTCCCAGCTTGAATATTCATCGTACTGCCCTTCATCACCACAATATAATAACTAATGCAAACTCTGCCTTAAATGTTGCTATTTACATTCAATGTAACTATATTAATCTTAATAAAACAAATGCATAAAATGTATTTTTTTAAAAAACAGCATATTTGTATTTTGTTTTAGAAAATAAGTGTTAAGTATCTAGAAGTGAGTAATCTTTGTCAAAATAAAAAGTATTCTTTACGTACAACTGAAGATAAAATTTTAAATGTTCTAATTTTTCTAAATGTTCTAATGTTGTTTTTGGTACATTCATATGTGTAGCTTCCAATGAAAAAAGCATTGCTGGTGCTAACGAAACCCATATTTTGCAGAAAGGCAAGGAAGGTTGAAAATAAATAAATATATCTTAAAACAAAGTTTAAAAAAATAAATAAAACACTACTACTTTCTAAGACATATATCACTATCACTCATAATAGTTAAAAAAAAAAACTATTTATTCAATTTAATAATTAAATATTTCGGCCGAACAGATTATACTCATGTATGTTTTCAGTATTTCAGTATTGTTTACCGATCTCGGTCTCTATTTGATATTCATCACGCTAAGCCAAGGAAAATTAACATTAATAGTCATAAACAAATAAAAAAATGGCAACATGAACAGTACATAAAGAAAATAATTTGTTGTTTATTGGTATTCAAGAAGTTATAAATAAATAACAATTAAACTAAATAATAATATCACATACCTAATCAGAACAAAATACCTCCTATTATTTAATTAAACCCTACCCAGCCTTTTAGACAATGCGGGTGTTCGAAGCAGATGGATTTTTACGCATGTCTGCATAACATCTCACTGCTGTGCACACAACATTTTGATGTTTAGTTCTCGATCTAGACATTCTTGGCCTCCTCTGTCCGATGGCGTCCCAGGTACGAGTCTGTTTCGCTCAAGATGAAGGGCCAAAGCAGTTTTCTACTCTCACACAAAGTCTTTGTTGAAGGTACCGGTAATTCTGGACGGTGATTAGCTAAAAATATCTTAAAAGCAGTATAAAAAAATAACGGGTATCCAGGATGTTTTTAGTAAACCTGAAATAGCTGCAAATTAACAATAGTGGTCGTTGAAGACGTGAGTGTATGAAGACGCTAGGGAACAAATTTTTGAACATGGATTATTACTTACGAATGAAGGTGTTATCCGCTTATTTAGACCTTTTAACATTAACAACCTAAGATTCTTTGTAAATCGCATAATTTATCAGTGGATTAGACAGATTATTAAAGTTGCAAAAAATTACTTTATTTGACATTTTATCAAAACTTTAGCTTTATCGACCCATGTCTTCTGGTATTATCTTAATAATTTTTAAAATTGTATTTCCTGGCAATGTTCTAATAGTCGTTCCGGCTAATGGCATTTGTAAGATAAACAGAAATATATTAAATCGAATGAGCAAGAATATGACTCAATCACGGCCGGATCTAGGAGTGGTGGGGGCACTAGCGGGCGAAATGTTATTTTTAGGTTAGGCAAAACAATATTTGCTTCTGCTTTCTGATTTTTTGGCCTTAATTCAATGAATTTTATGAGATGATGATATTTATTTAGAAATATATTCTCTGAAATACTGTTGTTGACTTTTATTGAGGGAGTGGTGAAAAAAGAGGTGGTAAAATTCAGCTTACCCCTTTGGCAAAGATTCTACTTCCGGCCCTGGATTCAATAAAAAACCTTTACTTAATTAATTACTAGGATGTTATATTTCTTGAAAAACATTCCACTGTAAAACTATCGAGATGGGTTATCATAAATTTCAGGTTAGAAATCATTTTTAGCTGCTGCAGATCCAGGTGAAACATCTGAAGAAGATTCTGAGAAATAGGATATAAATATAATTGACATTTTATAATATGATAAATAATGATGTTTATAAATTCTACGCTTATGTTTATTTTAATACAAAAAAACCGTGGGTCTGAAAAAAAGTGGGTTTTTAAGTATTAATAATTAAAAATAATGATATTTAGTGCTGTTCAAAAGTTAAGACTTGGTCTAAGTCTATGACACTCTCGAACTTAAATCAAACCAAAAATTGTTTTCTCCAAGTTATTTATTTATATTTTGGAATATTTATGTACTAATTCCAACCAATTAAACCACGCTAAATTAAACAATTGAACTACGCAATATTTGAGGTTATTTAAATTAAGCTATAGTTGCAATATTAGTAGCAATTGGGTTAAGGTCTCCATTATGTATTATGCTATTTAAGAAGTGAAATGCGCAACAAAAATGATTAAATAACTTTAGAGTGTTTTCACACGTAGTATACAATATTATATGAAAAAACTTCATATGATGACAATTATTACTAATTACCGATTTAGTAATCATAGCAACATTAAATATGCTTTATACTTTCCAAAATTACCACAAAAGAAAACAAAAACAGATTTATTCGAATAACTTAACATTTTGTATATATATATATATATATATATATATATATATATATATATATATATATATATATATATATATATGATAGGTATTACTTCTAGTTGTATAATTCTTTGTCATAAATTTTTAAATTTATAAGTCATGCTTCAATAAGCAAACCAGATAGGATACTATGATTCAATAATGGAAAAGTAGAACAGTAAAATAAAAATGGAAGAAAGTAATATACTAATGACTTTTGCTTTTCATGTAAACAATAAAATGAAGTACGTTTTATATGACTTGAGAATGGCCCAAGTTGGCCGAAACGTCGAAATGACAAAATAAAATACTTGGTGACCGAATGCCCTTTTTACCTTCTATTTACTAATCAAATAACGTGGCACCGAAAATTGATAAAACAACTAGAAGATTAATTTAGAGTTTTATTATATGCCTCACGTATAATTTAATTAATAGTCGATATAATTTCAGTCAAAAAGATAATTATTTTATAGAATGATAATAACATTATTTTATACAATGATAATAATATTTTGATTCAATAAATCTTTATGAATTTTATGGACTATCAAGGTTAAGTGTTAAAATAACAAAGAATCAATAAATGGTTGTTTTATATAATGTTTTAAAATTGTTTTAATAAATATTGCAATCGACCTAGTTCCGCAATCAAGATTAGCAACAAAAATTAAATAATAGCTGAACACAAGCAGGCTTCTAAATAACAGAAAAACTATTTTTAGGAATGTTGTTAGCGAAACCAAATTATTGTTAAAAATTACGGACAGAACTAATGCATCCACCCTTAGACATGCATCGTCTCAAAGGCAGCAGACAAGGTTAGCTTAAATTAAAGAACCGTTAAATATTTATGGATAGATAACCGACATATTAATCCTCCTAATTCAGCAGTCTGGGCGAGAACATAAACAAAATAGTGGGCGGGTTTCCTTAAACTGCACCCTCTGATAATTTGTTCCAGCTAATTATGAAAATAAGTAAACGTTATTTTTAAATCAACTATTAATTGTTACACTATATTTGATGCATTGCAATCCTTAAATAAATGATGTTTCGAAACCTCAAATCTCATCTGTTCATTGTAATCAATTTTTAAATTTTACAACTCAATCAATACTGTATCATACTGCCCCCGTGAAACCTCTTATGTGTCCAAAAATCAGTTTTCCGGTTTTGCTTATATTAGAAAAAATATTTCATCACATTGATGTTGGTGAAAATCACTCATGTAGTGAAAATCACAGGATGCAGCAGTAGCCTCCTTATAAGGCTCTCCAGATCCTCCTAGGCGCTTTGCAGGGAAGATGATCCACCAATGGGTTCGCTGGACCTCCTAGGGGGTGATTTAATTCTTTTTTAGTTTTCCCGACGCGCACAGACGGTGGAGACTCTTCCATAGGCCTTGGCGTTTTATAATGTTGAGAAGACGTGTCTGCTCTTGGAGAGTGCGCCACGTCCCCTCCGCGTCGGAAGGAGGGATAGACGAAGGCATAGCCTTACCACCTCGCTGATTTAGCCGTTCATTCTTGATCGACGAGGCCAATACTCTACCGAGTGCACCAAACTAGACTGTATGGGCACAACAACCTGCCCCGGTTCCACTGCGGTCGATTCTTCTGCGGTCAGGAAAAGCCGCTTTTCCTACACTGGCAGAGCTGGCACATTTGGCTGCATAACATCTTTCTCCATTGTTGTAAAAAGGGGAAAGGTCTGTATTGTTTATTGTGTGGTGTTAGTGTAGATGTACAGCCGTCACAGCCGCCTTCCCCGCCCACATGGCTGGAGCAGGTAAACTCCCGGGGGAGAAGTCCAGTGGCCTCGGGGCAGCAACTCCGGTCCGTGCAGCAGGGTTCCATCCAGTCACCAGCTGGCACTACTGCAACATCCGTACTTTTACACTGGGCTGATAGAGTAGCCACTCCTTCAAGATTAAGATGAGCGGACCCTTTACTATTCCAGCGGCCATAACCACTACCCTCTAGCACATCCTCCTCGAGAGGGCTGGGTCAGTAGTCCAGGGCCTGCAGAAGTGGCCTTTGTGAATTATGTGCAGTAATAGGGTGCGATAGTGAGCTGTGCTCCTCCAATTGCTGACCCAGACTGGAGCGCACCTCGCCTGGCACTAAGAGGCAGGTGGAGAAGAATCGCCTCAAAGCAGCCAGACCTACTTCCCCTTTCTGGGCGGCTTCCCTGCGATAGTGAGCTGTGCTCCTCCAATTGCTGACCCAGACTGGAGCGCACCTCGCCTGGCACTAAGAGGCAGGTGGAGAAGAATCGTCTCAAAGCAGCCAGACCTACTTCCCCTTTCGGGGCGGCTTCCCAGGAAAGGTAGTCCTGGGGTGTGGTACTGTAAATTACCTTAATGTTGATGTGTGCTGTGTGGCGCCAGAGTAGGTGTTCCCCCAACCTAGAGCACCAGTGGCTGAATTATGTAAATAGTCTACCTATCTTAATCTCCAATCTATTTACAAACTAGCAGTCCATTATTTTGGGCCATTATTGGCCATAAAGCAAATCTAGCTGGAAAAATGGTAAATTGGCCGAACAGTTCAGTTTTATGTTTACTTTTTTTTCACACGTCCAGGCTTATCAGTCTGTTTCTTTTCATTCCAACCCTTAGAGATAATAACATCTGCGAAGTTGTTACTCGGTACACGAGAAGCCAATTCTCTTCTTACTGGTATCGAATTGGAACAATAAATAAATGTTATTATTTTTGAAATTTAGAATTACTCTCTCACATGTATGTAAAAGTAATATTGGCCTAAATTATTAATATTAAAATTCGAATAAGCTTTTCAAAAAATCAGATCAAATCTTTTTTTTTTTCTGTTGCTATCTTGTAACCCTATCAGTATACTTTTATTTGCATTTTAGACCCTGTGCCAAATTTTTTTTTTTCGAAATCAATATTTACTTACAGACGCCATACCCGAGAAGCGGTGCAGGCGTTTGTTTGTCAAGAGAGCTATAATGAGACTGTAAATAAAATGTACTGCCCGTTAAAATTCTTTATACATATTATTCACGATGAAATTAGAATATCTTATAATCAGAAATGGCACAAATATTTAAAATACTGGAATACAATGGATGAGCGGATAATGTGTCATGAAATATCAGTTCAAATCTATGTTTAGTACTGTACTTCCAAATGGAATATATTCTGGTTAATACATTTTTTTCTCCTCGCTAGATTTGATCTCCGGCCCTTACTGCACTAGAAGGAAAAAGTTGTCATAAGGTTTGAATTTTCTATATTCAAAATTATGTAAACATTTTCATCGATATTGATTAATATTGTTTCCAAACTTGGACTGAAATGTTAACCCTTATTTCTAACTTAATCCCTTTCTAACAACACTAATTTCAAATTAGAAATTAGAGCTGAATCGCATTCGTAAGGAAATCTGCTTTCTATTAATTTCTTTCTAAAAAAATGTGCAATACCAACCTATCTTTTGCGAGCCTCTAATGACCGGCGGACTGCCCGAGACGTTTTCGAAAAAAGGTTTTATAGATTTAAATGTAATGAAGTTGATTTCAGGAAGTAGAAAACAATAATATTTTGAGACTTGGAGCTTGGATTTTATCTTAAAGCGTTAAAATGGTGACCAAACCAGTGGAGTTGGCAATAAAAGCTTTAATCAACAAGTGACTAGAGCGAAAAAAAGGAATTATTATTGAAATTCTGTTCCACAAAAAACCTTACCGTATGTAAAAAATTCGATGGAAAACTATCTATAAGGAATGGTCGGTGGAATCCTTTATTACAATTCCTCACATATTCCTTTTTCAAATTAAAATGAATTCCAGTTCATACTAACTCCCGTTTTTGAGCAATTTAATAATAATCAATGATGATAGGAAGGAATATCGCTAACTAAAGATGAACATATATTTAAATACATGTATACCTGTACCTCAGAAGTAAACTGTCGTACGTAACAATATATATATATATATATATATATATATATATATATATATATATATATATATATATATATATATTCAGTGATATTACAATATTACAAAAAAAAAGATACTGTGTGTATATGTGCATATATATATATATATATATATATATATATATATATATATATATATATATATATATATATATATATATATATATATATACACACAAATACACACACTATCTTTTTTTTTGTAATATCACTCATTGGTTGATTAATCGTGTCAAATATCGCTGTCAATTTTATAAATACATAGAGAGGGAATGAGAGAGAGGGGAGTAGATGGAGAGCGATTTCTTATTTTATTTAAAATTCTAGAGTTCTTATATATATATATATATATATATATATATATATATATATATATATATATATATATATATATATATATATGTATATTTATTTTTTTGCTACGTCACCTCTCCTCGTTTGCCTTATTCTTATAATTATTAATTCATTTATTCATATAAATACACTTTGCCTAAGAATAAGATGTCCCTGAAGGAGAGAGTTAGAAAGTGACTAACTTTTATTAGTTTTTAGCAGACGAAGAAGTTGTAACAAAATATTTTATTAAATATTTTCTCATTATCTTTTACTGCCTTGAGAAGTTTATATTTAAGGAGACTAATACTTTATATTTAAGGAGAGTTGAAATAATGATGGATAATACTAAAATTTACTAATTAAATGTTCGATTTTTTTTAAATCACTTATAAAAGAAATATTTCTAATCTGCATATTATGCTTATCGGTTAGATGATACAAAGTATTAATTATATTAATTATTACTTATATTAATTAACAATCTTTACTACTTATGGCCATTGAAATTTAATTTAATTTTAGTAATGTTTTAATAATTAAGAATAATAAAAGTTAATTATACTTGGTTAATCTTCTTTGTTTTGAAGTATCGGATACTGCAAGGTGATTTCAGCTGGAGAAAAAAATGAAATCCTTCACAAACGCGTTTTTTTTTCCTTTATTTCAAAACGTAATCAATCAAAATATACGCGACTGCTGAGATGCCATGATTCTGGGGCGAGAACTCAACCATAACTTCAGAGGAACGCTCGTTTCTCCCGATCGCCTTCCAGTATCCAATTCGAACGGAAGGATGCTTGGAACGCTGTCTTGTTCTTCGAAATCATGTTCGGATCGGTGATACGGAACGGCAGTTTGTTTCAAGTGCGTACCAGCTTAAGACCGGATGCATTGAACTAAGTTAACATTTGTAACTTGATTGGCTGTATGTTGCTAAGGGTATTCTATAGTGCCCTCTTCGGTTGGACAAAGTTTATCAACTACGGAAAAGTAGATATTTTCAACGGTGAATATTTTCAACTACGTCCTCCAGGTCTCTTCACAGCTTGCCGATTCTATAATTCCGTCTCTGAAATTCTTTTTCCTGATTAGCGCCTTTAGATGAAATAACAGCTTCCGCGCACTCCTCTTTTATTATTGATTATTTGTATCAATTAGTATCAAAATATATTCATGTTTAAAAATTATTTATTTAATAAACAAATAACTACACATTAATGCTTATTATGGTTTTTTATAACAACATAGTTCAGTGGTGACAATTTTTTTTTAAATAGATGCAAATTACTATTTCCTTATATAATTATTTGGATCCATAAGAAAACAATCATTAAAGTCTCATGTAGGGTGCTCTTAGATAATTTTTCTGGAATAACGAGTTATAGGGATTTAAAATATTTTAGAAAATGTTGGGATCAGATTTTCATTATGCATTGTAGCTAATTACGAAGTGGAAATAATCAATGAAAGAAAAGGGAATCTATGCATAGTTTTTATCATTCAACTCCTTAAAGAATTAACTCTATAAATCCTGGTTTGAATTAAAGGAGTTCATAAACAGTATTTATAAAATTAAAACATCCTGAGAGTAAAATAGCTGTAATTCATATCATAAAACATTATTTTCACTACCAACTGATACCTTAACATGTTTTTGGTAAATAAAGATCTATAAAAACTACATTGTCTTGGTAAAATTAGCAATCAGAAGGCCACCAACCTTTAGATACCCTTCATTAGTTCTTGACGTTTCGTGATTTGCATGCCATCATCAGAATTACGATGACAGTAATTTCTCAGCAGAGAAAGATTAAGTTGATTTTTTTATCACCTTTTTATATCTTTATTCAGCATAATAATTTACTTTTTTATGACACATAGATTCCTCTTGTCCAACCTTTTTACATTATGTTTATATTTTGTTGTTTTTGTCACGGTTTAAAAATTATATGGGCAGAAACATTACTGTCTTCAGCTAATATTTATTTTATATGCTTACGAAACTGCTCCAATTTTGACTTTTTTAAAGTCACAGGATAATAATAATTCTGTTTCTATTTTTTACATCTATTACATAGACAAGCAGTTTTTTTTTTTTTTTCCGTACCGATTACTTCGCACGGGGAAAATAGATATATCATTGGATAGGTACTGTCGTGCAAATGTGCATAATATAAAAATTGTTCAAATATTATTCCGTTAAGGCAGATAAATCTCTGTTCCTCTGTTACTGACTTTTCCACGATTATCTCTTGAACGAGTGGACCGACTTTGTTACTTAGCATTTTGTTTTGTATGATTTGGATCCGCGAAGCCTGTGTACCAAATCGATAATGCAGCACATGTTAGCTGCTGCGCAAAAGCCGAAAAAATATTTCTTCAATAGAATGTAGCGCAAAAACGGCGCAGAAAATATAGATGAAACTTGCATCAAGTCTTCTCCTTAAAGCCCTTTTAACTGTCCATATACTTCCTACATCCCAGACAAAAAAATAAAAAATAAAAACAGTTATGACGAAAAGAATACTTTATACGCGCATAACTAAAAAAGGATACTTTTTTTTCGATTATACTTATGCTCATTTGAAAGATAATTAAATTTCCTCTAACAAAAAAAAATCATCGAAATAGGATCATTATTAGTAAAGATATAGCGCATTGGACTTTGTAGCCATGTTTTATGTTCCTACTGCTCCTAGATTAGGAAATTACTATAAAACTTGGAACTGTCCCCGTCGAGACCTAATAGGAGACGGTTAAGGGAATTGACGGATTACAGAAATACCATTAGAAATATACCTTTTCCGATAATCGAATTCAAGCGGATCACTGTACTGTGCGGTCCTACGTAATGAATCTCGACCTATCCACTATGTTTAAAATTAGTTGGTAACCTGTATAGCCCAATATATAGGTACATCCCAGCGTGCATTGATAGGTGGCAAAAGATTTTTTTTTAGGATTGTTTGGTACGCTGAGGGGAACCTGAAACTAAGTTTGCGACCTCGAAAGCCCCTGCAAGAACTTTTAGTAGGCGAAAAACTTCGAAATTTTGGCACTTATTTCAGTTTTTTGCTTATTAATCAAAAACTACATGTCCTGCAGAAAATTTTATTCCTATCAAAATTAAAGTAGACAAAATTACCAACAAAATGCACTGGTAAAACTTAATTTATATCATCTTAACCCTTACCTACAGGTCTTTGAAGTTTGATGAAATTTTCAAAAAAATCTTATAATGCGGGATTTTTCTCATTTTGGTTTCTAATATAATGTTTATGGTGCCTATTCTATATTTTTAATTATACCTATGTTGTAGAAGTATTAATAGGATGGACATACATGTATTCATATGTATTGACATAAACATATATGTAGTATATATAGCAAAATAAGTTATAACATTAAAAGGATTTTGTTCATTTTGACTTGTATTTGATCGTTTACGGTGCCTATTCTTTTCTTTTATTCTATTTGTTTATGATAAATAACCATTAGTTATGTTGTATAAGTATGTAATAACCATAGGTTTCTATAATATGTAAAATATAGTTTTGTGGTTTTCAGGAAAATTATAGTGAAAAATTGATAAAAAGTATAATTGCAATATATTGATTATCAAATTTAATAGATATCTAAGCATAAATATTTATAATAATAATAAAAGAATATTTGTCAATAATTAATATAAATCTCAGACGTTCTGAAGACCCAGGTAGAGATTCCTCATCCTCCGCAAATGCCTGTTCCTCCTCTTCAGCTTCAATAATATTTTCTTCTTCCTCTCCTTGTCCTCGTCCTCCACATCCCCGTCAATGTCATTCTCGATTTAAATTGGTGGGACGTTGGAGCAAGATGAGACCGAACAATTTTCGCATATTGTGCTTCATATGAGACCAGATTTTCGCACTGTTGCAACGTTTTTTGCAGCTGCAAAACACTGATTGGAACAATGACTGGGTCAGGTTCTTTTTCAGTTGGATGGGTGTGAAACCGAGGCTGTCCCGTTTCCACCCCCCATTTTAACGGATCTAAGTTGTTGCCCAGCCAGCACTAAACTTGAAAAAATGTCCTAAAAACTGTGTAGGTCAGCTGCATCTAGTGTTGGAAGTAGGCTGGGCAGATTGAACCTGGTGTTTGTAGACATTTTGACGAAGAGGTAGTATATTGAGTCATCGATTCAATGCACAACTATGATCGCTCCAACACCATACACGGCCATCAGAGTTTTCCCCCTGCTCTTCTGAGTTTTGCTGCTGAGAGAGTTCTCTCGTAAAACAGGTAAGCGGCTTCTTTCAGGGCCGGGATTTTGTTTTCAATGACACATATTTTTGTTTTCCCATGGTCGAACGGAGACGACGTTGTGTCCCAACCAGGGAATGCATGCGCAAAAAGATGGTATTTAGGATCATACTGATACGATGAGGTACAAGTATGTAATAATTGAGGTCGAGAAATATGAATCATCTTTGCCATTACTCCCTGGTTTGAGAAGATGTACATTATTTGTTGGAATTGAAAAGCCCTTACAGTCCAACGATCACATCAACATCCTCACTTAGGATAACAACAATATCAAAACTGCTCGAATGTGAAAGAGCTGTGTTTACAATGAGTACATCGGCGTCCTCTACTGCCTCTAACACTTTCATTGAGCCTTTTTCAAAATATGTTTTTAACATTTGAATCAGACGGCTCTTGTTATATTTATTCCCCTAGCACTTATCTTGGGAAATAGCAGGGAGTGTTCTCTCATCGAACATAATATTGGCTGACGTATTAATTTGGAATACTTTCTGAACTATCTCGCTGTTTCGGATCACTAGGGTGGCCATCAAACACGACCATTACTTGTGATCCGCATTGTCTCTTGACATAGGTGAAGTACTTCATGCAGAAATAATCAAAAGATTCAGTCCTTTCCCACACAACTTGGTGAAGGAGTAAACCTCCATCCATCACAACCATCTTATTTTTCAACAACGACATCTGGATATCTGCGGTTTGAAAACATTGCACAGTAATGATTTGGTTCCCTTTCGTAATCCCTCTTCACTGAACAAAGATAAGGGATGACGTGTCAGTTCATAGGTAAAGTAGTGCTTTAGATCTTCGTCGGACTGTTAATTGACTCAATTAAGTAAGGTATTATCTACCTTTCCTAATGCATTTAAGGTTAATTTAGTGCATTTAAGTTGTGTCTCAATTAATTGACTCTTTTGTGTAGCACCCTTCTATTCAACTCCAACTCTCTCACTTCGATATATCCCTCTCTCTCTCTTTTACTTCTCTAATATGACCAATGGGCAAATTAATGTTATAACTTATATTACTGTGTTTATGTCAATACGTGTATGTACATCCTATTAATACTTATACAATACAGGTATAATTAAAAACATAGAATAGGCACCATCAACAATTATATAGAAATCAAAATGAGCAAAATTCCGTTTTTTAAGATTTTTTTGGAAAATTTCATCAAACTTCAAAGACCTGTAGGTAAGGGTTAAGATGATATAAATTAAGTTTTACCAGTGCATTTTGTTGGTAATTTTGTCTACTTCAATTTTGGTAAGAATAAAATTTTCTGTAGGACATGTAGTTTTTGAGTAATAAGAAAAAAACTGAAATAAGTGCCAAAATTTCGAGGTTTTTCGCCTACCAAAAGTTCTTGCAGGAGCTTTCGAGGTCGCAAACTTAATTTTAGGCTACCCTTACCATGCCAAACAATCTTTAAAAAAAAATCTTTTACCAGCTATTAATGAACGCTTGGGGTACCTATATACTGGGCTAGTAGGATAATCCATCCTGTTTGCCTTAATAGGAAAGGTAAGAAAAGACTTTAAACCCCAATAAAAAAAAAAGAAGGATCACAGCATTATGAATACTATGCACCCATAAAAAATAACTTCAAATTTGCGAATAAAGTGTGAAATTCAAAGCGTTTAAAAACAACAGCTGAGGCTGCTTAAACTTTATTCGTTTAATATTTTCTAATTCTTGTTCCTTCACTTCCTATCGAACAGAATAATTCAGAGATTTTGAGCCTACGAATATATGTAATTGACTTATTTAAGTATGTAATTGTCTTTTTAAAAACTAATTTCGCTTTCTCCGATTACATATTTGTACCTAGTATTACATGGTTCATAGGCTATTAAACTATTGTTAGTATTGCTGTACGTTACGTGAATATAAAAAGTATAAAACTACTTTTCTATAAATATTTTCCTTTGAAATTCTCACATCTTGAGTTAAAAACTCCATCTTTTTTTGTTTTCTATAATACTGACGGTAAACAGAAACTGGAGGATAAACGAGTTAGTCCAACTTTTGCTTGTACTGTGATCGATTCAAATTTTTGATTTGCAGTTTTCTACAATTCTGAGTCCATATAAAAGTATTTTCGGTCCTGTCTAGGTGTCTTTCTGTACCACGATTATCTTTTGAACGTATATTTTGAAATTTAATTATTTCGATTTTTTAATTTCAAATTACATTCATGCATTAGCAGAACAAAACGCTTTGTGCTCGTTTTATAATAATTGTATAAATAAATCACAAAACTGATATAATATTTTATTTCTAGTCGAATTTCGACCGTTGGGCGATCTTTGTTAAAAAGATTATTCATTACATTACAAGATGCTAATTTTATTTTTATATATTTCTTCTCTTTATTTTACAGGATGTTCATATAAAGTAAATAATATCAACTACAGGGTAACATCAGGATAGAATGGAGAGTCTTGGAAACGAAGTTTAAGTCGTCAGCAGTAGAACAACCGCTCAAAGTAAGTAAATCATCAAAGTATTTAAAAAAAAAATTATATAATGCTATTTCATATATTATAATGCTGGGCATAGTTGTAAATAGCGATTCAATATAAATGTATTGCGGTCATTAATTATATCAGTCTATGAATTTGAATTATGATACATTTAATTATTATAATATATTTAACAACGAGCCATTGAAAGTTACAAAATAATATTTTTTTAAGATTACAAAAAAAATTCAGAAATTACATAAATCAGAAACCCTTTGAACAATTCAAAACAAATTAGGGTCGTCGGTAAAGGTTCTTTAACTTTGCTTGGCCTTAACTACTCATACTCATAAGCGTACGCAGGGACAGAAGGGATCCGTGCCTCCCTCCCTAAAAGTTATTGAAACATATAAATTTAATTAAACAAGTGGAAAAAATAAATTACAGTTTAAGAAAAAAAGGTGTGGTTGGATTATTTTTAATTCCATGCACGTAAATAATTTTCAATTAAATTAATCTATGTACTTCGTATAAGTTTTTGTTGATCGACTTTAATCTGACGCAGTAAATTCTGCACGTCACGTCATTGGCAATCACATGATCATTTTGTTTCTATTTTGTCTATGATGTGATGTATATGAAACGAGTCTACACAACGTTGAAAGGCATTATACTACAATGTTAATAGGTAACTGTCATACATTCAGGACCCAACCTAGCAAAAGGGAGGAGTAGCCAATTGTAAAACACAAATTTGCGACTTCGGAAGTATCGTACGAGCTGCGTAAAAATACACCGAACTTTTGCCGCTATTTTCAGTTATGCATCTATGTTACACTATCATCAGCTACATTAAAACCCACTTTGGTAGCAACATATCGGTTGTTTTCGATGGTTATCTAGAAGATGCGATTAATAAGATACCGAACCCGACTCTATGCTTTCCACTTTTGCTATGATATAATTTTTGAGGAATCCACCATCAGTGAACTACCTCAGGAAAAAGTATTGGCCAACGAGAACAACAAGAGGCGCCTCATCACATTTCTTTACGATTCATTTGAGATGCGGAGTACTGAAGTGAAAGTTGCCGAGAAGATGCAGATCGGAACATTTGACCTTGTGATTGCAGTACGAAAAGATGTCGATCTCCTCGTTCTTCACAATGGTTTAGATTTTTATTCTACTTACATCTACTTCCAGAAGAGTAGCAGAGGTGAAGTCGGCAATTGTCATTACCTCAAACTCCTCTTTCAGTCATATACTCGCTCAATACTGACCAGAGATAAGGCTTTTTGTAATCGCTTGGTTCCAACAGAGGATGCAGCACACCACCATTCTTACAGAACTTACAAAAAAGTTCAAAAGTTGTTGGAAGTTCTACTTCAAATCCTACATATTGTGGGTGGAAGCTCGATGATCAGGAGCTTACCCTTATCACAATCATTCTGGATCCTACTCCACAGATCTCACTGGGGATGATTTCCAGCAAGTGCAAAAACGTTGCAGCTGCCGGAGAGCAGTATTATATCGATTCTTTGCTGACAAATTATGTCAGAACTTCCAATCTTACGAACGGCAACAGGAGCTTGCACATGCTGTTTGATTTGAGAATTCCTGTAATGAACTTGTTCCTTCTTCAGAGGATCATTTCTCGAAGCCTGGGTCGTTAAGATTAATGAAATTACAATGAGTTTTATTTTATACGTATGTGTTTAATTAAAATAACGGACAATAAATTACGATTGCTGATATCTCAGGCTGAACTTTTACATAATTGAAATTTATCCCTTTTAGTGCCGACGATATATTGTTGTTCGTAGCATTTGTGAAAACAGTGCGTAAATAAATGATTAATAATAAATGATTAAGTATTAATGATATTATTATTAGATTGCATATGATGAATAGAGTATAGTTTATGTGATGGTATGATATATATTCGCATCGTGAGATAAGTACCTATATCTCAAAATACAATATTTTCGGTTGACACTAAAAGGGTTAATGATCATATTCATATAAAACACATTGAAATCATGCCATGAAAGGTAAAATTCAATAACGTATTCAACAAATAAATATTCCCACATCATTAATCTATAAAAAAACAAAAAACAATTAGTATAATTTACCTAATTAAATTGGTTAGTTTAACATATTAAAATACAACTGAGCTAATTACTCGACTAAACTACTTGAAGCTACCCTTCACCTGATCTCGAGCGGCAATGATAGTGGTGTTTTCGACGATATATCCGACTGAAATAAAAATTAACATCAGAAAACTAAATCATGGTTTAGGGCCGTAAAACCAATATGGACTGATTATGGAACAATTTGGATTAAAATATCAGAAACCAAATAAGAATTGTATCGTCGGTAATAATTAATGATCCGACAAAATAAATTACCTTACATGCTCAACTATTTCATAATAAAAATGCACAAATTATCCCAGTATACCTGCACTGACATAAAATATATTCACAGGCTTCCCTCCATTTTCGTCTCGATCTTAGACTTCCTAAAGCTACTTAGTTCGGAACAAGTTCGGCTCATGAGCTAAGTCAAAAAATCAAAGTCACACAACTTTCCCTTACCGTCCTATAATAATTATCTTTTTAATATAATTTTAAAGAGTTCACCTAAACAATGCTTGAAATAAACTCATCAGCATTCACTTCTTCACATCTTCTCCCATCTAAGTTAATAAAACAGTTTTTTAAACAATTTTAGAACAACAATTATGTACACTACTTGTATATTTTAATTAGGGATCGATCCTTCTATACCATCATGCGGATGTCAACTATATATTTTAAGTTTGCCAAGTTGAAAATATATTTTCAAAGTTTCGGTTTAGTTTCCATGGAAATAGTTTGTTTCCATTAAATAATATAAAAGTAGAAATTATTAAGTTAATTTCTTCTTTTGTATACTTAAATTACTCTCCTTTCGGATGCGCTCGGTTATCCATCTAGGGTCTTGTATTCCTCATAAGATAAACTGTATCTTTGCTAATACTGGTCCGATTTTGATGATTCTTCTTTTTGTTTTTTTAGATAATTTAATAACCTTTCATACAATTCTATAAATAGTTGACTATACATTACATCCGTTTTAAGATAAGCGCAAATAAAATATTCTTTTCATCATAACTTTTTCCCTGCATTTTTTCGTTGGTATAGTACAAGTATGAAAAGATAAAGGCCTCTAAGGAGAAGACATTAGACAATTTTCATAAAAATGAAGCCGTTTACGAGAAAATTGTGAAAAATTGTAAAATCGATTATAGTAAGTGGCACTTCGATATTGACGAGAAAGTTGCTGTAACTTTTAATTCACATGCATGTGTCTAAATTAAATACGTAATTAAGTGAAATTAAAATCGTCATTTCTTATATTTTTAGTAACCATATTCAGAATGTTACCCATTTTATAGAACTGTTTTATCCGAATTCGCAAGTATTTTTGAAAGTTTAAATCGATTTATTAAAAAAAGAAAGTTATTTTTTAAAAAGCTATTGGAAATAATTCATCAATGGAATTCAATGAGAATCGAAGTTGTTACGTTAGTTCTCGGGTCAACGGAATCCCATCTATTATTGAGGAGGAAAGGTGAGCTATAAAAAATAAAAAGGAAGATAATATTTTTAATGTTTACCATTCAACTGATAAAGAATTTGAACAAAACTTAAAGGATTAAACGTCGGGTTGAAATAAATCTAAAAGAATCCAATAAAAATGCGATACGGGAAAACGTTGTCTGAGTTTCATAAAGTTAAGGAAAAGAAGTCATATCAAAGAACAAGATTCTACTTTGAAACCGGATATTACTTTTTTCAGCTTCTCTGACAAAAATAAAAATACCTCATCAGTGATCTCATGATCAAAATCAAACATTATAAAATACAATGGTATTTAGATAAAAAATCTTTAAAAGCGGACTATTCTATTAGAAAGGTTAGTTTTTACTGAGAATACAGACCAGGGGATTTACAATTGTACCACAAGGAAAACTCAATGGACGGGATGCCAATAACACGGATATTCAATGGCTTGGAAGTAATGCCTGGGCTTATTAAATGGGAATCGAAGATACATTGTATGTAACAAGGCTTTATCAAAAGTAGCCAATCCTGCTGAGTACATACATTCATGATACATGATACATTCATTAAATTTATTATATTTTCCAAGCATATAATCATTTTCCCATATCCTGAGTTTGCGGGGTAAAAAACAAACTTTTTGTTTAACAGTCAAAATATAACACGCCCAACTCAGAGTCAGAATTTACGCCACAATAGTAAACACAAGCTAATCTGTCATAGGAATTTCCTTTGAAAGATTAGGTCCTGGGCCTGAAAATAGTCCTTATTGGTTGGCCCAAAACAATGGGAAACAGTAACAAAAATGTTTTTCCCCTTTATTTTGACTATTTCATTGACAATAAATTGAGTTTATCCGTTTCTTTAGTAAAAAAAACTTAGTTAACGCAATGGATAATCAGAAAAAAAATTCATTATTGAAAATATCTCCTACTTATAATTTGATATATCTTTTCCTCGTCTTGTCTATTATGCGAAATAAATTTAATTAATTTTTTTTAAGTTATCGGAGAGTATTAATGGAATATGTTCCAATAATATTATATTTTTATTTTTACCTAATTCAATTAATTAATTATTCTCTCATTAATTTAGTCTGAACTGTGTTATACAATTTATTTTTAAATTTACAATTATTATTAATTTCTTTACTTTTTCTTATTAATTATTTAACTAACTAACTAAATGGCACAACAGCCCTAGTTGGGCCTTGGTCTCACACAGAATTGATATCCATTCCAGCCTTTCTTCCGCCTTCGCCATCCTCACTCCCAGCCGCCTCAGATCGTCCTCCACGTCGCCCAACCACCTCAGCTTCGGTCTTCCTCTCAATCTCTTTTCGCCTGACCTGCCTGCCATTCATCTTCTTTGGTAGACTCTCATCCGGCATCCTTTGCACATGGCCAAGCCACAACAGTCTTCCTTCTTTGATAATCTCCACAATATATTAGGATCGCCAAAGAACAAATCAAGCACACTATTTCTTATAATTATCTAATCTCCATGCCTGTTTACCGGGCCGAAGATTTTTATGAGGACCTTTCTTTCCCAAACCTTCAAGATCATCTCACTCTCCTTGGTAAAAACCCAGCTCTCGGTTCCAAATGTGCCCATAATTATGAAAGTGGTCTAAGTCAAAATTAAAAAAAAAATGAATTTATCACTTATTTCACACGACATGATTTTAAACTAAATTTATTCAATGTAATTTTTACGATATCGTCAAAAATGAATCTTTAGATAGTAGTTGTAATTAAAACGTTATACGGAATTCATTTAGTGTTAATTATAAAAGTGATATAAGCCAAATAATTTAAAGAAATTATATAAATATAACTTAAACTATTATATAAACTTAAAAGAGGATGACCAAAAATATACGAAAATATTCAATTACTTCCATTATACAACACCACTAGACCAGTAATGGAAGAAAAACATAAAGATCTTATGTGTTTACTACCATACATCCCTCCATTTTTTCAGGAACATTTTAAAAATCTTAAAAACTCGAAATTATGATAAAAATGGATTACTTGTTAAAAATGTTTAATAAATGTTTATGAATTATTTCGTTAAAGTTGTTGTTTCAAATAAAAATCACAATTTTGTATTACTTTAAGTCAATTATAGGACATTCAGTTAATTTTGAAAATGGTCTAAGTCAATTCAAGCTTTAAAAACAACATTTTCCTATGAAATTCACAAAAAATTTCATATCTATAATAAATTTCCATTAATCAAGGCTAATAAAATTAAAAATTGAAATGCCGCATAATATAAAAATATTTTTTAATTTATTCAAATGCGATTCATTAAATATCTCGAAACAAGAAATATATGACTTAGACAACTTTCATAATTATGGGCACAAATGTTGCCACAGGCATGTTATACTCATATAAATGGTGTTTTTTGCAGATCGAGACAATTTCCCGAATTTAAACACTTTATTTAGCGTAAAAAAAAGGCATCTCCTACCAGCCGCTATTCTGGCTTTGACCTCTGCACTTATATCGTTTTCTTCTGTTACTAGAGATCCTAGATATTTGAAGCTCTTGCAGCGCCTGAATTTGTGTCCATTGATTTGCACTTCTTCTTTCCTGCATATTTCTGTTCTTGACTTCCTCATATATTCCTTCTTATTTTTGGTAATTCTTAAGCCCTTGCTCGCTGCCGCCGCTTCGAACTCTTCTATGGCTCCTGAAAGTGCTGGTAATTTGCGCGCTGTAAGGACTAACATCGTCTGCCTACGCCATATGTTGGGTTAGCCTGTTACAGACATTTCCATTATTAAATATTTATGATTCATTAATTAAGTTTCCAAATTTACTTTTCCTTTTTCTTTTTCCAAGTTTCTTTATTAAAAAACAAATAATAATAAAGTAATCAACTGTGCGAAAATCAGTCTATGAAAAAGTGTGAATGGCAACATTACTTTGGCTTCAACCATTTATTTAATTTATATAATTAACTAATGGAAAAATCAAGCCATCACTCCGTGTATAGAACAATGAACATTTAATATCAAATCAGAAGAAGAAATAAGTGAGTACAATAATACAGTAGTATTAAACATAAGTTATTAATTCATACCAGTTGAGTTTTTAAAAATAAAACTGACCTTTGATAAGGCATTACCTGTTGACTAATCGAAGTGCAAATTAGGAGAGGAGCAAAGTCGCCTTCAGCTGATAAAAATAAATACATAGTTTTTTAAAATATATATATATATATATATATATATATATATATATATATATATATATATATATATATATATATATATATATATTAAAAGTTTAAATATTGTACGTAATTTAAATTTAATTAGTACGCTGTTCTAATTCAATTAATCTAATAAAATTATTTTTCGAAAATTATTCTATTGATTTATAAATTTATACATAAATACCATAATATAATTGAAAAGAATTTGGTAAGGTAAATATAACTTGAGTATACCTATTTTGAATTTATAAAGATAGTATTTAAATAAATATTAAATAATATTTAATATTATTTAAGTAAAATTTATAATTACAAATTTTCAAACATTGCAATATGAAAACATACCTCTTCTATTTTATTTTTAATTTTTTTTTAATATTCTCCTTGTAGTTACACTATATTTATTTTTCTGAAATATTAATTATTCTTATAGATTTTTTAATAGCTCTGAAAAAAAACCTACAGCTTATGCTGAAATATCGGTACTCAAAAAACAAATATCAACTGCATTTTATTGTTCGCATAAGGTACTAAGGTACTAAACTATCATACCATAAGGTGACTACACACGCAGCTGCAAGCTTGAGAACCATGCACTTTCAATATTTTTGTATAAGGACGGAGAATTTCCCTTCGACACCTCAAGCTATATACGAGTATACTTGAAAAAGCACCAGTTTGCACTTGGACAAGGGTAAATCATCAGTTATGATCACCTCACTAATTATGAGCAGGATTTAACAATTATCACAACAATAAGCTACTAATTTATTTTTTGTGATGGTCATTCAAGATATATTTTAAGGAAGTGTTCAGTTTTAAAAAGTAAAACCTAAAAGTGCATTTAGACGACCAGACCAGACCAGAGAAAACGGGTCGTGTAAACGCTCACGCACTACCAGATATGGGCATGGCTATTTGCCGTTCAAGTAGCCACACACCCATATCAGGTAGTGTGTGAGCGTTTACGCGACCCGTTTTCTCCGGTGTGGTTTGGTCTGGGGTCCGGTCGTCTAAATGCGCCTTAAGAGGAATTGATATTTAGAAATCAAAAATCTAAATTTAAAGACTGAATGTGAGGGGTGATACAGGGATTTTCTACGCCGGGATCGAAATATATCTAGTAGAACTACTGAATCCGAATCACCAGCAAACTCTCGAGTGTCTGAAAAAGATATGCGTTGTTTGTTTGGTCAGTTGAAAGTATTTTGATGGAAGAAAATATTAATGATGTTTTATTTCACTCTTCACATTTCTCTAAAGGAGATAAATCTAAGTTTATTTTAAATTCCGGTTTATTTTCAAATCAAGAAATTTTCTCAGAAAGGCTGTACAAATGTTTACGAAATGGATGATTGTTCAGCAAAATCATCAATTACAGTTATGTTCACTTTTTCGGACTCAGGATGGGTATTTCCACCAATGCAAAAGAATCCTTAAGAGGAGTTGGAAGGAATGATAGTGGGTGGATGAGGTCAGAAGTATTTTAGAGTAAATCACGAATATTTGGATGCTCTTTTTAGAAAAAACAACAATAATATTGAACGGCCAATAACGTCAAATAGTTTCTATGTACTAATAGTAATTTTTAAAATAATATGAAAATTATTTTTGGTGGCACAACTATAAGGTTTTACTATGACCATAACCCCATACATCGTACTCATAACAGGTATTTTAGCCTATTTGTAAAAAAACATTAGTAAAAAACATATATATTATAGGAAAATACAGGCCATTTGTAAATTATACATTTAATAGAACAAGTATTTGTGAATCTAAGTATGTTATCAAAGATGCCACATGGCAAACTGAGTATACCCCCTTTTGCATCAATCAACCTTAACTGTGACCTTTTACCCAATGTTGACCTCAGATGACATTGTGTTTAATTTGGCTGCGTTTTGCCATGTCCTCAAGAGGTACGTGAAAGAAGAAACGTGATATGTGGTGTAGAGAGAGGTTAATGAAAAGAAAAAGCTATTACCAAGTTAATTGACTGAGAGAATTAAAAGAAATTTCCTCATGATTGCCATAATTATCTCAACGAACGAACGAAGAAACTTACATGAACCTATTGTCATTCGCAAACCTTTAATTAAACATAAGGTTAGGATCATGAGAGAAACTCTAGCCACAAATGATTAATAACAACATTACAATTTCTCGTTATCGAAATGAGTTACGAATATCTCAAATATTCGACTATGATGTCACTATTGGTTTCTCTCTACAAGAAAAAACACGTTCCGTTTTACTCGTGCAACCGGAGCTTGTCGAACTTGCCTGATTCAAATTCAGTTCATCATCAAGCGACATGTACAATTAAAATTATGCGCTAAATTATCCTGCAGAAGCTAAAGACTGCTTGCATACAAAGATTGATCGTTCATGCTTTTCAAGCTAGCATTTACGTGTGTAGGTGTGTTGCCACCTTTACACAAAAATTATTTTTAGCTTTTTTTCTTTTCTTTTTTTTAGTATTCGCCTCGGTCTAAGATTTTAAATCTCTACGATCAACAATTTTTACACAATAAACATAAGCCAGCATGTTTTTACATGTCTTACGGTTGGGTTGGGTTTTACATTAATTGAATTCTGAAATGTTGAACCAATGATTAAAGGTAAATATGTTTTCATTCAAATTTTGTCTTTTGGTAGCTAAATTACTCAGAATATAATTCAAAATAAAATTTTAAACACTTGCACTGCCCTCTTCGGTACGCTTAGGATTACACAGGCCTACAAAAGAAAAACAAAATTTGGTTTCTAGGATTTTGGAACTGATTTTAGTTATATTTTGCGCTCTAAGTCTAAATCTGAAATCATTTTTTTCTACCAGCTCAATTTTTTTAGATAAGTGTGAAAAAGGAAGTAAAACCGGCTGGTGAAGGTGAAAGTGATTATGAGGGATGTCAACAATTCCTCAACGTTTCCATCAGGATGAGTTAAATGACCTCGTCTGAGATCTTAATCTTCAAAAGAAGTTTCTGAATTACTGGCTTCTACGTTGAAAGACAACAATTTAACCAAAATTACTGTTTTCCTTACAAGATAAAAGTAATCTTGTATTTTATCACAGTACTAGAGGACTCCTAGAAAAAATGAGTCTACCTGAATATTTTCCCGATGATTGGCAGCTATTTATTGATAGCTCAAAGCGAAGCCTGAAATGTGTTCTTCCACACAATTGGAACAAATATGGTTCAATAACAATTGTTCAATCAACGTCAATGAAATAAACATATAGCATCATAGATTTGGTCTTGGAGAAGATAAGGTATCGTGATCATCAATGGGGGATTTGCGTGGACTTAAAAATGGTAAACTTTCTCCTCGGACAACAAAGTGGCCACACCAAATATCCTTGTTTCTTGTGCCTGTGGGATAGCGCAGACAAAACACAGACAAAAAATTTGTCGGAAATTTTCTCGGGTCCAACGAAAAGCAGAAAACTATGTTGAACTGGTAAACAATATGCTTACAAATTTCAAATCCCTAGGGTGCAACATGAGTATTAAGGTGCACTATTTACACAGCCATTATTCTGAAACTTTAGTATACAGCAGTAAGGAGCAAGATGAAAAATTTCATCAAGATATTAAAATTAGGGAAGACCACTATTAGATGGGATACGCACATGATGGCAGGTAGAAAGGTACTGTTCTAAGATATATTCAAGAAGGGCACGAAAAAGAAACTTCCGAAGTGTTGAGTGACTCGATGGCTCTATCGATGACTCGGTACGGTCTTTGCATGTATAATAAGATTAGTATATATACTAATAATATTTGTATAATATAATGAAATTTGTATAATATAATAATATTTGTGTAATTTATTAATAAAAATTTCATGTTTAATTTTTAGATTTGATACATGGATTTAACCTAATATAATGTAAAACATATATTTCATTAAAACATTATATCTTAGAAATTGGACCTCCTAGGCAAAATCTAGCACCATATTCCGGGAGCCAAATTCATATGAAAGCAGCTTAATATACCCAGGCACCAAAACTACTGTTGGACAGTATTATCTTGAGCTTGAATACCTCTGGCCCCTTTGGTAGAGGATCCGGAGTTCGGAATGTGTCAATGAGCTTCATTACTTAGGAGAGACCTCGTTACTTAATATATGAAGGTGGCTTCTACTGAACCGTGTTTCTGTTCTTTGATGTATTATTAGAGCTTCTCCAAAGTGATTTGCAATAAAGAGTTTATTACTAGCGTCTCTAATTTTTTCTTATGCTTTCTTCTAGAGCACATTTATTAACAGGTGAATGCTTCATTCATTAGCATCAGGGGCTTCTTCTTCGACGGTACCAAGTGCCTCTAATCTGCGAGAGACTAAACTTTAAAGTGTTAGCGTTCCGCGGTTGGGCCGAGTATTAGTTTGCTATGAGTTGGAATTCTCAGATCTGCTTCAACAACTTATTAATTCACAGCTACGGACAATTCTTCCATAACTATAAGTCAAACGTGCTCTGTAAAAGTAATGTTGGTTTATACTTGCTGATCTCTTGGCTACACACTACCCAAGTGCTTCTCTCCAAATATTTCTATATAAAATATGTTGCCTACACTTATTCATCATAATAACTACTTAGGTACATCGCCTACATTATTAATTCTATGTTTACCATTGCAAAAAAAAAAAAGTTGTTCATTTTAAATGATTGCTTATTAGATTTATCTAAACTGTTCACTGCGATAAAATAACATTCTAAGATAAATAGTTTTGGTTTTTAATACTTACTATAAACTGTTCAGTAGTTCAAAACATGTCAAAAAACCGTCGATTTTTTTAAAATATATAACTAAAAAAACGAAAATGGGGAAAAAATAAAATATTGCATTTTTAATTTTACTTGGCTGTACTTACTGCATACCGTCCAAATGTCTAACTATCGAATATGCAAAAATACGATTTTAATATTCTTCAATTTAATACGAACTAGTTAAGGTATGCATTGCAGCAAAGACAACACGATGTGGATAATACAACATTATGTGGATGCTATGTATATGCTATGATGCTAAAATAATCATTGAATTTTGAGACATCGAGTTCCAAATCATTGGTTGATTTGACATAAAATGACTCTAACATGATACTGAAGTTTCTTTTTTGTGAACTGATTAAAAAAGAATTATATTTGAAAAAGGTATTACTTAATTATAAATAAATAACTAATGCGAAATAAGATAAAATGTAAATTATAAAAATTGTATGAAAACAAAATAAGACTGTACCAGTTAGGTATTAACTGTGGTATTTTCTATTGTCCAATCTACTTTATCTTTCCTATTTAAATTTCAATAATTTAATTCACTTCTATTCAATTTTTCTCCTTTAAATTTACAAGAAGAGGGTTCATTATAATTATGTTTTAGAGAAGGTGCTTCATTGAAAATGTATACATTTAAATCATGAAAAAAAAAAAAGTAAGGAGAAATTTAGTTTGAATTCTAAATTAGTTGATTCCAGATATTATACGCCCTAGTTACTATGAAAGGACTAATTTATTTTAAATTAGTATTTATTGAAGTTGAGACTTGAATTGGAACTATTTCTAAAAGTAATTTATTCCCTAATTCTTTTATCAAGCCGTTTTTAAATTGAAGTAATTAACATAAGATTTTCATTCAAAATTGCGTACCTTTCGTTGTATCTCTATGGAGTGTTCATAAATTTAGGATTTCCATGTAAATTAGCATCATACTAAAGACTAATCTGGGAACATAATATCTTTATGTTAAAAACAACCACTACTAAAAAGCTAAACCTTTAACTACAGCTAACTTAACCTGGGAACATCATATTTATACAGTAAAAACTACCACTGCTAAAAAAATACTCTACATTTTTTTACTAAGCTATACTTATTGAGGTACCAATAGAGTTAATCTACTTAAACTTTATGATGTTTGTTTACCATGTTCTAATCTTAGTCCATTGATCCACAGTTCTGCTCGTCCCATGTACTTCGTAAGCTGGATACTGCCCATCACGCCGGAATACGAATCGCGAAAGGAGTATCCCGAACTAGTCTCGCTCTTAGCCTATGTTCCGAATCTGGACTATCACGGTTTCTTAGGAGATCATAACTGGTTATCACCCACGCTTCAGGTTTCTTTGTTTTCAATATTTCTCTTATCTTTAACAAATCAAACTTTTAGAATTATGGAGTAATATGTTAATCTACGGGGACGTTGTAAATGCACCTAACTATTGAATTTTGTACTCTTTGGAGTTTGTTGAGTGATTTTCAATTGCTGCTGTGTAGACTAAGCTGCCAGAATTGAAGTGCGGTATTATTGTTGATTGAACTAGGATTTCCTTCAGAGCTAATGATGGATTAAAATTTATTTTTTTAAGTAAATATATTGATTTGAAAACCTTTTTACAGATTTCATGTGTGTGAAAGTCCCAAGATAATGTTTCATTTAGGGTCATGCCTAAATCTTTGACTTTGGCGTAATCTTAGCTTAACAGTTTTATACAAAATTACTTTTATAAAACTTTTGGCATTTTATGGGAGAGGAGGAGTTTTTACAGGTATGAAATTTTAGTTTCAAGGGGAGGAGCAAAATTAAGGTTGACCTTCCCCTTACAAAAATCCGAGTTCTGGCCCTGATTTTGGTGAAAAGCAGTTTTATATAGTTCCTTTTGGTGTTATCATGTTCGTTTTCACACAAGAATAATAGCATTGTAAAGACTTTGTCCTAAGCTTATTAAGATAGTTGTAACATCTTGTGCTATAATTTAACTGACATAGGATCTGAATGATTTAACTGGATGCTATCAGAAGTTTTGTAACCGATGTTTAAATAAATATAAAAATAATATAAATTTATTGTTAAAGGGCAGTCAACCAGATAAAACTAATACGCAAGAGGAAGGAACAATCAAAGAAAAAACTTTCGTGTCGAGTTAATTATTTAAGGCTAAGTAATATAATTAATCTTCACTAAGTATAGTTAGTTTCATCTAGTTCTAAAGCAAGAGATTAAAATTTCTAAAGTTAACTAAGTTTCTATGCGATGTTACTTCCTTATATTATGAGACTAATTTTGGCTTCCCAATTGAACCCAACTTACGAACTTGTCCTTTGTTCAACTTCAAATATTCCTTCAACATGATATATAATCTTGAACTTTTATAGGTAACGCCACATGTAAATCTTTTGGATAAGTTTTATTTTAACGGAGGAAAATAAGAAAATCTAATATTTCGATAGAACCATACAAATTGTGACTTTCACTGCATACTTATGTAATTAATAAACTAACTATATACCTATTAGCCAATACTAAAACATACTTGTATCAAGTCAGACTGAATTTAATGATATACTCATTTCAATGCTTTGGTACATCTTTTAGATATGTAGTTCCAATAAAGGGCTCCCCAGTGATATCTTTCAAGTTGAATATAACGAGATGCAACATAGAATCTTTTATGAAAACCTATTGTGATCTTCAAGTAAAGCACCACTTCCAATTTGCCCATTTCAATCAAAATGTAGTATGTTATTTAAATTTTATTTATATAAGTCTTATATATTAAATTCGAAAAGTTTTGCATCATAATTTAGTATATTTTTTTATGAAATCTATTATGATCTTCAAGCAAAGTACCACTTCCAGTGTTCAAATGGTGGACAAAAAAAAGAGGTCCGCAAATAGATATTACAAAAATCCTGAATACAAGATTTTAACTCTCTACGGCTAACCGTTTTTGAGTTATGCGAGATACGAACGAACGTACGTACAGATGTCACGACCAAACTAGTAGTCAAAATGGATTGGGGGATGGTAAAAATGGATATTTCCATTGAAATCTGAAAAACGAAACTTTTCGCGATTAGGGATTGATCCTTCTATACCATCATGCGAATGTCAACTGATTTTCGCGATTACTTTACTTTACCGTTTTTGTTGCGTATAAGGAAGTAAAAATCAACGTCGATTTACTTGTTATAAGATTAAACAGATAGAGTAATAACAACAACTAAAAATAAATTAGTTTATATTAAGAGATTAAACTAACGATTTATAAAACTTACTATTAATAATAATAGATTAAACTGATAGAGAACTAATAATAAATAATAAAAATTAATATCTAATAAATAAGTAAAACTGGAAATAATAATATAAAAATTAATTAACAGACAAAACAATAAAACTTCAAGCTCAAAGTGTGGTACAGTAGTGAATAAGTAAAATAGAAAAGTAATTAAGGAGGCGGTGTAGGGGTAGTAATTAAGAATGTGATAATAGTTACTTCATTTTTATTTAATATTTACATTTGCTCCTTGGGATTTATCTTGTTTTTCTATTTTCAATACTTTTTTATTCTTTTATAAATTTTTATGATTAACCAACATGTAAATTGACAACCCCTCCCCACTGCCTTCTCTACTTAACTATTTGACATTCTTAATTACAACCCCTACACCACCTCCTTAATTACTTTGCTATTATGCTTAGTCACTTCTTTACCACAATTTGAGCTTTGAGGCACTAAATTTTGCCTGTTTACTTTATAAACACTAAATTTTACTTATTCTTTACTGTTATAAATTTTTTAAAGTTTTTGTTATCACTCTATCAATTTAATCATATAACATTTTACAAATTCATCACTGTTTTTATTTTTTCTCATTATGTCTTTTTAATTATTTTCTAAATTTCAATATCATTCACTATATGTATCATTATTTTATTTTGTATCTTGTTTATTTAGCCCTGATGAAGACCTTCGAAGTGGGTCGAAACGTTGGTTTCTAATAAATAGTTTTTACTATTTGTAATCCATTTTTTTTTACTGCCTCCCTGACCATCTCATTACTTCATATAATTTTTACGGTCAACTATTGATTATTCAAAATGTCGTTACTTTGAATATTCTCATGCCATAAAGGGAACTCTAAAATGCAGTGAGCACATAAGAACTAGTGGTCTTGTGGAACTGCAAATTTTTTTTTTAAATAAAACTGATAGAGTTGCCTTACCAAATCGTAAATCTTATTTTCAGGGTAAAATGCCAATAAAAAAATTGTGCTATATTTTTTGGAGGAGTAAATAGAATCCTTTAATCATCCAATGGCCAACAACCTATGCCGTTACGGATGATGAATGTAACAATCATGAAGTCTAGTTTCTGTCACTTCAAATTGTGGTTTCGAAATTATTACATGAATTTTGAAACAAACGCTTAAATGTTACCAACTGTTTAGTTTTACATTATTTCCGACCAATTTACATTATCTTCGACTTTTATTAAATTTAGTTGTTTTAAAAGGGACTGTTAAAGTTATTAGTTATTAGTTAATTTTTTGTTGGAGAATCAGGCTGATCAAATTTTTTCGAACCTCATATACATGGGTACATTAGCATCAACATCAAGATGGCAAATTTCATTGATCCTTAAATTTCATATTAGGATCAAATAAATTATTAACCTTAAACGGTTTTTCTAAAAAGTATTAAGTGACTTGGGTCCCTTTTAACAATCACCCGTTCAAATCTAAAATTGTTCAGTAAAGTAAAACACAAAGAAAGGCACGAAAAGAGAGAATATGGCTACAGTAGAATAGTCAGCAAGGTAAGAACATTAAAATAAAAATGAATAAAAACATGAAGCATACTTAAATAATAAAACATTTTATAATTCTATACATTTATAATTCTAAGCTTAAAAAGTTTATTCAGTGAGGATATTTCAACATTTTAACAATTATAATGATACAATCATACGATTTCCGAAAATGCAGAAGTAAGACCATTTCCAAAGGAAAGACTGCTTTTGGATTCTTGTTGATATTGATAAAAAGAATCTTTATTTCTTATCGATTCCCCTACCTTCAGCTCAACCTCCCTTCAGCTGAAGTATTTGTATCATCCTTTATTTTTAAGCCACTTTAATATACCATAATAGACTATTACAAAAACAAAGTGCGAAACGAAGACAATTACTTTGCCATGATGTAAAAACCGTTTAGTACAAAACAGAACAAAAAACAAAAATAGAAGATAAGATAAGGACTTTACCCTGTTACGGCCATTGAACACTTCTTTATTCTATACAAGTGGGTAAATACCAATTAGTCCAATGGCTAAGGCGGGGCCATTGGACCCACATACCAGCTTCAAACCGAGCAATTGCAACAAGATAGTGGAAGCATCCCACTCTTGTCTTCAACCTTCACTACAACCTAAGACCTATACTCGTATTACTTATACTACGACCTGATCGTATTTGAATTAAAATTAATTGACAATGCGTTCAGATAGTATCCTACATTTATTTCTTGCAACCTGAGAAAATGGCCACAACCTGATTGCGTCACATGTCGAACAGTCGTTCACATTCCCACCGAGTGTTACGACTTCGAATTCCATGGAGAACAACATTTCCCAAAAAGCAGTTTAGAGGAATTACTAAAAGAATAATGTACAAACAACGTAATGCTCTTCTTAAAAACCAAACTATTCTTTAAAATTTAGTTATCTTCCAAATTTCAAACTATGAAATTGCAATATAGGGCGAAAATGACCCAGGTGGTTGAACATTTTAAATAAATAAATATATATATATATATATATATATATATATATATATATATATATATATATATATATATATATATATATGTATATATACCATATATATTTTTATACAATGTAAAAAAATATGAATGCGTTAATTTATCTACTTTTAAGTCTTAGTTTCATAGGGGTGCATTGTATATCCGATTCATAACTCCCAGATGGATTTTGGAGGTTTCCATAATCGTGTTCTGGGGTTTATGAAACGGATATACAATGTAGTTCCACTCTCCTCCGGTGAAACTGGCGTAAAAGTAGATTATCTCATTTATGAACACATTCGTAATTTTTTATGTTACCATTATATTTTGTTTTAAATCTTAAGTTTGTCTTAAAAAAGTAATTCAAGAATTTACCTGTAGAACTGTTCGTTTGGCATCTTTTTGCGAATCCAAAATCCGTGGTTGAGAGACCAAATTAATCAAATCTAATGTAACAAATGCTAGTGAAAATGATTTCCTGAGAAAGATGTAACTCTTGAAGAGAAAATAAAGCCGGTTGTCACATTGAATAAAACACAAAGATTCTCAACGAGAAAATGACCATCATAAATTATCAACAATATAGAAAAAACAATTTAGAAAATAAATAATTTAAAACAAATGTTTATGAAAATCATCTGCGAACCATGGTTAAATATCGACGCCGTTTATGGAAAAAGGCGTAAGCGTCATTTAGCAAAGTTTAACACTAATGAAACGTTGTTAAGGCACATTGTTAACACATTTTTAAGGCTTCTAGAACTGGTCAAAGCCTGATAGATTCGTCAGTGTTTGGTGTTTACGTCATTAATAGACGATTTTAACACTGTTTATAATGTTTTTTTCTCGATATACCGTGAGCGGGAATCGATAGAGGTGACTAGTAATCAATTGAAAACTAAATTTCAAAATTTTGGCGCTAAAGCCTCTTTCAAAAAACGACGTCGATGTGATATAAGAATAGGATATTTTTGCTGGACTGTAATCCTATTTTGATCAGAATCGTTACTGCTAATAATGATTGTATACTTTACAATCATTTCATCACGACCGTAATAACTTATTGCCTTACAATCCATTATTTGGCCTAATGTCAACTAAACCAGGTCAACGATGGCAGATATTATGATGTCCCAATAATGCTGATTTATTGATAAGAATCAACTATAATGAGATCAATACTCACGATCAGAACTTGTAACTAAATTTTATTGGGACCAAATATCAATAAAAATTAATAATGATGATATAAATAATCAGGATGCACCCAGAATAGTATATTTTTTATATTACAAGTCAACGTTTCGGCCCAGTTATGTAAGCCTTCGTCAAGGCTGAAATTAAATCAAAGATACAAGATATATAAGATGTGTTCAGTAATAAATACAAATAAAAAGGTGAAATATAGATGACTTAGCAATAAGGATGTAAATAATAATATAATACTAATATGCTTACCTAAAATTTAAAAAAATACTATGGCAGAACTAATCTATTTTAGTTCGAAGTGGTGACAGAACTGAGATAAGGAAGAGTGAGGGAGTGGGAGAAGAGTGGGGAGAAGTCTAACCGCCATTTTTTCGCTCGTATCTTTGATTTAATTTCAGCTGGGATGATGGCAATCATGATTGGGCAGAAACGTCGCACAATGGCACCTGCTGTAGTCATATCGCGCTCAAAACCTTATTTTTGATACTTTGTTGGGTGCTATTATATTTTTTTGCGTGTGAATAAATCAACTTAATTGAAAAAATGTCTAGTAATAAGGCCCTATTAAAAATAAATTAATGTTTTTTTATAAATTCATTAGATGGGAACGAAATTTATTAACTCAAAATTTATATATTATATTTTTAATACTTTTTTAATTTTGCGCAATTTTTTCACAAATTTGTAAATTCAAGGTAATAATGGAAACTTTTGTGAAAATATAACTGAAGAGAAAAGTGTGAAACCTTGCACAAACTGAAAAAAGTATTTTTGTTTTAAAATATAAACCTTAATCTCACAAATTTAGTTTCCACCTTATGAATTTATAAACATGCATTAACATATTTTCAATAGGATCTAAAAACCTGCTTTTTAACTAGATTTTTTAAAATTAAGCTAATTTATTGATACATAAAAAATATACCAGCTCCTACTAGGCTAACACATAGACTGAGACCAATATGAAAACATTGGATTAAATGATAACTGTAAAAAAAAAAAATACCCTTTATTTTTTATATTCTCGGGTTCGACCTTTGGTCTAGTTATTTATATATGATTTTTTTTTTTTTAAATAACAATACTTCAAATATTTTTTAAAATATTTTATCAAGGTTTTGAGCGCGATATGACTATATCACATCCCACTGTGAGTCGGCTTGTACAATAAAATGTATCCTGATTATTTATTTCATCATAATAACAACACAATTGATCAAGCAACATCAAAAATAAAAATGTATTGTTCTAAAATATCTTAAAATGAATCTACGATACAAAATGAGGAATGACATATAAGAAAAAATAATTCTAGAAGTAAAGCAAACAGGAATTAGAAAAAAAAACCAATTCAAATTGCTAAAAAAAAAGTAAATTAATATGGCAGACAGAGCTTAACTTGTAGATTTACTAGACATGAATGCCTGGACTGTCAATCAGTTTAATTAATATTGGGTGGCTAAGAATTAACAGATTATTATTTCAGATTTCATTGATTAATACAACATATCAACTAAACAATTTATTTCAGCATAGGTCATCAATGCCAAACTATTGATTTTATTTTACTATTTAACATAACGATTTTCGTTTACCTTTTTAACGTTAAAATAATTTCTCTTTTTCAGCCTGATTATGAAGAATTCTCTAGTCCATTTCTTTTTTTTTTTTTTTTAATCTGTCTAGATTTAATGTTAGGAATTCACAAAATTGCCAAAATCGTAGACATTCCCAAATGGTTCCAAGTAACTAAGGACAAAGGTCCATAAAATAACGAAGTACCAGGAACTTGCCTTAGAGCTAAAAACATTTTTCTATCTTTATTTTAGGCAGGGTTGTGAGGAAATTTTTAAATCAATGAAATTACCACAATATCATTTACATATCCTTGAATTATCTATATATCTTTATCTTATACCAGAGTTCTGAAAAGAATTTTAAAAAAATCTTGTTGTCAAGAGCTTTGCCAAATATTTCTAATACAGTGATGTATTGGAAACCTTACTATCGTACTATCTAAAAAAAAAAAGAAAACTTGTACTACTACAACCCAATAAGGGTCTTGGTTTCAGTAATTGGTAAGGATCGTACTGTTCCTTAAGCCAACGGTTGTGCAACGAGATTGATTAGACATTGATTTGGCCGAGATCACGCCAGGTTTTTTCCCACAATTAAGGGCACCCAATTTATAGAGGTTGGAAGAGCCCCAGGAGGGTCTACCGATCTCATAGGGTCGATAAATAGTTATCTGCCACAGTCGGTCTCGAACCCGGGATCGGGAGCATGGTAACACAATGCCTTGCCACTGAGCTACTCCGCTCTCCTGATCCATATATCTACTCGTATTATATTTAAAATCCGACAAAGCAACTATTCATCGAGAGTACCTAATAATGAATATTCTAATAATGCCTGTATACCAGATAGTTACGCAAGGCGAAAAATGAAAAAGCAAGTTGTGCTACACACTAAGAAATATGGGAAAGGGAACTAAGAATGAATATTTGCACAAATCAGAAAGAATATTTGTAACGTTTTCAGATACCTAGAAACTTAAAAAAATCAAAAGAAACTTTGAAATCTAGACACTAATCCGAATGTTTGATTCAACTTTCAACACGTAGCGTAAATGCATTTAATTAGGGATTGATAAATAGACTGATAAATATTTTGTTCTTCTCTGACTTAGATTTTCAATCAACGATATTGGTACCCTTCAGCGAACTCGTCGTAAGAATAGAAAGACGTAAATAAGGTGAGAAAGGGTGGCTAGGCCAAAAATGCAGAACAAGTTATCATGCAAGGAGCAACTACCTCCTGGCAGAGCAGATAGACCTTCTCGGCTAAGAGAATTTGTGGCAGAGAGGAGAAGTAAAGTGATTCCAATTATAATAAAAAACAGATTAGGACAAATTGCTAAGCGTACAGTATCACAAAAGAACACTGAAACCCGTGTAAACAGAAAGTTCGCCTTGCAAAGGACAGAAAGAGGATATTAGCTCGAAGAATTCAAATTGCTTACACTGTATTTTTTTTTTTTTGCTGGAAACTGTCTGTTCGTAACCAAACCAGAAAATAGTGTCCTACACATTCCATAAACGTTTTAAGGGTCAAGCAATCAGAAAATTGTCACCTACACATTCTATAAACGTGGTCCCTGATCCATTCCACTTCCTAGTACTGCAATAAATTTCGTTCAAATATTATGGACTATTCCACCCACTTCACATTGGAATAGAATCACAGTTGCTGATATTTCACTACAGCTAGATGCACTTAATAAAACTGAATTAGGTCTGGTTTCAACAGTCACAACAGTTCTTTAAAATTGTTCGTTTAGGTAGGAGGAACGGATAGTGAAGTTTTAGGTGTCAAGCAATTTTGTTTGCAAAAGCCATTGAGGAAGTTTCCTAGCAATTGCCAAACTCGTTAGATCGATCTGGACTAATGGTTGTCCCTGAAAGTCTGGACAACTAGAAAACGTTGATCAATCCATGAGGTACTGTGTCGATCTTAAAAGAATCAGAACGGTATTGGGATGGCTCGTTCGAAATAACCATTTACATGCTGCTATTTTAATAAATTTATCCTCCTTTCAACATGGTATCAATCTTGTCAACATTGAATCCACTGAAAGCAAACTCCAGTCCAATGTTAATGTTTCCCATTACATTAGTGAAGTAGATGAGATATTCCAGGGTGCGTTTCTTGAGCGTTAATTCTGTTCAACCACAACTCCAGAGGTAAATGAGTGCTCCAGTTATCCTTGCTTACGCTGCACTAAAGCTTCTTCGAAGTTGGAATTCCTCTAACATGGAACGAGTTCTGCTGGCAGGCAACAGCTACTACATTGCAGACACCAACTCTCAACCGATACCGTATGTTGCTTTTAGCAGACGAAATCATTGGATAAATTAGCAATCAGCGATCTCAGTGGATCGTGGTTCCTAACCCCCACAACATCAAAGCTCTTTACGAATTAAATCGCCTTAGTAATCTTTCCTCTTACAACATGTGAAACGACAATTGATTTAGTAGCAGGTAAAAGGTTTATATGTGCAATTATATTATAGAAGTTTCATTGGTTGTCGACATATGCGGTAAACTAATTATATTATATTTTTATAAGAATTGTGTCTCTTAGCCTGCAAAGGTAAAATTTCATTATTGTAAACCGGGAGGGGCTGAAACATTGGTAGGTGAATAGAAATAAACTTAGTTGAGACAAACTGATCATCTCTGTTTTGCAAATAAATTATAACCAGTCTCAAACAAGAATTATATATAATATCTAAATGATATACCTATTTATGTATATTATTGGCTAAATATTATTGTATCCAATAAAATTTAACAAAGAAACCAAAGAGTCAACCAAAGGGGACAATTGAAAAAAAGTCAGGTTACATATTTCCAGAAAGAGAGGGAGAGTGAGAAAAGTCGTTGAGAATAAAAGTATGGCAGGCTTCTTTGATCGTATCGTCCAAAAGGCAGACTGGATCGTATGCATAGGGGAGTAATATTTCCAATAGGGCAACTTCTACAGGGTAACGAGAAAATTTGTCAATAGCCAATAGCCAACCTTCATAAAAAAAACTCGAAAATAAGGGAAAGTTTTTTCCCGCGAAAAAATTAATATATTTTTCAAAAATTAAAAGTTGAAAAAAATAGTAAAAACTGTTTAAGAAAAACTCAAGCGCACCATTAATCAATAAATTTCTCCTTTATCACTTTCCTTTTCCCCAATTTCTACTTTATTACTTATATAAATACTAGGTTGTTACAAAAGTCATTGTGCATGAACACATGCCTTAATTCCAACTCTCATAATTATCCAATAAGAATATTTTTGTTCCGATTATTTATGTCAATGTTTACTTTGATTAATCCTTTAATTTCTTGTGACTTGAGTAGGCATTTACATTTTTAAAACGCACGTCCAATGTCAGAAGAAAAAATGGTGACTCGCGGTCTTTTGAGGCATTACTGGAAAAAAGGTCTTTATAAAAGGCAGAAGAAATTTATGACACAGAAGGAAAATTAATTACCCACCAAAATACTGCCGCACAACCCAGACCGTCGATGGTTGATGACGTTCTTCTTGAATGTATGAACCAGGATCCACATGCAACTACTAGTGATTCATTGGCCGTAGTAGGGACTCAAACCTTTAATGCGAACAGCTAGACAGAGAGACAGAGTTCATGCAGTTTTGAGTGCAAAGTAATACGCTTTGGTCAACAGGAACCAAGCCATTTTGCAACGCGACAATGTCCCCGCACATCATTCTCGTTTGACCAAGGAAAAATTATCGGAACTGCAAGAAGTAAACTCTTTGCCACATCCATCGTACAGCCCAGATATTGCACAATCAAATTATGGTTTGTTTACATCAATGGCTCATTTTTTAAAAAGGCGGATCTTTGATAATTACGAGGACGTAAAAATTGGATACGAAAAGTTCTTTGCCCCAAAGCCAATGGAGTGGATACGGCATCAAATCCAATTACTGGCAGAAAGTTGGGTGAAAGTAGTTGAAAACAATGGACTTAACTTTGAAGAGTAGTATTCAATAATGTTTAAAATATGTAATATGAATTAAAGCTATAATAATTCACAAGGACTTTTTTAACAGCCTAATAATAATTATTGATATAGTAATATGCTTTATTACTGAGATACTAATAATACCTCATAATCTCACCTGTCTTGAATTCGATTTTTATTTGTTATATTTTTCCTAGTACAATGGTTTCGATTTTTACTACCTATATCTCCGAACTAATAAAATTGTACTAGGAGAAATTAAATGGGAACTAAAATTTTCTGAAGGTGACATTTGTAAATAATATAGAATAGTTGTCATATAATTTGAAATTCAATAAAAGATCTAAAGATATAAAAGATATATCAATAGATATAAAATACATTTATATTTTAGAGATAAAAAATTTATATCTAAGGTATAAAGATATTTTATCTTTAGACCCAATTTCTATCTTAACACATAACACAGAGTAATACAGAGAAAATATATTATTTAATTCGAAAATAGTCAACTATGCTCATAGTAACAATGGAGATGAGATTCACCTACACCCAAATAGGATTTGAGAATATTGAAAAAGTGAATTTTACTTGCCATAAAATTACCTGAAATGTGTAACATATTGCTTAGTGAAGGAGAAATCGTGTAATTGACAAATCAAAATATTAATAGACAAGCAGTTCATTTTTTATCGTACCGATTAGTCCGCCTGTATGGATAATAAATAGGAGGAAAATAGATATATCATTGAATAGGCATAATCGAGTAGATATGCAAAATATAACAAATGTTTACATATTTTCCCGTAAAGGCAGGTAAACCAATGTTTCTCGGTTTCTCGCGTTGCTAAGATTATCTCGTGAACGGGTTGGCCGATTAGTTTACTTTCTTTTTTCTTTTGTAGCCTTTGGGTCCGTTGTGGCTATGCACCAAATCGATCATCGGGGGGTGACATAGAGGCTGCGGAATATCCGAAAAACCATTTCTTCCATAAAGCGTGGCGCCAAAACGTCTCTGAAAATTTTAATAAAAACTTCCCTAAAGTCTTCTCCTTAAAGTTTTTTAACTATCCATTTCAGAGAAAGGGAAGGGAAAAAGTTATGACGGAATGAATATTTTAACAGCGCATAGCTAAAAAAGGATGCATTTTTCGTTTATTATATTAATCGTTAATTAGTAAGCTGTGTATGTAGCAACCCAAGGTATTTGGGCAGCGTTGCTGTAAATAAAGCATTTCTCTCTCTGCTCATTTCAAAATAAATCAAATTACCCACCATTTGGTTAAGTGCTCAGTAGAGAAAATAAATAAAAAAATAAAAATAGAACACCCTGAAACTGCTTTATTACTTTCCTACCGCTACTAGGTAAGAGAAGTATTGTAATCAGGTCAAAATTTACGATGTACAGCTTTTAACGAATCTACAGTATGCACTTCAGAGCCACCTGAGTAGAAAAATAGCATTTTCGGCCATTGGTCTGTGTGGCATGATTATCTGTTGAGCAGGTGGACCGATTTTATTGCTAATTGTTATGTTATTTACGGTTTTGTCCTCCAATGCCTGTACACCAAATCGGGCGCACTGTGCGCAATAGTGGCGGCGCCATATTCGAAAAAAAGTGTTTTTCTGTTATCTATAGCGCAAAAACGGCTCAAAGGATTTTGATACAACTTGCCCAAAGTCCTCTACTTGACTTTTCTAAATATTCCTTTATGGGTTCTCATTCTCACGAGACTTGTCAAATTCGCGTCAAAATGACTTAGAAGTTTTTTTTTTGCTTGCCTCTAATTATTATGGAGTTTATTAGAATTTTGTGTATACTATTAGTGAGTACACCCATCATTAGTAAATAGTGAATGGCCAAAATATTTACATTTAAAGTAAATTTTGGTTAAAATGGGTAGGAGTTCATCAACAGCTTATATAGAATTATATCTTATATAGAGATATCTCATATATCTCCAGGGAATGGTAAAACGGGAGCACAAGTTTATTCCCACCTTTATTTCGGGTAATATTCGTTTTATAAAGTAATTACACTGAACTCCTCTGACCTAGGACAATGCAATATCTCATAATCAAGAAACCAACCACCATCCACCATTTATAAAAGTATCCTCTAGCACACTCATGTGTATGTGAAATTTTTTGACTTTGAATTTCATCTGAATAGAGAATGAATAACATTGAGTTGAGTAAGGTTTATTTATTACGTTTTATTCTTAATATGTGAATCCTATCATTCGTTCATCAAATGTTAGTGAAGACATTGTGCTATGCCCGTTTCTGGAATTGGTGTTTCGTCAAGATAAACGGGAGCACATTCTCAAAATATATCATTTTAAAGTTGCTGTTTTTACTTTAACTACCTTATCTTTATAAATGATAAATCCATTCTATCCACCGTCTGTTTTATTGGATTAATAATAAAGAATAGTAATAACCAATTCAATGGAGACCATGGTGGTTGAACGTATTAAGGCAACACCTAAACATTCTTGAGTCACGCACAAAAATTGAATATAATAATTAAATGACACAATATTTCGTGGTGAGGAAAGAGAATAAATAAATAAAGAAATTTAAGAATGAAACAAAACAGTACAGTTTATAGAAACATACATGATAATTTGAATTAACATATAACTGAACAGAGGCTTGAATAATGATTTATCAACTCTTTAATTATCGCAATGAATCGAAAAAAAATCATTTTTGAATAATTTGGATATATCTTTTCTTGTCTATTATGCATAATAATAATCAAATCATTGAGCACGAAAATTATAAAATAAACTATTAGGTAAATATTGGTAATAAAATCTTATTCAGAATTTAATAGATTATAAAAGAAGTATTATTCATTAAAATTGGTGTGATTTTATATTTTTAACATAGAATAATAAAAGAACAGAGGCGATATGATTTTGTACAAAATTCAGACTTCATCCTTAATTTGAGAATTTTTATTCATCAATAAATATATACAATAAAAAACACTTCGTATAACATGATAAATTATTTTTACTTCCTTGTACGAAGTAAAGGAAGTATTGTAATCGCAAAAATTTTCGGTTTTCAGATTTCGAAGGAAATATCCATTTTGACCATCCCTCAATCCATTTTAACTAGTTTCGTCGTGGCGTCTGTACATACGTTCGTTCTTAACTCGCATAACTCAAAAACGGTTTGCCGTAGAAAGTTGAAATTTTGTATTTAGAATTGATGTAAAATCTAGTGAACATCCCTTTTTGGTCACTGCTTGATCACCGGAAGTGGTACTTTATTTGAAGGTCATAATTGATTTCCATTAAAAATTATATTAAAATATAATGTAAAACATCTCAAATTTGGTAAATGGGACTTTTGTATCGATATGAATGTATTTAATAGATTTTGGTTAAAATTGGTGAGCCGAAAAGGGTACTTTACTTGAAGGTCATAATAAGCTTACATCAAAAATTATATTTAAATTAAATACATAAATCATATGTTTCGGTAATAAAGGTTACAAACGCGATTTGGTTTCCAATCCAATTAAACATTTTTATTACTTGTTTTAAGTGTTAACATTGAATGTAAAATACTGGTTTTCCTCCCCATTTGTGAGAACAACAAGTCTGTAGCAGTTGCCGATTCTCCTGCTGCAGACTTGTTCAGCTCACAAATATGGAGGAAAACCAGTATTTTACATTCAATGTTAACACTAAAAACAAGTAATAAAAATGTTTAATTGGATTGGAAACCAAATCGCGTTTGTAACCTTTATTACCGAAACATATGTATTATATGTATTTAATATTAAAAGTATTCTACACTCAATTTTAACACTTAAAACAAGTAATAAAATTGATTAATGAGAGTGGAATAAAAATCACGTTATAGCCTTTATCACCGAACCATATGATCTCTGGATTAAATGTCGATATACCTTTTGATGTAAGTTTATTATGACCTTCAAATAAATTACCTCTTTCGGCTCTTCAAATACCTTCATATTGATATAAAAGTTCTATTTACCAAATTTGAGATGTTTTACATCATATTTTAATGTGATTTTTGATGAAAGTCTAATATGACCTACAAGCAAAGTACCAGTTCCGGTTTTCCAATTTTAACCAAAATTTAGTAAGTTATTTATAAATTTAGTAAAATTTAGTAACTAAAATTTATAAATTATAAATACTAAATTTGAGAAGTTTGGCATTATATTTTGTTATATGATCTACAAGTAAAGCACCACTTCCGGCTTGCCGCTTTTAACCAAAATTTATTATGTTATTTATATTAATATGTGCGTCTCATATACCAAATTTGAAAAGTTTTGCATTATATTTTCATATAATTTCTGATGAAAATCAATAATGGCCTTAAATCAATTACTTAAACGCCTCACCGTTTTTGAGCTATGCGAGATAGGTACGAACGAACGAACGAAAAGCCGTCTCGACGAAACTTGTCAAAATGGATTCAGGAATGATCGAAATGGATATTTCCGTTCAAATCTAAAAACAGAAAATGTTCACGATTACAATACTTCCTTTACTGCATACAAGGAAGTAAAAATTAAGCTTTCATTTTGTTTCCGAACACTTAATTTTTATATGTTAATTTAATAAGAACAATTTTTGAAATAGACAATACGATTAAAAACCTATAATAAAATGCTTCGATTTTCTATTTTTGTCTATTGAAAACCGCACTGTGCACCATTTCAAATCTGGCCTAGGGGTTGAGTTTTATTTAGCGGAGAACCTATGGAATTAATTTGTAATCGTAATAGCACGTCTTTCCTTCCCAAGTTGGATTACACAATACTAGTTAAATCTTAATAAACAACAAATAATATATATACATATTTATATAATAAAAGTAAACTGTTCTTTTTTTATTTTCACTGTTTTCCAGAACTTAATATTTTTGGTGTTGTTTTTTTTTCTATGATTCCACTAACTAAACTAATTTATAAACACAGTTTGAAGATTGGAGGAATTTCGTTTATCATTCGCCCCAGTTTGTTGAAAGCAATACAAAGTTTTTATGTTGGATAGGAGAAAAACATTAGATAATACTTATACTAATATAAGAAAAACGAGCTAGTACAACCAAGTATGGTTTGGCTGCTGCAATCAAAGATCTAACAACGAGCGATACGTAAATCTTAAAGAGGCTATAACGCATTTATTTCTAATGGTTATTTTAAAATCAAAGACCAATGATTGACCTCTTACGGCCGATAAATTGTTCGCCAGTTTATTATAACATATTTTATTATATTATGTATTACAGTTTTATTATATTGCAAATTAATTGGACTTATCTTTATGCAAAATTACTAAGGCAGGATGGGCAGGTTATCCCTTGAGACAACTTACGGTTTTTACAGTGATATAGAAAATATGGAGTACAAAATTTGAAAGACAGTGATTAGATCAAACTAATCCTTGAATTCAAAATTTAATTTATTAATAAATAACAGTACCTACTGATTTAATGATACACTCAATATTAATATATCTAAAAATAGAAATACTGATTCAGTAATAGTGTACAGATTAGCCAACAGTACAGTTTATTACTTGCTTAGTGGTCTGATGCGCATCTTTTATATAAAATGAAGAATTACCATTTTGCACTGTGCTCTCTTTCTTTTTCGTACATCTATTATTTAAAAATCATACCTTTCGTCTACTTTATTATGATATTAAATATAACTATTTATATTTAGAGTTTCATTAATTAGATTACACCAAAAAGAAAACCATTTATAGAATAAGTGCCCCATCTAGGTTATATCAACATTTTTCTCTTTCTCACAGCTTTAACTTTGACATTTAAAGTACCTAATTTTTTATTTCGGGTTTGTGGTCTTTAAAATATATTCTCGATTTTCTTAAGTAACCCACTTAGTAGTAATTCAATTCCCGTTACACTGTCTTTGTTCTTTCCCGTCTCGCCTATTTCGTTACTCTAAAAAGCTTCTAAGGAACATTACAATAAAATAATCACTTTTTTTTTTCGACCAAGACAGAATTATTCCTTTTATGTGTTCCAAAGGATCTAAAATTGACATACTTTTCTTATATCTTTTTTTTTTTCACCCCCTCATCATTAGATCTTTTTTCATGTTATACAGAAAAAAACCGTTTATCCAGATCTCCAGATAATTCGGATCAGATTTTAAGATTTTTTTTAAATTTAATTACTTTTAACTATGATTGCAAGGACGAAAGTATGTATAAATACACCAAATATTAGCTTTTTAGTTTGATACAATGTACAGTTTCTGCTTAGATCGTATGATAAATTATGATAGTAAAATGATTTTTATTACATTTAAGAAAGGGTTAGAAGTGTGTCACAGGATATCAAAGTCGGTTGGCTCGCAAGCTTTAAATAGTTTTTATCACAATAAGCGGGAAGTCTGCTTATTTCAGGATTTAGTTTTGCATAATCCCAATATTATCTGGATTGACTTAGGTCACAGTTAATCGGGATAAACAAGATTTTACTGCACGAAATGCAAATACCGTAAATGTATGTTACCAGAAATATTTAATAAGCCGAAAATCGTGAATAGTAACCACAGAGAATGCGAATAATAAAACGGTACTTCGAATTTATCTAAATCTTCTTAATCGTTGAACCTCTCAACTCTAGTATCTTATCCTGATTTGTCAGAGTCTTTGGGAATTCTTTCTTCAACCCTAATTGCTTTTTCAGCCGAACGCGTCCACATGGGATCCATCGCGAGGTCATGAACGATTTCAAAAACGTTAAATTCGTAGAGATAAACTCAACAAAAGAATCTAGGAACTGTAGTTAGATATGAATTGAAAAAATAAGAAACTAAATATCAAGCTGTTGCGCGATCATTGATCATATAACAAATACAAAAAAAAAAATCAATATAGATAATCAAATACATGCAAGCATTTTTTAACAAAATGGAAAATTAAGAAAAATAGATAAACTAGTCCACCTGAATCATCCAATATATTTGTAATCACACTGATGCCATAATGAGTTGCATTAAACAAAATCTAATTTATGTCCAAGAATAACTGACGTTAATATAATTGTTAATTAATGCTAAAAAATCATTAATTATTTTAATTAATTAATTTTCTACTGGTTAACTATTAAACTGGATGATAAGTCCCCACAAGCCGGATGTAATTTTAAATGTTATGTACTTAAAAGTAAATAAAGATGGTTGATTTCATGACTAATATATCTATTAATTTCTCTTACAAGAGATATTATTTCGTATTGTAATGTTGTAATGAAATAAGGGATGCCATGGAGCGTTCATTGAGGATGATTACTCCAACATTATTAAAGTTAAGTAAAATGTTATGTAATAATTACCTTTTGAGTCCTCTAAATTGGGTACCTTTCCAAGGACCTGATTTTTGTTTACCACTGTTTATTAATTAACCAATGTAACATTCCTTCTTATAAGATTAATAATATCACGATGTTACTCAAGTTTATTTATACCATGCTTAATTAGACTTGTTCAAATTGATAACGGACTTGTATATTAAACAACAACCTTCTTCCTATTTTTGACTAGTAGGGGGTAGAAGAAATTTGTTGATTGGCTAGATCCCCGGCAGTAGGCGGTATCTGTTTCGTGATTGACCCTCCCTCAAGAGAGGGTATTCTCTGCATTCTCTGGTTAAGTCTCCACTCCTATCAGGGAGGGGCACTATCCCCGAATGCATTACCATTCTCTAATTGAATAATATCTTTCCCAGGCTCCGCTGTTTTTTGGGACGCAAGCGGGGATCCGAGGGTCATTGTTTTCCTAAAAATTGATTACTTCATCCGGGATGAACAACTTCCTGCCTATGTCACGTCGATCCCAGCTGCCTAATTCTCTATATGTTTTTAAATTGATTCATTCCATATTTCTAAGGGGTAAAAACTTACTTTTTTTGTAAAAAGTGTTCTAGTGACAGCTGCTGTCACATGTCAATTATCCTTCCTTCTCAATTATCCGGCCTCCTCACCAGCCTTTTCCTTACTCTATCGATATGTAATAGCACTTCAGCTTCAGCCTGTTATTTATCTTATTTGACTTAAATAACCTTACTCAAGACTGATGCATATTAGTTTATATGCTGTACTGCATCGCATAAATATACATCTTTATACAATATAAGCAGGGTCGGATGGTAATTACTGATACACTACAGACCAAAGTTTTAGGGGATCTCCGAACTCTCCCTTCCTCTTGAGAGGTACTTTATATATCTCAAACCCTTTATATATTTTTACCAATAATGCCTATTTTAATTACTTTTAGTTTTTCATGAGCTTCTAAGAGGTTAAAAACAACTTTGGAAACTTGAAATGATAGTGATCTCTCACTAACTAAATCAATTATAATAATTTTAAAAAACAACAACATTTTTATAACTGCTGACCCACGTACATAATGTTTAAAATAATAAATAACATAAAAAAAAAAAACAGTTTCGTCAACGTCCTAACTCTTAAATACATTCAGCTACCTTCATAATATATATTTTCAACTATTCCTGCAGGTTACGCAAGTAAACCGGTGACTTTCAAATACATCAAATCTAATACATAATACATTCTAAATATAACCATTATAAGAATGATCAAGATTGATAAAACAATTTTTCTTTGCGTGACCTCAAGGGACGTTATCAAAAATATTGGGATAAAGGATGTAATCGGCTTACTGCCATTTCCCTAGAAAAATGGAATATTCCGATTTTTCAAAATAATTCTAATTCAGACCAGTCGTTCATTATACTCGTAATACATAATGAACTATTATTAAAAATTATAGTTAAGAAATAATACAATTACCTGCCATATTTATTTTATTAAGCAAATTAACTATTACAAAAATAATTAATTATAATAACAATGTATATTACGATAAAATAATTTCAAAAGTCCATAACTTTATAGCTAATGTTTATACTTGTATTAATTGAAGATGTTACTTATATAGCTTCTGAAATCAAGGATTAATTTAAAATAAAAATTTATATATTCGTCGTCCAACATTAGAACAAAAAATTTGCGGAAAACAATTTACGGAATTTTGTCATTCATAGGAGTTTTTATTTTAGGGGTCAGGAATATGAATCAAAAGAGTTCACACCTGTCCCGTGGATGAAATATTTTTTAATTCACGAAAACCACCCCCCAATGCTAGTTTTTATCATTTAACTCCGAATCTATACCTCGGACCTCTTTACAAAAATAGACCTCATAAAATTCTACATTAAAAGTATTCTATTAATTTGACTGGTACACACCAGTTTCAAGTGAAATTACTCTAAAATGGCTTTTAAAGAGAAATATCTGAAAATTGATTGAAAGAGCACCATAAACCCAGAGATAGGCCGGGTCGACATGGTGTAATAAAATCTGCTGCCCAAGGTTACAAGTCCTTTGAAAATATTCTTAGAGCATCAGCCAGTAGGAATAGGAACTCTCCCAAAAGGAGAGTGGGGAACAAAATTCATCTGTTCAAGAAGTAGTAGGGGAAACGGTATAAAGGACGGGAAAAGGAGAAATAAAGGGAGTTTAAGGGAAAATGTAGGGTAGTGTAGTTCTTGAGAGAAGCCAGAAGACAGAGGTTTGCAGAGGGAACAGTGGAGCAGTCCATCGAGAGACGAAGTTCGAGCCAGAAAGAGAATCCTAGACCGTCGAGCACCGAAGTTAGAAAGCAACAATAAGATAAGTGCTTGTACTTTGATTCATTGTGTACATCAATGTATAATATTATATGGAAGATATTTTAAATAAGCAAGAGTTCTCCCAGTATTCTCAAATACTGGTAGATTTTTACAATGAGAGTAATATAGATTAGAAATTGTTAAGCCAATAAGTGAATTAATAACGTAACATAAATAAAGTAAGATCTGTAACAAAATCTACCATTCTATTTACTCTGCATGCCATCATCTAGTTAATTAAGTGAAATTAAGAACCCTTGGAAAGGTTCTTCAATGGTATTTATAATATTCCAAGCTTAGTGACCATACCAGGGGGGAGGAGGGGGTCTGCGGTCTCTAGCCTTTTATGTAAAATATAGAGTGATTGATCGGATCCCTTCTGGAACTGATGCAAATAGAGATTAAATTAGATAATTAAATTGAGTAAATGTAGTTTCTGGAACCCCCACCTGCCTTAGAAAAGCAGTTTGCCAAAAACATAGCACCCTATATAATTCAGATAATAGTCCGTTATTGCTATTCCTGAGAAATTATTTTTTTATTCTGATTTTCCGCGATAGGTATTCTTCATAGATAAAGTATCTGTAGTTATCTATAGTAGAAATAACAATAAAAATATTTTTTTTATTCGTTAATTAAATATCATTTGCTCTTTTTCTACCTCAATTGTAATCTACTTTTATTTTACTTTTCTTTTATTCATGATAATTTACTTTAATGATATTCATATTGTCTCGTGGTCTTTCGCCCGAAGATAAAGACATCAGAAAATTAAAATATGCTCAGGGGAATGTAAAGGAAAGGGTATTGTGAAGAACAATACATCTTGTTATTCTGAGGAATAAATAAATCAAAATTATGCTTCGAACTTTTTCCCAGTAATTAAATACGTTATTTGGACGGGACCTCCCACTCATCTTATAAAATTACCTCACAAAAATCATTTATCTGCACATTACATTTGTTTCTGAATTATTTATTTACACATAGAGTGCGGGCCAACTTTTACAACATATTGCGGGCAATATAATTAAATTATTCTTTTAAAATTATCTCTCACATATTCACTGGTTGCGACGTATACATATTCCAGTTGCTAGCTAGGCAAGCATATGAGACTAAAGTAAATTACAAATCTAGATTTTTTTTTATTCAAAGAAATTCATTAACTAAATCTCACTTAATTGGATTCCTCTTGGAACCCAGCAACCGATTTAATTATCAGGAAATTAATCTAAAGTTTTTTAATTCTGGTAGTGACAGATATCTGATCACTTTGACAAAACGGAGATAGCTAAATTGGAATGTTCTTCGTTAGCGTTGTTATAAAATTATTTTTTTAAAGAATTGAATATTCTTTGTTCTAGATTCCTACCACTTCATTTTCTAGTATTCGAATATTAAATATTATTTGTATGTATATGAGATTATTTTCTATTTGCCTTCAAACTCTTAACAAATAGATGTAATCAGTATTACAAATCTAATATTCGACGATTTAAAATATAACTCGATTCAGTTGTAAAGAAATTAAGGTTTTATATGACTGGCGCCTATCAGAAAAAAATTGTATGAGTTGTATATATTTTTTATTAATTTTTTTATTATTTATTTTAAGAATTGCTTATATAAAAAACAATAAAACTAATAATATATGAATGAAACCCATCGGGAAGTTATTTTTGATATTCCACCCGCAGTTCGTCAATATTAATTGAAATAATTGCCAAACCATTCAATGCAATTAGTGTATTTGGGAAAAGTTCGTCTAGGTCGTTGTTATAAAACCACTTCAAAATCGTCTCTGGCTTACTGATGGCTTTAGTTTTTTGAGACAATAATTAAAACTCTATTTCTAGTTGTTTTGATTCAATGTCTTTATTTTCTTCATCAGTTGATGTATCTTATAATTACATTTTTCTTTTAACACTTAGTCTTTGATTCTTTGATACTATATAAAAATTGAAATGTCTTCCGGACACTACTGAGTAAGTAATTCAAAATGCTTTTTCAATAAAGCAATTGCAGTTGTAATCAAAATATAAACAATTTTTGTTTTAAATTCCATTTTTGCATAAACGGACCCAAAAACATCTGATGACGCCTTGTCAAAAAATCTTATTCTCTTTCGGATTGTATATTCAGTCTTAAAACTAAAATAATCTTTCCAAATTTAAACCGCAGAAAAGCAATTTCTCCATCAAAATAAGTCATTTACCATTAATTTATAATACAAAAATTTACCATCAATTTTTTATTTTTCCTCATTTTTACTAAATGTCTTCTCCTTAATACCTTTAAACTTTTCACATATTTAGTACATCACCAAGAAAATGCAAAGAAAAAAGTTATTTCCAAAAGAAGATTTTATTTGCGCATAAATCAAAAAGTATACGTTTCATGGTATATTGTGTATAAGGTCATATGAAAGGTAATTAAATTCTCTGAAAAACAAAATACAAATCGTCGAAATCAGGCCAGTATTAGCAAAGATACAGTGTATCTTATAAGGCATATGTAATAAAAACAATCAATCAATCGGCGCGACAACCCATTACTGGGTCCTGGCCTCCTCAAGCAGCTTCCGCCAGTTCGTTCGGTGAAGTGCAGGTGCCCTCCAATTCTGAACACCAAGCAGGGTCTTTGAATCCTCTCCAACACCGTCAGACCATCTGAATTTTGAGCGGCCTCTCGGCCGGGATCCGTGCGAGTCCTCATCGAGGAGTTTTCTTGGGATTTCGTGAACTCCCATCTTGGCGACGTGGTCCGCCCAACGAAGCCTGCTCAGCTTAATCATTTTTGCGACACCAGGCTCATTTAACAGTGAATACACTTCTGCATTCGTCCGCCTTCTCCATGTTGCGCCATTTCGTATAGGGCCATAGATATGCCGTAATATTTTTCTTTCAAAAACTAAAAGGCCTCTTTCATCATGGTATATAGAAAAAGCCCAGGTCTCTGATCCATATGTCAACACTACCCTAACAGCGTCTTGTACAGTCTTGTTTTAGTGGCTCTGGAAATTAAGTCACTTCCTAAATGACGACGCTGTCCAAAATAGCATCTGTTGGCTGATGTTATTCTCCTGCTTATTTAAGACGAAACATCATTGTTCGTATTCACTTGTGATCCCAAGTACACAAATTCGTCGACTCGTTCAAAAGAGTATGGAACTGAACCGTTATTTCATGAGGACGTCTTGTTTGACCAGCAACCATGAATTTAGTTTTTGAGGAGTTGACAGCCAGCCCCAGGCTTCTTAGCAGCATCCACGAGAGCAAGGAATGCTTCTTCTACAGCAGCTTTTGATCTTCCTGCAATGTCAAGGTCATCTGCGAAACCTAGGATTTGTATCGTGCGGTTGAGTATTATCCCGCTAGTCTAGATCTTTGACTCCCTGACAGCCTTTTCCTGACCGTACTTTTTCCGTACTGTGTCCGATCCATAAATAAAAACAATATCATAATAATATAGGCAAAGCAATAGCTCTATTTCAAAATATTGTTACTTATTTTATCAAATTAAAAAACAAACAATCTAAACGAATCGGAAGGGGAATAGGAATAACTTTTTCTTGATAATTAAAGTCTAAAAGCCCTTTAACGCTATAAATGAACTTTATAAAAACAATATGTTACTTATACCGTCCTAGAAATATTGGTTATATTACTTCAGCATAGAAATATCGATATTACAAAAACACCAGCTTAATTATATCGGTACAGAAATATCGATATTATTCAATCAATATCTTGATTAGTTGACATCCGGATGATGGTATTGAAGGATCAATCTAATTAGGGATTGATAAATTATTTGCCACTTCTATGATTTTGTTTTTATTGAAAACTAGACTCGAATGTTGTACATTCATCTTCAGTTCTAAAAACAAACAAAAATCAAAAATAAGCAATTCAAAATACAGTTTGGTATTATTATACATATTAAATTAGATGTAATATAAATCAGTATGGTGGATATAGGGCCGTAATATGGAATCCAGACATAATGTTACGGGATGGGCCTAACTTCGGGGGTTATTGAATAGATATCATTGTTTTTTTTGTATTTGTTTTTTTTAAATGTGACAGTGGTTTTATTGTACCCGTTTTTTTTTTTTTTTTTGCTATGGAACATATTATTTCAATTTCTTTATTATAGTTTTTTTCATTTAATGGTACGTTCAAGAGACGGTAAGTCATGCTATTAGAGGCTGCGAGTTTATGTGCTATCGGTCTTCTAGCTTCATTGTTTATAACGACATCCGTGTGGTTGAGTTTCCGGTAAATTCCAAATTCAGGATGTTTGTTTTTTACTAAGATTTCTAAATCTAAAAAGTCTGTTTTGTTTTTTCAGTTCTACTGTAAATTTAATCGAGGGGTGAATTTCGGTTATTTCCTTTAAGAAATTAATTATTTGTCTTGTACCAGACCATAGGCATATAATGTAATCTACATACCTTTACCAGTATATGATATGTTGAGCTGGTTGAGAATTTTTTGTCCTAATTTGTCCATAAATAAAGCTGAAAAAATAAATTCCTTCAAATCCAATCCAGGATTTTGCTTAAATGACCAAATAAATTTATTCCCATCTATAACAGAAAAAAACAATTACTCACCGGAATTACTGGAAAAAGCCCGACCCTTAAACTGTTCACCTATAAACACCCTTTCTTTCATTGTTAGTTCAGTGCGAATAGAAACCAATAAAAACTTTTCTATTTGATATAATCCATTTAAATCTTGGTTAGTTCCAACATGTATTTGATTTCTTGTCTTAACTAAATTCATAATTCATAAATGTTTTATTATACTGATTTATATTACATCTAATTTAATAAGTATAATAATACCAAACTGTATTTTGAATTGCTAATTTTTGATTGTTTGTGTGTTTTTAGAACTGAAGATGAAAGTAGAACATTCGAAACTAGTTTTCAATAAAAACAAAGTTATAGAAGTAGCAAATAATTTATCAATCCCTAATATCTTAATTATATCCTTCCAGAAATATCAATATTATAATATCCAAGCAATATGCTAATTATAACGAAACAGAAATGTCGATGAGTGTATACCTTTTAGAAGTTTCTTTAAAAAATAAAAATTATGGAGACCCGATACATCGCAATATTGATATATTACTATATTCACACTCCTACCTTTTGAGTTTAGAAATTGAGATTATATTGCAATGTTAAAATAAGAAAAACAAAATACAATAATCACTGACACGTATCTTTTCAATAACTATTATTTTCATTTTTTTAAACTATTTAAATATATTTAATTTTGCAATTAATGTTCTGTCTCAATAAAACTGGATTTTTCTTTCAATTCGAAAAAGTGGAAAATTGAATTTTAATATAAAAAACATTTTCATTTCGAAGTTATTTTCAGAGCACAAATCTCTCTCTTTCACCGACGCGCACACACAGGCAAATGTACATTCTCTAAATTACCTTTTGGTATGGACGGGCTTTTCATTAAATCAACCAAATCAGTCTTGGCCACCGAAATAGAAAGGAAATGTGAGGTCATAGAGGTCATGACAAATCAAAATAACATTTTAGATGGCATGGCGATGATAGCTCAGATTTAACTGAAATGGTTCAGAGCGTTCGGTTATGTCGGTGGTATAAAATTTTTGAAGCATTACGATTTTGTCAAAATAGTCCAGTGTGTACGCTGTTGCGAATAATTCTAGGTAAGTTGGTTGCTCAAACTAATTCCGTTTCTTTTGAGAAATTTAATTTCAGCTTAATAATAAGGCATATTTCAGACATGAAACTTATTGAAGTACTAACACTAATTTCCCAAAATTCATTAATGATAATTAGATCAGCTAATATTGGCCTACCAAGCAGAGATTATAACAAGAAGTGGTCAAACTCTCAGGAGTTTGAGAAATGTTCTCCACTCTGCTACCGAAACCACAACTTTGACATTATCATCCCTCAATCTTGTTTCATAAGAGTGATGTGTTGTTGATACTATTCGGTCATAATTCCATAAAAAGCAATTAAAGGGCCAAAAGAAAAAGGGAGAAAGCTGCATTATTTTCTGAAATGGAGTAATGTACATCAGTATGCTCATATCCTTGAGTAGAATAAGATGGTAAAAAAAAAAGCCGAAAATTCGGATGGTCAGTTTGTTAGAACCATTTGAAGAACGCCCATAAACGGAAGAAAAAGATAAAAATCATCTTCTTTTTTTTTCAAATTAATACTTTACTAGTGTTTCCCCATTTCTCCCTAATACAATAATCTATTTTATTCCCACTACCATTTCAGTTTTACCAGCTGTTCATTTCTCCTGAGCTGAAAAATAATCTTCTTTATTCACTAATTTCGTATTCTCTATATTCTTTTAATACTTTGATTAGAGAGACAACAAAGAAAAATTACATTTACTGGTGGGATGACTGATATAATAAAAGAACATCGTCGAAAAATCCACGAAACGAGAGATTTTGACACGACAAATTTTTTGTTTAACACCTGATGTACAAAATGAAAAGAAAAAAATAATCTGTAATAAAATTTCAAACCATTAAAAATCCTATTTAATACAGCATGTAAGTAGTACTTAAAATATATTATTATTATTTTTATAATATGAAAATCTATCAAAAAGTTGGAAAATTTAAATTTTGGTGGCATCTGATACACCATTCTTAACAAAATTTAAGACCAGCATCCAGTTAGGTATACCATTACCAACATTCGAAGACGTAAAATTTCAGCAAATACATTTGTGCTCATACACTACTTGTTACTTAAGACAGGGTTATTAAGAATCATTTTGAGGCGAATTCGATTCAAGAAAAAGACAATCTGAAAAGGAAAACCGAAGGCTCTTGGTTTTTCGTATTTTTCGGTAAGGATTCTCCTTGAAATTATATAACGCTGGATCTACAATAAATTTTGTAGACCCCGACTGTGAAGTACCAGCCAAGAAAATTGAAAAACATTGGGAAAATAGCTGAGCTTCCAAAAGGTGAATTCCTTAAATATTTTCCAATAATTCACAAAAAAAAGTTTTATGAAAGACAAAATGTAGTAAAGATTATGAAGGCCGTCGTCCAACATAACTATGTCAGAACATTTCGATTCTAGATAAATTATACATACTCAAAACGACTACACACGGGAATTAATTTATATCCAGCGTAAACTGTGTCAGTTTATAGTAGGAATAAATTTTATTTATGTGACTATATTAATAATTTAAAAATGATATTGAGGTTCAATAATGCTTTGGATACAATACAATACACCAACAATAAGCGACCCCTAGCTATTGTTATCAATGAAAATGGTTTTCATAAACTTGGCATAACAAAGGAGAAATCTACATATTTAAAGTAACACGGTCAATGCACACTATGTTACCACTTCAAAACAGATGTTTATCTATTAAATATTAAAGTTAGAATTAAAAAAACATATTAAAATGAAGCCAACGTGCTATCGGTTCATCGGGGGCATGTTTGTAGTAAATTAACTATTACTTCTTCTATCTGGTTAAAATATTTCACTAGTTTCATCCTTACCAACATTGCAATTATACAGTTTTAACAGGTTCATTCGAAATTTTTATTAAATGCTGTCCGTCTCATACAATTAACAATAATGAAAATATTAGACAAGTAGAACCCGTAGGTTCCTTCTTTTCTTTAGACATCGGAAGAAAAACAGAACGGTAGAACCCTGCCAGAGCACTAATTATACAAAACAGTATATTTCCATTTACGTTCTAACCGTTAGGAAGCTTCGGAGTCCTGTAAGATGTTTATGTTTTAATTTATTTATTTTTTCTTTTTACTTAGCTCCGCTGCTATCTTATAATACACGTACACAAATTTCAACTTTTTAAAATTAACATCGATGAATGTCGGTGCATATAAAGTTATTTGTAATCCTCAATCCGAAAGTAATAGTCTAAATTACTATAGCACTTATAGTTATTGTGTCATAAGCAATTGGCAGCTAGGAAATGTTTTGTAAGTGCCGTGAAACGATTTATGGGCAACAAGAAAGATAAAATCTATAAAAACCTCATGGATGAACTCTTGAAAGATTATTAAATATTAACCAGAATGTCACATTTCCTTAAAAATATATTTGGATTTCTTCCTAGAAAATTCGGGTGCAGTAAGCGACGAACGAGAGAGATTTCACCAGGACATTACGATGACGGATACAAGATATCAGAGATGCTGGAACCCATGAATGTTGGGCTACAACTACAAAGAATCAAATCAAAGTTTTGTCGCTTTTTGACATGTCGTATAATATATTTTTTATTCACATAATTCTCAGTAAAGTCTGCTATAACACATCCAAGCTGAAATTCCATTTCTTTTAATTATTCTTGAAAATGGAGAGCACTAAGAAACTCCCTTATTTCAGGACCAATAAATATGTCATCTTTTAGTTTGTCGCTGTATGAAATATCATAAAATATATTTTTTATTCACATAATCCTCAGTGATGCCTTTGCATAGATTTAACACATTTTACAAGTTTAAATCGTATTATTACACTGTCTCGTTTTTTAGCTCCTTGTACGTAAATGCAATACTTTGTTAAGGAAGTATTGTAATCGCCATAATTTTCGGTTTTCAGATTTCAACGGAAATATCCATTTTGACTAGTTTCGTCGTGACGTATGTACGTGCGTTCGTTCCTACGTATCTCGCATAACTTAAAAACGGTTAGCCGTAGAAAGTTAAAATTTTGTATTTAGGATTATTGATTGGAAAATCACTCTACTTTTGGAGGCCAAAATAGCATTTAATGGCTGCCAGAGTCTTCTCTTGATCTCTGCCTTGCATGCATTCGTTTAGGTAATATAGCAATCAGAATGAATAATATCAAATATAGCATTGAAGAAGAACCGGATCCGTAAGAGAACATCTGGATCACGCAATAATACGCGTACTATAAATTATGTTGATGTAAACATTTACTGTGACATCATCGTTTCAGTTGTCCGATAGTATCAATAGGTTTATTTATATTATATTATATAATATAAGTTGGTTTAGTTCTACAAGTCGGTAGAACTCAAGAGCATATGAAGGTTGTGTTTATTGAAAAAGTGATGGAGTTAGTGACAGAATTCAGGTACCTAGTTATGGCGATCAGTAGATCTGGTAAAGCGGATTCGGAAATCTCAAGCAAAATCTCTTCTCGAGCAAATTCCGAGAGCGGATATGTAACTCTTTTAATGAAAAAAGAGATGTGGGACAAGAAGTAAAGACCCATTTATTCAACTCTCTTTTCATGTCAGTACTTCTCTAGGGAGCAAAGAGAATCTGAATGAAAGGCTGGAAAGTCGTATTAATGCAGCAGACATGAAGTTTCTTAGGAGAATTGAGGGGAAAACACGGAGAGACTGAGTCCGGAGTGATAGGATTAGGGAAGATCTGAATGTACGCCCGTTGACGGAAACCCTGGAGAAGAGGCAACTGAGATGGTATGGACATGCCTACCGTATGGACCACCACAGAAGCCCGATAAAAACTATGGATGTGAGACTGGTGGGAAGAAGACCAAGAACCTGTTATATCAGCCACAGGGAACAAATAGGGAGACGAAGAGGGAAGATCATAGGAGAAATGAGGAACCTGGTCAGGGACAGAGACACATGACACAAATGGCTGGAACGGTCCTTTCTTTTGATTCCTAAGATGCTTCTAAAAAATTGGAATCACTTTGTAGCTAATTTTACATAGTATTTTCGTGTTGCGGCCCATGTCTGAGATCCATATAGGATTACTGGATATACCCTTGCCTATATTCTATGTATCTAATTAATAAATAACTCATATCCTATCCTCAGCTTTCCTTTCAATCGTAGTCCTTTATTCAACGGATAGTCCATTTAATTTAAATCCTTACAATGTCACCTCTTTGCTAATAATTATTGACCAGGCTTTGAGTACTCTTATCTAGAAAATTCTAAATATTTTTGGGGGTGCTGATTACGAATTTCAATTATGTTACTGCAAATTCTTCCTGGAAATATAAAACAAAATGCAAAAACGCTCATAAAATTAATAAGTTTCCTTTTTTTCGCGCATGACATGAAAACCATGCATTTTTACAGCAATATCAATCTTTGCTCAATGAAACAAGAGTAAATTCTCAATATTTTGTATTGTATATTTTTTTTCGTCCGGGGCTTCACATTCGTCCACTGTTAGTCTAATCGGGTCTAGTCAAATGGGGACCATAAAGACACATCGGTGGAAAGTTTTGGAGTAGTTCTAAAAATTTGCTCATTTATGCTATATTAGAGTGATGATTACGAATTTCAACTTTGTTTCCTCGAATTTTAATAGACGTATAAACAAATACAAAATAATTTATTTTTTGCGTAAAATTTGAAAATCATGTTATAATCGAATAAATTCTAATGTCTTAAATTTCTCCTTCGAAAGGGTCCCAAATTTCGTGTATCTGAGAACGCATGTCACCTCATCTGACATCATGTCTCTCGAAATCAGTCGGCGGATCACGGCAGCCAACCGGTGCTACTAGAAAGATGAAGAGCCGTCTGCTCACCAGAGGAACAAAGGCACAGCTGTTTAAGACCCTGATAAGGCCAATTCTTATCTAAGCTTCCCAAGCCTGGACTGTAACTAAGGCACTCTAGCTAAATTTGAAAGAAAAATACTAAGAAGAATATACGGACCTGTTAGAGAGGATGAAGCGTGGAGAAGAAGAAAGAACCATGAACTCTACAGCTTGTACAGAGACATCGACGTAGTGCAGTTCATCAAGTCTTATAATCTTCTTTAATTTACTTTAAAATGAATATTTGAATCTATTCGATTAATACTAGTACATGAAATTCGAATTATAAGTAAAAAAGAAATCAACAAAATCTTTTTTTTACTTCTCGGAAAAATTTGAGGTTAAAAAGTTGAAATTCGTGAACAGCACTCTACAAAACATAAATGAGCAAATTTTCAGAACTTCTCCAAAACTTAGGGATGCTCCTAAACGATGCTCCAGACGAAAAAAATATGGTGTACAAAATGTAGAGAATTTAATTTTGTTTAATTTAGTATAGATTGATGTTACTACAAAAATATTTTTTTGAGGAAAAAAAATCATTTTTTTTTTTTAGCGTTTTTACATTTTTTAAAAATATTTCCGGGAAAAAATTGAGCTAACAAAGTAGAAATTCGTAACTTTTCCAAAACTTTCTATCGAGACCCCTTTCTGATCCATAGTTGGCTGGACTATTAGGGACTCCAGAGTTTCAAGGATTCCATAATCAAAACATCTGGTGCACGCATTCGTAATTAATTTAAGGAAACTAAATATTGAGGAATCTGCACGTAAGCGTTCTCAGTGTTTAGTAATTATGCTAAGTTGATTCAGAACGTAGTTAACATATTTCCTTTTTTTTTTTTTTTTGTTTTGTTTCATGATGTTCCTACTTTCTCAGATTTCGAAAACGCTGCTTTATATGAGAATGACCGTAGCTGATCCTATTTAAATTTTTATTGAATATATGCGATTGATTGCTAAAAGGCAAACTATTTATTTGGCATATATCTTTCAATCATAAAACAAATGTCGATAACTCATTGTTTTCTTAAAATGGAGCGAAGTGCAAAATTATACGGTTTAGCATTGTCTTTTTTGATGAGTCCTGCTTTCAGCGATCCAGTTTGGTCCAAGCCAAGTCATTAGGGAACCCCTTTCAAAGAGGCCTACACAGCTGTTGCATACCATAGTTGGAAAAAAAAAATTAGTTCCTTCATTTATTTTCCCTTCATTTATATTATGGTGGCTTTTGCAATACTTCATTTCTATAGTCAATATTTTAAGGGAAATGCATAAATATTTGAGAGGCTTATTAGGATAGAATGTAACAAAAGCCACGCCGTATAAAAATGCAAAGTATTATAATTATTGAGCCATTTTCTTTGAGAATGGTGTAATTCCATTTTTGACAAAAAGCTAGTTAATGATAACAATCAATGCAATCTGCTATGACCTTTTTATCTATGAACAGTTCCCCCCAAAAAAACCTTCAAAATTTTCACTATTTTGTCTACATAAATATATGTGGTTAATGCAATTAGAAATTTAATTATTTTGAAAGTGTCGTAAGTACAATATCCGCAAAGACATAAAAGTTAGTTAAAAAAATATACCAAATAATTCCTCTACTTCATTTTTATATGTGTGGTTTTAACACTATTAATAACATAAACATTTTCGTTCGTTCACTGGAATTTTGGTACTTCCCCCATTTATTGTAGAAGATAAAATTCAGTATGTTCTGTTTGTTCACTTACTTTGAAAAAAATAAGCACGATTACCTGATAAATTAATAACTGTGAATTTCATAACAACTGTCAATTTCATGTTATATAATATTCAAAATGGATACTGAATCGGATAGTGATTCAGTTAGATATTTATGAAATAAACCCTAATTTTGATACATTTCACTCTTTTTAATAATTCTATTTTTGTTATTTTATAGAAATTATCCCGATAAATAGAAACAAAACAAAAAAAGAATTTTTTTCCAACACGTTAGTAAGGTTCTAGTCATTTTCTTATCTGATTCATCCTCAATTATTATAGATGTGGAAGTATTATTGCTACTTCTTGCGAAAAATCCTAGAAAGCCACGAATATCGGACCCTTTTCAAATTTTACTTAAACAGTTTCGACATTTTGATTCTTATCATTAAATTTGGGTTCCTCATTTATGGATTGATCCATATTTATTTTTACCAGTTTCTTCCATAGGCCTTAACTGAAAATAATAATTCGGTGTAGCTAATGAAATATTATTAAAAAAAACTATAGCATTAGTGAATTTGATATGACATTTAAAGCCACTAAACATTCACAATTATTTCTCTAAAAAAAAAAATTAAACAATAAAAGTATACCTACTTCCATAGACTTTTTTTTTCTTTTTACTCGATTTTTTTACTTTATTTAATATATATATATATATATATATATATATATATATATATATATATATATATATATATATATATATATATATATTTATATATATCCCGCCTCATAACATGGTCTCGCGCTCGCTTCAAACCAGAGCGGTCAAACAAAAAATCCCTATAATCAGAATTGTGGATAATTTAATCTTCTTTAATGTACTTTAAAATATATATATATATATATATATATATATATATATATATATATATATATATATATATATAAGTATATTTTATAGGCAGAGTTGAAAAAGTCAGGTGCAGCAAAATGCGCCTGTTGAGCTAAGAAAAGAAGTATATACCTTAAATTTACTCACATCAGGAAAGGATAAAAAATTATAAAAAATGAATTTAGGTTTATTTAATTAATTGTTTATAGCTTATTGTATTTGTGTGTAAGAAATTAAAATTAGTCAAATATTAAAATAGTTTTTATTTAGGCTTCGGATTTCATTGTTCTTTCCTAGAACCATCTTCATTTTCATTTGAACAGAAAAAGATATAGAACAGTAAAATTTCCAATCTAGTTAATTAGAAACTTAAACCAAAATGTCGTATGAACGATTCTTGTAATTTCTTATTCAATGAAATACGTAACATCAGATAGATAAAATTCTATTCTATTCTATTCTAAGATGCTATCCGTTGAAGTAGCCTCAAAGTTTGCCAGACAGAAGGAAAATAGACCCCCAGGGTTCCATCTGTAGCTTGTTCCAGGTAGCAGAGGGGCAACGCTAACTGTGAGAACTCCTTCATTACCATATCACATTACTAACACCACGTCTATCCACTGTGAGCGTCCGGCAAACCAATCAAAATCAAATCAAGCTGTATGCAAATATGTTTCACAATCTTCATAGGTATGAAGATAAAAATAGTTATGTCGGTAGCATCTTAAAAAATAATTAAAACTAAGATATTGATAATGATTTTTTTGTTTTCTATTTTTAAAACTTTTATCGTCGAATAACGCAATCAACCGAATTTAAGGTAAACAAGTTGTAAAGTCAAACTTATTCGAAATACTGTAACAAAAAGTAATAAAATAAAACATCTTATGTTTTTTTTTTAAATAGGACCATTGCATATTAGGTAGTAAATCAGTGTCATAAGTTAAAATTGATTTTTTAAAAACCGAATTGTCGAATCATGCGTGATTTTTAGTTTATGAATAGTTAGTTAATTTTTGTCAAGTAAGGCCTTTCCTTATGAGTTTTTTTTTCTTCCATTACAATTATTGGAACATTTGAAGAATATATAAAAAAAAAAAAAAAAAAAAAAAGTTTCTGCGGTTATGAAATAATCGAAATGGAAAATTTATTCAGACCAGAACGTCACTCACTACACCTAAATTAGCTCAAACCGCACGCCAATGAGCGTATTAGAAGACAAAATTTGAGAACTTTACCGAAGAAATCGATGCCCTAAAAGATTTTAAGTTGAAATTAATAACTAATTTTATTCTGTATAAAATGTATCTAATAATTGTGGGGTTCTATTTCTTCTGATGAAAATCGTAAAAAGAAACTAACAAATAAAGTTTACGCTCGTCATCACCCGATTTCAATGAAACAAAAAACCGGTATGAGTGTTGAACCATATCTCGGTAGATCAAAAGAACTCAGCCAAGGCAATGCAATTTTACGTAACCGTGGAATGAAATTTTGAGCGTTACACACAGGGCGGAAAAATCTCCGTAGCGTTTACGTTACACACAGGGCGGAGAAATTTCTGTTGGAGTATATAAATACAAATAATATGCAGAGGAATGATTTAATAAACATATGTGCGACGCAAGAAGAAACATGGTCACCTTCAGAAGACAAAATATATAAAAACATACAAAAAGGAGTTGATGTTCTTCATCTCTAAGATCGATCTTCAAGTGATAAATACAAATCCAAACCAAAATCATTCGGTGTAGTACATTTTACGGAAACATGTGAACAACTTCAAAAGCAATATGTTAATTTTAATATTTAGATATAGTAAACTGTTTACAGTTATCTTCTTTTGTTAAATGTTTATTTGTATGTAAAATCGTATTATTATTAATTGATTGTATGAGAGTTGTCATTTATTTATTTTAGTTTAGTGAAATGTTTATCTGTATATAATATATTTTAATTTGTATACATAAATTGACGCCAGTGGCATCCGACGGCTACACAGCTAACGCTGACGGAAAATTTACCAATCTTTTTTCTTCTAATGTGCAAGCTGAATATAGTTGTCTGGTTTACTGTTGGTATGGAACGGTAACTGGCAAAATGAAAACTTCAACAATGTTAAAATGTTTGTTAGTTACAATGATTTATCTTCAACTATTAGGTACTTACCTGCATTATTCTTTAAACAAAACAGATTTCTTACAGAGTTTTTCAATAGCTTACGAAATCAGTTGCAAAGAATCATTTGTTGTCAAAAACTTCAATTCAAAAAAAAAAAAGTAGGTATCATGTTTTACGACCGAATGCCTCAATTAATGGAGTTTGGACAGGAGAATCTCATGATCAGCAGAATTGAAAGCTTTGGAAAAATAAAAAAAATTAGGATCGTAACTATCTGCTGACAAATGGAAAATTGTATTTCTTTAGTAATTCTTAGTAAGGCGGACCAAGTGAAATAGCCAGAACGAAAATATGAGTGAAAAAGGTTTAGGAGAGCGTTTTGTTCAAGACATGAGAAAAGTTGGTAATGGACTAATCTTTCTAAAGGTTTGGATTCTGGGAGCAGTTGAAAATGAGGCCAACTGTATACGACTAAACACAAGTCCCTTGTGCTTGAGTGAACAGACAAATTTTTTACCTCCATCCAACCAAATGCCTTCACATAATTATGTACCACTTCAAACTATTCACAATTACGCTTAATTTCAAGTGGTCATAAGCTCGTCTAACAAATGTGGGTTCTGTTGTTACTGACCATGCCTCTTCACCTGTTGGACTCTGTTACTTAAATTCAAATTTAAAAGGATATAATTATTCAAGAGTATAGCTACCAATAATAATCGTCGACGGAATAATAGGTACATATGGTAACTGCCCAAAATCGTTTTTCATATTTGACTGAAAAAAAAAAATAGTAGATTGGTTTGATGGCCAATGAAAATTATTCAACCACTTCATTCATGATAAAATGACCATCTAAAGTCTAAAGTTGTAAATGCAAGAGTACGCGAACTATCAACTATACAGGAAATAGTTTGTCATAGAAACGGAAGCAATGATATGTAATAACCAATTTATGCATTCTAACAACATTATACCATTAATATAAGGAGATTGGAGCGGGGCGAGAAGAGAATATTCACGATGAAGCACCAAGCGGTGTACTAAAAGGGTTATGAGTGCAAGATTGACTATTAATCTTCTCAGGTATAGACCAAGCCGTCGAAAGATTAAACCAGTCTCGGCTAAACTGTCTATCACTCCCAGTGATCTCGACGACGGAAAGGTGCTGGCTGAGCATGCTGCTTATGGGTGCAGTTCACAGCTACATTATATCTGACTGAATTATAAAAAATTCGACTTTAATTCAGTTATTTAAAATCATATAATGGGTGTTATAAAATGCAGGATTTTTAAAGCCAACTTGAAAATTTAGAAACAATTATTAGTTCAGCTAGCTAATAATTTAGTAACTATTGGCAGATAAAAGGGATCCAGTGTTTCCAGAGTATGCTTGAGATATTTGGAGTAATATCTCTGGCGTTGATAGAGGACTATAAATAAAGTAATACATTTATTAAATTTACTTAAATAGTTATAAAACACGAGTTGTTTTGTTTATAGGCGTTCATGACCAACTATTTTATGCTCTTCGACCCCATGAAACAAATTATTTAGAGTCAGTCATGATATGAATTTATAGTCTCATGAACTCAAACAAATGAGTACATTCAAAAGTGGGATATGCGCAAAAAATAAATAAATTATTTACAGAATATCCGAAAAATCTTTCAGAATCTCGTCTCAAATCCCCGTACAGATTATGGAATTCACCATACTGATAATGCCCCCTATTTAAAAAATGAGCTCCGATACTTTTTCTTTTTCGGTAAAAATGATAACAATTGGCTGAGATTGATTCCAGCGCAATATCTTCGTCAGAAGATGTTCCGTCCAACATGATGTCTGAAATTCAGCTGAAGGGACAGAGAGATACTGTCCCTGCTAACGTTGGAGATGAGTGATGGCGGTATTCCGATGTGGACAGACCGGGGGATAGGGGCGAGGGTACTAGGGTCGGTGCAAGGAATTATTCCGGATTACAGTGCGAAGGGCGATGCTGCATTGTGGACGAAGCCTTAGTTTAAATCCCAACGAACCTAAACCTTCCCGGAATAATGATTACTGCGAAATTCATCAAATGTTTCCGCCATGAACACTCCTACAAAGTTTACTAACTTCTTCAGTATTCCTTTCTCAATTAAAATATTATATAGCTTCTGGCGGTCCCTTGCATTTAAAATCGTAAAACATTTGAAGATCTATATAGAGCTTATGAATTACAGAATAAAATTAAAAGCTGAAAGAAATAAGTTTGTAATTGCTGCTTCAGAAAATGCTTAGGAAGGCCCTGGTATTCCGTACTACAATTTTCAATCGCATTCTCGGGATCGCAAAATTTTTAGTACAGTAGAAATATTCTAGCACAACTAAGTTTAAAAAGCAAAACAAATATAATAACAGTCCTACCTTGTATTGAAAAATTTGCTTCAGTAATGCTCTAAAATATTCATGAAAATATTGTTTCTACGAATACTAGGCATACTAATAGACAGAAAAATAATTCCTCTCCATCTATTCCGTTTTTGAAACAACAATCAACAACTAACTACATATCGATGGCACTACAGCGGAAATTATTTGCAACTGAAATTATGGATGTTGCCAAAGCATATGGATAGCGTTTGGCACATTTCTTACTTCTCTACTCTCAGACAATTTTTCTCAGTACGATATGGCTTAGGCCCATCTTAGCTGTAACTTACCTCAGGGATCAATCCTTGCCTTACTACCGTACCTAACTTGTCCACACGACGTAAAAATGTTAAAAAGATACGACTGTAGGTTAAAAAAAAAAACAAAAAAAAAAACGCCCACTTCATCAAATCTGAGACTCAACTTAGTAGGTTCAAAGAATTTATTGAATTCAACATTTAGATATTTCAAATTAAAAAGAGGACATCAATTAAAGATTTACAAATACCTATTAAAATTCTTTGGACTTACGCAATAGACGGCACTGTAAAGCATTATGTAGTTTTACATAAAACTTTTTAATCTAAGATATTACGAATAATAACTCAAGCACTGGTGTGCGTAAATACTTCCACTCACACATACCGAAAGTTCATAAAGACATTCGGTCGTACCACAAACGATATCAAGATAACTTGAACGGACACCGCAAATAATTAATAAGGGAAATGACCACAGCTCTCACACCAGGGAATACCGGATACCAGAGAACACGACGGTGAAAAGAGTCTGTATGAGGGATTAACCCACATAATTATGTATGTAAAACAAAGGCTTATTTTAGCAGTAGGTTACTGTTGTACTCATGCCAATGAAACTTATTTTTTCATTCCTCTTTCTTAGTTAGATTATTATGTCCACCTATCTGGTAATACCTAACTGCATTACTTTTGATATTATTTTGCGATCTTCTCTTGACATTTCCTTCAGTGATCTGTGTTGTTCATGAGCTAAACACTCAGTGATATACAAGTACAGATAAATAATTAAAATAGAAAAAACTAGCCTGACGTTATTGTTGTCATTTTGCATCTGGCTCATCAATTTTGATCGCAATCATCGCGAGTGATACCTCTATGCTTTACTGGTCGAGTCCAGTTCCGATATAATATGATATGATATAATAGTAGGGGAAGCCATCCCAGGGTTGTATCACGGACAGAATAAAAAGTAGTCTGCTGTATTAGTGTCCACTCCACGTAGCAAGCAAGGGGTTTCTTTTCAAGGGTGTGTTTACTTTCTATAGTAAATACTAAAGGGAGTCGAAAATTAAGTGCCTGCTATTCTTCACTGTTTTTTAAAACTTCTCCTGCCGCATTAAAAAATCTCAAAGTTTAATGTTACATGTTTTTTTAAATATTATCCCCGGCTCACTGCACATTCTCGCAAAAACAAAGAGTGAATCCGAGAAATCAAGCGGTGAATCCGAAAATCTGTACTTAGTTTGTATCCTCTTGTAGCCATTTTGAAGCCATTGTTCTGTTCTTCGCGCTTCCTAGAGATTATTCCTCCTTCTCCGAAATTTGTTTTTAAAATTAAAAATCGTTCATGGATTTTTTTATTAAAGCCAATTCTCAACTCCTTAGGTCTTTTTCATCTCTCCCGAGTTCTGGTTAGTTTTAGTTTTGATTTTAAGATTTTCGGCTATGGTTGTTTTAGAAACAAAAACAAAAACACTCGATTTATTATAATATTCTAGCTACGCTAACAATCACCTCAATTTACGGTTACCCTAAACAGAGTTATATACGAAACTAAAATGAATCCTATGTTAAGAGAACGTAAAGAGAAGGAACTAAAATTATTGTAACCATAAGAAATATTCTCCCCATTTCCTCTAAATTATCAAGATTAATGGATAAAAAAGACTTGGAGAGAAAGGAAAGTAATCTTCATAAGGCAATAGGAGAAGAGAAAAATGATATTTTTTTTTTAATAAAAAAAACGCAGCATTTATTGAGCATTAATGCATGATTAACTTATATATATCCAAAAAATAAAAATTGAATACCTATAATAAAACTGATGCCTTGTAAATTTTGGGTGATTCACTGTTGACATGGTTGGCCATATTGTTCGAACAAAGATTTTTTTTTGACAAATTAATGTTCTTCACCTAAAAATAATTCAGTTTTTTTCAAATCTTAAATCCCCTATCAAATAGGTGTTACAAATCCAAACATTTTTTCAAGCATCCCATAAATCCTAACAATCGTAAAATTTGTTTTCTCTCACAAATAGCTACTAACACTTGAAACATGAGAATGTATAGGAAGGGACTACCTGAACCTTTAAATTTGGTAGGAAGGTGCAGTTTAGTTGCAGTTTATCTAAACAAAAAAGTTTAGATAATGTCATTAGATTTTAAGGACCCGTTTCAATATGGCGGCTGAATTTAAGAAAAAGATTTAGTGGAATTTTAAAATTTAACCTCAAATACTTGTTTTACTTTAATCTCAATTATGAGTTTACAAAAACTTATAAAAATAACAAAAGTTTTAACATTTAATTTGTCATTGCTTGATAAGTTTTATTAAAAAAAAGATTTAAAAAGTCCTAGACTCACAAATCTGATATTTTTTGTAAATTCTATCGTTTTATGGAAACTGGTTAAATAAAAATGATGGCTCGGAAGTGATAGATTTCATGTTTTATTTCTGTATTGAGTGTGTCTATTCATATTAATACACTTAGTTTATATTCATATACTCATTTAAAAATCAACTGTTGTTCCTTGAAATGTAGAGATTTCAACAAAAATATATCTGGAAATATATACAATTTAAATTTTGAATTTCCAATTTGAAAAATACAAACCTTCCTATTGACATAGTTAAGTTGTATTGAACATGGCATTGAACATTTGGCATCTATAATTGATGTTCCACCAGTGATTTTCGTTTCTGAAATTTTATTCTTCTACTTAGCATGAATTGCTTAACTGCGTTGGTAACTCACGTCAGACAGAACCTTCCCTTTCTCCAATGTCCAGACACGCTCAGCTAGAATTAAGCTCCTACACGAAAGCCCCAGGCATGAGAAACAAATACGGGAATTCCAGTATTTCGTGAACGAGAAGCTGCATGAGCAGCAGGCAACAATAATAATCAAGATTGATAGGCAACTGTGTCTACATCCTATCATGGCTATTCGAATGGAGATGTAGTTTTTGTTACACTATGATGTCAGCCTGGGTATAATGCAAGATCTGAAACATAATATAGAGGAGCAAGTAAAATGAGTTCTCAGCTGGACATAATAAGATTATATATATTTATATATATGTGTGTATGTAATATACACATATATATATATATATAATAGAAGGCTTAGCGAACCCGGAGGTTCGATGCCGATACCACTAATCTCTGTCTACAAATCTCGGTCCACCGACTACCTTCCAAACCCAAATTCATTAGATCACTCTTAATACTATCCTCCCACCTACGTTTTGGTCTACCCCTCGGACGTTTACCAGTCAGCTCAGCGTTTATTAACTTTTTAGGAATTCGTTCGTTACTAAGCCCAACAACTTTGCAAGCCCATTTCAACCGTCGCGATGATATCACTTCGATTATATTAACAGGGTGTATGCTCCGCAATTCCGCGTTGTGTAATCTCCTAAACTCTCCGGTTGACTCATCCTTTTTCGGACCAAATATTTTACGCAGTACCTTATTCTCGAATACCTTAAGGCGTTGTTCGTCCTTCAAGGTTAGCGGCCACGTTTCACACCCATACAGAACTGTAGGCAAGATAATAGTTTTGTATATTCTAAGTTTTAAGTTTCTGGACAAAATGCGCGACCTAAGTAATGTTGACACCGAAAAATAACAAGCATTTCCCGCCTTTAACCGCGCCTTTATTTCCTCTTGAATTTCGTTTTTTCTAGTAATCACAGACCCCAAATACTTAAATTTCTCAACGTGTTCAAACCTATTTTCTCCTATATCTATATCCTCAAAATCGCCTCTGTTTCTATTGCTAACCATATATTTCGTCTTATCCGTATTTATTTTGAGGCCAACCTCTTTCCCAGCTGTCATCAACGTTGCTGTATTCAGTTTTATAGTTTCCGCGTCCTCACTTAATAATACCAAATCATCCGCAAACCCCAGCACGGATATTCTACCACCCAGATCTAAACCCCTTTCGGTAAGCATTACCTTTCTAATGGCATACTCTAATGCTAAATTAAAAAGGACAGGTGAAAGGGAATCGCCTTGTTTTAACCCCGAGCGAACTTCAAATTTCTCCGAAAAATAATTACCTATTCTAACTTTATTGAATGTTTCGGTCATGCACATCCCTACTAGATTTACTAACTTCTTCGGTATTCCCTGCTCAATCAAAATGTTATACAGTCTCCGGCGATCAATGGAATCATAAGCCTTTTTGAAATCCACAAAAAGCTGATGAACTACACCGTTGAATTCTAATTTTTTTTCTAATATTTGCCGTAAGGAGAATATTTGATCGATAGTTGATCGGTTCCGTCTAAAACCACATTGGTAGTCTCCGATAATTTCCTCGGCATATTCCGTGATCCGACTAGTTAGGATCAACGAGAATATTTTATAACATACCGGGAGGAGTGATATTCCGCGATAGTTATTACACTCCGTCCTCGGACCTTTTTTGTGAATCGGAATAAGTATAGATTCTTTCCATTCTTCGGGCATTTTTTCATTTTCCCAGATCTTTTTAACCAAAAAATGTATTTTAGAAACTCCAGCTTCACCGCACGCTTTTATTATTTCACTGGAAATGTTGTCGATTCCCGCTGCTTTATGAGATTTTAATTTTCCGATGGCTATTTCGACTTCCTCCTTACTCGGTTCTTCAATTAACGGTTCAGCACTCTGATATTCAGAAGGAGGAGATTGATTATTATTTCCCGAATTCAAAATACTTTCAAAGTGTTTTTTAAATTTATTCACAATGTCCCCCGGATCGGCCAAGATATTGTTATTTTCATCTCTAATTCCATTCATTGCTGGTTCAAACTGTTTACGCGATCTGTTTATACCCTTGTACATGTCTCTTACGTTGTTTTCAATTCTATTAGTTTCTATCTCTATTATTTTGTTTTTAAGATATTCTCGTTTTTTATTTTTGAGGAATTTGGACGTTTCATTCATCAAGGCCCGGAAATTAGCAACATTGTTATCGCTTGGATTATTCAAAGCTTTTTGTTTCGCGGCTCTTCTTTTTTCGCACAAGTTTAGACAATCATTATCGAACCACGGTTTATTCTTTTTATTGTCCCTTTTTCCAAGACACAGATTACTTACCTCTTTAATATTATCCCTAATTCCGATCCATAGCTTGTCTACATCTTCGCGATATATATATATATATATATATATATATATATATATATATATATATATATATATATATACACACACACATATATAGACACACACACATGTTCCCACAGATAACCTGTCCTCTCCCCTTTTATATTTTAGAATGTTTAGAGTATTAGAATGAAATTTCCCAATTGTGTAACCAGAAGTTAGTTTGAAGCGTATTGACGACTTTGTAACCCACTGGAGTATTCCTCCAGTGAGTCTAACTCTGGAATTTTCAATAGGATGGGGTGTTTTTTTTTTTGTTTTTTTTTTACGGATTCTGATTGGATATGAAATTTTAAGAAGAAATCATATCGTTTTTTTTTTTTTTTTAACCCGACGCGCTCCCTAGATACTAATCGTAAAAACGTGGCATTTATACGAAATTCCAAGTTCCTCTGAGGGAAAGCAATTTTTGTACAGGAAACTATTCAAGTAAACGTTGTAGAGAACACAAACAACTTTGGAATGGGTCTAAAATATTCCAAAACGCTAAATATCAGAGTGGCAATAATAAATGAGAGAACAGCAAAAATATAGTTATTTTATGATTGTTATTATTTTTTGTATTTGTTATAATTATTGGATAATAAAAATGCATTAATAAAACAAATAACCGAAAGCTTGTTCAAAACACTCATTTTGACTTTTGCCACTATCGCTTTTCTCTTAAACTAATTCTAATCCAGAGTGTTCAACTCATTTCAAAGTAATTTAATTCTCTACAACGATCACTTGAATAGTTATCTGAAAGAAAAAAAATAATATACTTTCCTTCAGAGAAACTTGGAATTTTGTGAATAAAATCCTTGTTTTAATGTTTTTGCAATGAGCGCACCAGGACGTATAGGATTCATACGAGTTCTCTGTATGAATTCGTGTTAAAATTTTATTTCATATCAGAATCCGTTAAAAAAGAGATCCTAAATACTTTTTACTTTATAAACTTTACTTTTAACCTTATAAATACTAGAAAGACAGAATCTTCTGACTAGCATTAATAAATTAGGCGAAAAGCAGATAGTCGTAATTTATATCTAGTGGTAAAATTTTAAATAAATGCATGAATATCAATCCATATGTAGTTACAAGCAGCGGTGATAAATTAAATTAAATCTGTTATTATATTAAATTATGTTAATGAGACATTTCATAAGGTCATCTATTAAAGAACCACCAACAGAATGACACCCCACTTCCAGAATGAAAGAGACGCGACTATCTGGCTTACTAACATCTGGAATTTTAACTGTTGGTTCTATACCATCGCAAAGAGCAGCCAGCCCTCAAATATCAGGCCAAACCACATTAAACAGGATAGTTGGTCAATCTAACAAAAAAATATTTTTTTGAGGTGTGTTCCATTGATTCTGGTAATGCGATATATATTTTAAAATTTTAACGTACACAAAACAATAGAATAATTATTTTTATCTCTTTGACTTACGTACATGCAGAATATTATATTATATGTACAGAATTGTATCACTAGGTAGTATGTTTTATTAAGGAAAAATTTGTTTTTATAATATTTCGACGGTTAGATTTCAACTATCGAATCAAACTTTTTTTTTTACACGCCTAAGGAACTTTATTTGAAAAAACTAAAACAATGGCGTAGTTATTATACTTATAAATTAAAAAAATCAATATTACGTAATGAAAAAACTATATATTAAATTATATTAAAATTGGTAATTTATTTTTTTAATCAAAGTTTATACTTAAAATACTTTGTAAATCGATTGATGTTTTAAAGAAAAAAAAATTAACACTGCTATAACTTAACTGGCATCAGATTTGGTTTTAGAACTATGAAAAACCATTGTATTCAAATTTTCGGGCGAATCTAAAAATAAAAAAAAATCAGCTAAAAATTTCGCCAAGGAACCTCTTTCAAATTATTTTAATGATTTAAAAAATTGTCCATAAATTCAGAACCCTTTGAACAATTCAAACTTTATTTGATTCGTTTGTAAAGGTTCTTATTCTATACAATTTGCTTTAAATTATGTCTTACTACGTATTTTAGAGCCAACGTTGCCCGCAAAAAACCTCAATTTTGTTATCACATTTTTTTAAGCAGACCTTCTACATAATTTAATAGCTGTCTATATTTATGAAAAGAAGAAACTTTCCCCTTTCCAATAAGCCCAAGAAGATCTAAATCAGATAATTTGAAAATGTTAAAACGTAATTTCCTGGTTTACAAATTTTGAACCTCCTCGAAACTGAAAAAAAAAAAAAAAAATGTTTTCGATGATATTTTCAACATAGAGTTTTTTCGGTGCGCTGGATAAAACTCTGCCATAATTTTTGGTGCATAAAAATCTATAAGACTAGTTTACCCAACTTTTTTTTTCAAGTTATTTGACCAAAAGACTTTAAAAAATAAGTTTTACTGAAAAGCAAATGTTTTGGTGGAAAAACAATGTCGATATCATTTTTCAAACTTGAGTTAAAAATAAAGCAGTTTCGTTATGTTTTATTTTTTCTCTCTGCTCATAGCACCCTTTGGAACGAACGGCGACGGTTGGAAAATATTTTTGTAGTTTATTTGCTGTCATAAAGTTGTTGTTGTCATAAAGTCTATTGTTTGTTACAGGCTATATTAATATTAGATATTTATTATTTATTTTAATGCAGTGAACTGACTTTTGTTTTTAAACTGCTAACTTCAGAAAACAATTTATATTAACACTGAACGCCTATAACTCCGTCATGACTCGGTGAAATATTAGCTTACTGTTGAGAAATATTGTTGTAGTTTATTATTTGTTGTTGACATAAAATCTATTGTTTGTTACAGGCTATATTAATATTAGATATTTATTATTTATTTTAATGCAGTGAAGGGACTGTTGTTTTAAAGCTGCTAATTTATTAAGAAAAAAATTTTGTAGTTCCTTATTTGTTATTGCCATTTAGTCTATTGTTTGTTACAAGCTATATTAATATTAGATATTTATTATTTATTTTAATGCAGTGAACTGACTTTTGTTTTTAAACTGCTAACTTATTAAGAAAACAATTTATATCAACACTGAACGCCTATAACTCCGTCATGACTCGGTGAAATATTAGCTTACTGTTGGAAAATATTGTTGTAGTTTATTATTTGTTGTTGACATAAAATCTATTGTTTGTTACAGGCTATATTAATATTCGATATTTATTATTTATTTTAATGCAGTGAAGGGACTGTTGTTTTAAAGATGCTAATTTATTAAGAAAAAAATATATATTAACATGGTTTGAATGCCTATAACTCCGTCATAATTTAATTGGTGAAATATAACTAAGTTTACTCTAGGGAAATATTTTTGTAGTTCCTTATTTGTTATTGCCATTTAGTCTATTGTTTATTAAAAGCTATATTAATATTAGATATTTATTATTTATTTTAATTAAGTAACCGGACTGTTGTTTTTAAACTGCTGACTTATTAAGAATCTAAATATTAAAACATTTTTTATTGCTCATGTATTTTATTTAAAAATACAATTAAATAAAGAGATAATTAAAAGAATAACACACAGACCTCGACAGACGGTTTTTCCATGGTCTATGTGTTTTTATATATTGTTGTATATTTTATTTTGTATCCTTTTATGTTAATAAACGCGATTTCATTAATTCAACTCCATCATGATATATATTAATCTCAAAAATCACGACTTTGAAATTAAATATTAAAATTATTATGTTACAAAAATCATCTGAAATTATGCATTGCCCACCAAAATTATAAAATAAAAAAAAATCAGTTAACGTGGGTATGATTTAGTCGATTTATGGTCGCTAAAATAGGATTTCCACTTCTATTACTCCGCTATGACATAAATGTATCTTAATCTCGAAAATAACTAATTTCGACGTTTTCATAATATTTTACCGAAAACGTTCCAGGAGCATGTAAGAAAAAGAGGACCTAAGACAGAGGGGGTGAAAACTATTTTTTTTTTTTTGTCAACTAAATTTTTGTTCATAGGTAAAAATATAGACTCAGCAAGTCCTGATAACGTTCCAGCCTAAAATTTGTTTATTTTTTACATAATGCTCATAAATTTCACAGATGAAGTGTCTAATATGCCTGGCTAGTAGAAGCCACTGTGTCACACTGCCAGATTAGAGGGTCGCCGCATTTGAGGACCAAATGGAGCATGATGAGGAGGATGATCAAACGGGAACACAGGGGTATTAGGTCCTCTCACACGATTTATAGCACCAGAAATAGAACACACCATTAAATAGAAATATTTAATTTACAAACTTCCTTTCTGAATGGAACCCCTTAACTAGATTCCGAAAAAAAAAAATAGATGCGTATAAGTTAAAATTATTTTTTTTTGTACTCTTTGTTTTCCATAAACTTTAGTTATTAATAATTAATTTTTAAAGACGGATACCCGATACTCATTATTTATTTATTTATTTATACGATGATGGAAAAAATAAATCAGGAAGACAAGGATATGAGCCGCTGAGAATGATAGTGGTGCTGGGCAATTTGCTTAATTATTTTTTTTATATTTGTTAAAAATTTTAGAACCTATTTCAAAAACTTAACTAGTAGAGTAAATAATAATACATCTTAAATATTAATGAATTATATCAATATTTTAATTAATTAATATTTTCTAATAAATATTAATATTTTAATATCCAAATATTAATTATGCCATGAATCCAAATTTAATATATGCATGAATTGTTAATATATTTAATATATATATATATATATATATATATATATATATATATATATATATATATATATATATATATATATATATATTCATGCATATTACCAAAAGGCATTCTATCAGATTATATCTGATATGCCTACTTTCTTCTTCATTTTTTAAAATTTATTTAGAGAAAATAAAACAAACTAGATTTAGCAGCTTCCATATAATATTTTCCAATAACTTGAATAAACTATCCAATGTACCTATGAAATTTCAAATAACAAAGAAATACAAATTTTAGTTAACCTTATTAGAAAATTCCAATTAGCTCTTGAGGTTGTATTAGTATCTACTCAGGTATCTCATTCAAATTACGATTACTAGAAACTAGGTAATTAACATTAGTTACTAGGCAATCAGACTCAAGTGCCTTCAATCAGACTTGTAAAAATTTAAGAGTTGATTTGAATCGTTTAAAATTTGAAGACAAAATATAAATTGTAGAAAAGGAAATCGTAAAAGAATATCACACATTGAAACATTTACAGCTCTCCTTTTTTAATTTTTGTCGAAAATTTCGATCTCCTTTAAAAATCATCCTGGGATTTTTTTAAATTCCATGGAGTCTTTAAAACTGAACATCAGATACGTCCTTCTGATTGATTTTGATTCCTCATGTCACCAAGGTACTCAACAAGCAAATGAGGTCCCGTTTTTTTTTTTTTTTTTTTTTTTTTCCAATAACTACTTATTTCTCTTTACGCATTGCCCGCTATCCCCTCGTCATTTCTTGAATTTTATATTCATATTTTATTTTAAACGGAAAATTGTTTTGAGCTCTGAAATTCGGGTGAATGTGAAAATATAAAAGGAATAATGAATACACATTTGGAGTATTTTCATCCAGTATTCCTTTTAGGTTGCGTCTAAAGTGTCAGAAAATCGTACGCACCACAAAAATGGATTCATCCAGGAGGAAAAGCGAATAAAAAGTCCGAACATTTTTCTCTATTATACTTCTAAACCGTCTGAAAATCTTTTGAACTGTTAAATTCCATTCACCCGTTCTCAAAATATAGCAGGAAAAGTGAATGAAAAGTCATAAAACTTTCACTCTAGTTTTACTTTTTTGGTTAGTCGGAAATTCGTTTGTACCATGAAAATGAATTCATCCTGTACGAGAAAAAAGAGAAAAAGCAAATGAAAAATCGGAAAATGTCCAAATTCGTCATTCTTTTAGCCTACATCTAAACAGTCGGAAAATCATTTGAACTACTAACATCCATTAACACTTTCATGTGATATAAGAAGAATGCAAATAAAAGCGTATGTAAAGTCGGGAACAATAATGGAGCGGAATGAAAATTGGAACCAGTTCAGGAGCTGGTTCGGAACGAGTCATTCTGTTCCGAAGGTTAGTCGGATCCCTACATGTATATTAATTCGATAGAGTAACATGAATGGTAGCACATGAGAAACGATGATCAACGCCATGTATATTACAACTAAAAAAAGGTAAAAATGGAAAGGAAGTAGGATTGGAAAACTATCTTCCCAGGCCTTGTGGTGAATAAAAAAAATTAAATTTAAAGAAAGCATGGAGGCGAAAATGACGGTAACGTAACTGGGAAGCATTAAAGTACTCACTATGTTTTTTTAGAAAGCAGCCTTTCTCCTAGTCACCACTGAGCCAAAAGAAGCAGGAGCAGCAAAGGCCACTTGCTGGATGGTAATCCCTCCACTGCGCACCATTTTGGACTCTTTACTGCCTACTTCTTGCAGTAATACACATGAGTCTTGCATTCAAAGATTTTCTTCATGATATCACAGTGATGGATGCCATTCAAAAAATTAAAAACCCTCAGTTATTTTGGTGTATTACTTGTATATTCCAAGTATCACTGTTGTTGATAAAAAAAAACAAAATATTGTTACGAAGAATTATAGAGATAAAATGAAGAAATGGGTGGCGACAGTAACACAAATGAGGTTTTTACGATTAAAATAGTTTTTTTAAGAATAAAAATTAAAAATGTTTAAATGTTTTTGTGCTTAAAAAGCTTTTGCTGCATGGCACTATAAGTAAAAAATTTGATCACAGTGGAAAAATTAAAACACAACTCTTCAAACGTCAAAATTTAAAGACATAAAATAGATATTTCTAATGAGAACGACTCAAGTCTCAAAAAAGACATACATACAGACGTACATGTATACTTCATAGATGTTATAAGTACAATTTGTTCATTAAAGTACGTACAACGAGTTGCAAAATGTATATATATATATATATATATATATATATATATATATATATATATATATATATATATATATATATATATATATATATATATATGATGCACATGTCATCTGCGTAGATTTATAAAACATTCACTTTATAGAAAATACTAAACTTGAATTATACCACTTTCATTCTCACCGGCTCATAACTATGTAACAAAAGAAACATTTTTGTTTCTAATCACAAAATAAGTAAATATATATATTAATATATTATATATTGGGAAAATTGTATTTTATATAAAAAATAGACCACTTTATATGTTTTCCAAGTATGATACGAAACAGTGCACCGCTACTTGTTAATATTTCCCCAATTGTATAAATATTTTTGATGAATTAATACTTGATTTCGTTTCTGTCTGTTTGATTGTAGTTTTTTTTCTTTTACTTTTCCCCCTACCTGGCCATTTGTGGTATACAGAGTGTAGACAGAAGGGATTATTACTTGGGATTTAAATGATTATTTAGTTATGTAATTAAGTAGTATGTAATCAAATCCATGCAATGGACATAATACCTACTACCGTTAATCAATTTTTTCTGAAATTATAAGGCATTATGCGGGATTATGATTACCCTGGACGAGTTTACTAGTAGCTAGTCGATTCGCCGACCTGTTGCTTGTAAAATCGCCCTGTGTAAGTTTATGCTTTAGAAAAAATATAAATACATCAGTAATAAAAATCCATTTTTTTTCTCTAAAACATCTCTGGATATTTAACATACATTCAGCATAAGACCAAAACAATGGTTAAGTTTGGGTTGTCTTTACGAGGATACTAAATATTTTTTAACTCCTATTTTAGATATCAACATCAGACATAATAATATGTTGTAGATATAAAGACTTCGGGTCAAAAGTTATAATGAAATTTAAACTCTTGCCTCCTAAATAAAGGCTAACTGCGGATTTAAAATTAAATACGACTTACATTTATGAAGAAATGGGGTAACTAATGATATGGTAGTAATTATTAGTCGCAATTGAACAAATTCAAAACAGTTTGGCTTTTAGGAAATTAACTCTTATCTTGTCTTGTTTTATAGGTTTCTTCGCCGTGGAAACCCAGAAAACGATGCAATCAAAATAATATCCAAGTTTCATTGGTTATTATTTAGGTTTTATGATCCCTTTGTGCTATGCATGTGGCAAAGTTAGATAGTCCTAGAAGCTTAGAGTTATTTTATCATAGATTTTAAAATATAGGCTATAAGTATAATATATAATTTTTAATTTCGATTCAAACGAATGGGCTGTATTCTACTTCACCAAATTAATTTTATTATTTTACGTTTCCGATATACATACCATCCTCAGGTACATCTAGAAGGACTCAACAATTGTAAAATTACAAAAAATAAAACATGTTACATCATATTTAAATATATAAAATTTTATGTTACATAATACTAATAAGGATTATCATAAATTAAAATTTTAGAAAAAAAAAATGAATTTCTTTTTATCTAACTTTTATAAGTTATATGTCATGAAGAAAAAATTACAAAATGTTTTTTGTCCATATCGAATAAATTTCAAGCCACTTGACCACATATATGTGTGTGTGTGTGTGTGCGTGCGTTCGTGTGAGTATGTGTGTGTGTGTGTGTGTGTGTTCAAGTGGCTTGAAACTTATTCGATGTTTATTCTTTACAGTTGTTTATTAATTACAATAATGCATTTCATGCCAAAAAACTTACTATATGATAGAGCTAAATGTGTTCTATTCTATGGATTTATTCAGACTCAAGTATTTAGGGAGATTATTTATTTATTTACCTTTGGATGGCATGCATAGCCGAAACGCTGTAGAATAATAAAATAAAGTTGGTAAAGCAAGATAAAAAACATTATTTTTATTCGGATTAAACATTTCATCACCTAAATCATAAGAAAATATTAAGTGCAATAAGAAAAGCAAAATATAATTAATGAGTGATCCAATTAGTGAAGATAATTGGAGTATTAATTATAGAAACCTTTTTTTTTTTTTTTTTTTTTTGTATATAAATTGATAAGTCATTATATGAATTTGTATTTTTCTCGACTACATATCGCACATCCAGAATGAAAGAAGAACAACTCAAAGTTTCTAACATCAGAAATTTTAATGGCTGGACCCCTACCGTGCCATAGATCCATCATCAAACAAATAGACAGACACAAAACATGTTGGGAATACCCTGGGGGCTTCGATGTAGGAGTGTGAATATTTAAAAAATATATATATATATATATATATATATATATATATATATATATATATATACACACACATTGTATCGATAGTTTAGGAATATATCGAAATAGAAGTTCGATATATCCAAAAAAATATCGATATTTCGATATATCGGACATCGATATTTTTAATGGTTTAAATGATCTTTAAAGAGACACACTTGTTAATCTCAATAAGTTAACCATTCTTGATGTAGTTGTGAGTATCTTTGGTTTACTTTTAGGTTTTTTTAGTAAAATTGCATAAATAAAGAGTACATAAAGAGTCATGAAATATTTTATATTTACTTAAAACAAAATTATTTTTTTATGCCGAGAATAAAGATAATTAATAGTAATTATGCTAATACCATTAAATTAGGTCATCATAGGTTCGATCCTGAGACCACCATTATTAAAATTGTTTGAATGAATCGAGGTCGTTTTTTGAAAAAGGCGTGAGCGCCAAATAGCAAACTTTACAGGAAACTCATGAAACGATTTTTCCCCAAATAACAATATATTTCTTTTAAATTTTATTCTTTATTGCATAGAGTTGGAGTTTATTAATCTGGTAAAACCTGTATAATTACAATATATTTTAAAAGATTCTAGCACTGGTTAAGGCCAGAGTGACGATAGAGAATCGTTAGTATTCGGTGCTTACGTCACCAATATTAGATTTTTAGAACATTTCCATTTTTTTTTCGATATATCGAGAGCGGAAATCGATAGATGTGATGTTTAAGTAAAAAAATCAATTGAAACCTAAATTTAAAATTTTTGACGCTTAAGCCTTTTTCAAAGAACGACGTCAAAATGTTGAATAAAAGCTTTTGGAAGGTATTTCAAAATAATAACTCGTTGTCTTCTTTCTTATAATTTCTTAGGAAGTTTCTGTAATTATCTTATTAAAGGGCTATAACTTCCTTATAAATATTTCTCCGAAACGTTAATGGAATAAAGAAGAAGATTATACCTGGAAGTTATATATGCTTTAATAAAATAATTACTCGTTATCTTACCAAGCCGTAAAAAAGCATTAGCTAAAAGGTGATAAGAAAGGAGAATTATAAAATGATCATTAAGTAACCAGTAATATAATTTATCTACAAAAAATTATGAATATATAGTCAGAAAAATAAAATCTCCAAATAAGCTCTGCTAATATTAGTGCCCTATGAATGTTGAATATTCAAAATTATACCTTGAAAGCAAATGAACGAATTAAATTAGGAAATTTCAAACTCAATATACCCCCTGAATATTAACCTAAAGGCCAAACTCTTCCTTCATTAAAAATATTATGTTTACTAATATAATATTTGAAGATGGCGAAACATATTAATTTTCTGAAAGCTTGGGATGCTTTTAAGAAAGTCTGGGGTAGGAACACCTAATTTTATTTATAAGCTTGAATTTTGATATATATATATACCTATATATATATATATATATATATATATATATATATATATATATATATATATATATTTAATTTGATTATGTAAGTATAGAAAAGCGAATAAGAATTCTGAAACTGCGGGATGATTCAGGTTTGCTGTTAAGAAAAACGTGTAAACATAACTCAAAAAGTGAAAATATTAATTAAGAAAAATCTTACAGCTATAATTCAATAAATGAAATATAACTTTTTGATTTCAATTAACAATATAATAATTAATTAAATCAATGTAAGAGGCAAGGACTTTCCATTTATGTTCCAGTTCATTGACGGCGTACAGAGGCGGACGTAAGTTATTCCAAAAAATGTTGGTTTGAAATTTCTAGAACCGATAATTTTCTATTCAAGTAGCTAATCACTTATATTACAAGAATAGACGTAGCCAAGAAAAGTCAAGAGATTTTAAAATTTCGGATCTGATTCTCTCACAAGCTTTTTTTTTTTTTGTGTTTAATCCTCGCAAACTATAGCTCAAGAATTAATTCTTTTAGAAAGCAAAATGTTATTTTGAAAATACTGTAAATTATCGCACGGCAGTAGGGGTGGTTCCTCTCCTCTCCACCTCTACAAGGAGGAAAAAAAAATTAGAAAATTTCTCCTTCTGTTCTAAGCTGGATATGTCCTTGCTCACAAGATTAGCTGGACTTTCAGGGTTCCAAAAAAAAGCTTAAATATTTGTAGGACAGCAAATCGAAGACGCCAATTATTACGCCTCATAGAAATGGCCAAATAAGTTTATATTAATATTAATAAAAATAATACAATTCAGCGTTAGGATGATTCGTTGAACAGGTAGTATGTACCAGAAAAGGTTAGACTTTGGGTGTTTACATACAAGTGATTGTTTATAATTTGGGATTTTAGCTTGAAGATCTTGAAACTATTAATTAAAACCACTCTAACTTAAGTTGGTAAAAAATATTAGAACTAGAAATAGCATCAGTAAGAAGGTGTGGGGTAAGTGCGTTTTGGAGTAAGTACGTAATTGTCGCGTTAAATTCAAATCCTGACACCCCCAAGTATAGATATCTGTTGTATGACCAGTGCCCGTAGTGTACACTTACACTTCTATAAAAAAAAAATAATAATCATAACAGAAAGTTTAAGTAAGGATGCCCAAAAAGTAAAATGGAGGTGGATGGTGTTTTATCTAAATTTTGAAAGAGCTAGTTTAGTACATTTTTGATCAATTTTGAAGTTTTATTTTTAAATGGTTTATTACAATTATATTTTCTCTGGTTTATTGTATATTGTAATAAGTGCTTAGGGTTTTATTTTATTTTGTATTTGTTTTATTTTATTGGGCATTATATAATTATTATTATATTTGTATCTTCAACATTTATACTTGAATAATTATTATAGAGCTGAACTCCATTGTAGCTCCGCCGGGAGAGGCTTTTGTGATGAAAATGAAGTCAATAATATTACGATATAATATATTATCATCATTATTATTATTATTATTATTATTATAGTCATAACAGAGTGAAATAATAACATTTACCACTAGGATTAGTTGAATATCTTTTGAATACTATTAAAAACAGTTCACAGTGCAGTTTAAGAATTAAATAGCAAACACACTTGTATTATTAGATGATGATTTTTAAATATTGGAATATTTTTATCATTAAGAGTGTAAAATTAACAAAGGACTTACTATTACAGGTTTACTAAACATTACTACTACATTACTACTAAAAATTATATAATGCTTTTTATACTCTTTACTTTAATTATGAAGATAATCAGTAAGTGATATTTGTTTTAACCAGATCTCAAAAATATAGTTCGCGCCTAATGTCCAGAAACCTGAATTGGGAAAATTCTCAAGAATATTATAAATCCCACTGTTCTTTACGGTTTCGATGAGTAGCTATTACGTTAAGCTACAGATTTTTGTCTATATGATTCATATAATTATATTATTTGCATATGTATCTATCACAAGTATTGATAACATTACTAACCCCTAAGAAAGAAAAGTCGATTGGAAAATTTGTAGCAGTCTAAATCTTATCTTCGACTTATCTTTCTTTGGAGTTTAGTACAGAAAAAAAAAAGAAGAAAATATGTACAATCATGAAACTTTAGTTACGATTTCGTCTAGTTGGTAGGACTCGAGATCTGTAGAGTCTGTCCGAATTTCGGGGAGGACAACCCTCCTCGGAGAGGTCGAAATGAAGGATACGAATTATTCGCAAAGTAATTTGCACAAAGTAAGTTAAGTGAAGAATCATTTCTTATGGCTATTTTGTCCGTCGATATAAGCATAAAGATACTTTAAAAGTCAGCTGTGATTATTTTAAAATTCAATCCCCCTGATCGACCCCAACTAAAACATAGGTAAACTGTTTAGTCTCGAGTTTACAAATACACAATACTCCGTAAAACATACCGCACATCCTGAATGCAAAGGAGCACAACTCAAAAAATGTTGTCAATTGGCTTGGCCTAATATTAAAAGGTACTCTTTGATGTAGTATGAGTCCATCTATTAAAATTTCTGACCTTAGTAATTTTAATAGATGGACATACCCATATGTTAAATTTATAGTCCAGCATAATGAAGTCCATGGTTAGAGCTGAGAAATTCAACAAGATCACTAATTTATAACACGGTCTTAATATCCCTTAAGCTACAAATTTAGCTCTTTTACTTTAGAAAGAGCTACCTTTTAATAACTTTATGCTTCCCGAATAAGCAAGAAATTTTGTTGTTATATTTTATATCTTTGTCCACACTGCAATGTCCAAAATATGATTCATACATAATATAAGAACTTAGTAAAAAGTTTTTTTTTTCCCTTCTTATTTTATGATCGTATCTAAAATGTCGACCGTCATATTGTGGTCCGAAACGTCAGCGAAATCACTAATATCGAACTTTTCCTCATGATTCCAAATAACTTGCGGTTTTAATTATTTTATTTTGTATTGAAACAAAACTTGAGAGTATCTTCCCAAATTCCTGGTTCTGTCATAAACCAGATTGAGTAAATAATTCATTGAATTATTGAGTAAATATAATATATAGGTATTAACTATGAAAAAAAATAATATAAAAACAACAAATCTTAACAATGGCTTCTTATTTAATTTTAAACATAATCCAAATCACAATGCACCTCAATTTAAACTGATCGAATTCGATTCCAAATAAAAGTTATCTTGTTTCAATGGCACTGCCACGTGCATGGCGCTAAGACACGTGGCCAATTCGGATTGTGGTCAGTAGAGCAATCCTAGTTCCTAGGCCTAGTAGGTGGTTCGTGCACCGTATTTAGGAGCAGGGTACACTATAGGAATAGATAAGGGGCCTGTTAGCAATAGTTCCAAGACATTTACTGATAGCGTCATACCCTGCATAACAAAAATCAGCCTTCACAAATAAACGCCGATGAGAAAACAATTTATGATTCTAGAAAGCAATAATATTTAAGAACTTATAAATTTAGATAAAGAAAAATCTCTATAAAAAATAATAAAATAAAAAATAAAATGTTACTATGAAAGTAATGTTTTAGCTACAAATATCTAAATCAGGAGTAAATAACAAAATAAAATAAATCATAATAATAACAAATTGTATAACATTAACAGTCGGAATGGTTACTGAAACGTATTTTCAAATAATAGGTAATCACATTTTAAAAACATATAATCTAGTTATTAACGCTGAATATATCGTCAGCATACTTGCAAAACTTCTTAAATGCGTCTGACATAATTTTTTAGGAGATAAAAAAACTTCAACCCGTATTTAGGAGCAGGGTACACTATAGGAATAGATAAGGGGCCTGTTAGCAATAGTTCCAAGACATTTACTGATAGCGTCATACCCTGCATAACAAAAATCAGCCTTCACAAACAAACGCCGATGAGAAAACAATTTATGATTCTAGAAAGCAATAATATTTAAGAACTTATAAATTTAGATAAAGAAAAATCTCTATAAAAAATAATAAAATAAAAAATAAAATGTTACTATGAAAGTAATGTTTTAGCTACAAATATCTAAATCAGGAGTAAATAACAAAATAAAATAAATCATAATAATAACAAATTGTATAACATTAACAGTCGGAATGGTTACTGAAACGTATTTTCAAATAATAGGTAATCACATTTTAAAAACATATAATCTAGTTATTAACGCTGAATATATCGTCAGCATACTTGCAAAACTTCTTAAATGCGTCTGACATAATTTTTTAGGAGATAAAAAAACTTCAACCCCTCTGAAGCCTTCTAAACTTACAGGATTTACATCTAGTCATAGACAAGTGATAACGCTTATATCGTAAAAATTACGCACTCTTTTAAATCCGGAACTTTTTGTTTCGAGATTAATAAAATTTATTTTAATAGAAATTGGACTTACGAGGCTTTGCAAGCATACTGCCGTTCTGGAATAAATAATATAAAATAGTTAAATAATAAAAAAAGGAAATTAAATCGAATTCGGTTCACCGTTTTTGAATATGTTATTAAATAATTTATAAGTCGTTTATTGCAGTTTTAACTGTTGTATCTCTGTCTCCTAAAATTACAGAAGTATCTCATGGGATTTTTTCCTGCAAGAGTTTTGCGCTACAAAAAAGGAGTTATTTTCATTTCCCAACTTCTTACGAAGTAAATAAAGAGTAATAGTTAATAAAAGTGAGTTAGGAAATTATTCATAAAATATCTTTGGTACACAAGAAAGTAATTTCGTTGGAAACGTGAAAGTTTTAATTTTAGTTCTTGCTTAACATTGGCCAATGTAACAATAGAATGACAAAAGGATCCATTGCGTCGAATTTCGAATACCACTTAATAGATGGAATGAAAGAAAAAATAAATAACGAAAAAAACAACGAACTATTCTATAATTGAAAGAAGTTGAGACGAAGAGAGATGCAAATGCAGTTTTAATACTGTCTCCTAAAGATAGACTTTCCCAGGTGCAACCCGCGGTTGCGGCTGACAGAAGCTGCTTGCAAATAACTACTGCTTAATAAAACTATGAATAAAACGGGGCATATTATGTTGCCACTGCCCGGCAGTCAAAGTATGACGTCATACACAGACAACTGCTGCCCTGACCGCCGAAGAAGTCTACTGTTAGGACGTTTCTCACATATATTTGTTCAACAAAATGTCAAAGAAGGGATTTAATGAGAATGACAATTAACGCCTTGTAGAGTTTGCTAATGAATATCAGGTTAATAATAATATAACAACAATAATATTAATAATAATATAACAACAATGAATACAAACTAAATAAATAAACTTCTTTATTTGTCTGTTTATTGAAGGTTTATACATGTTCTTAAGACTTTTGATAATTATATAAAAATAATTAAGAAAAATAAACTTCTTTTTTTGTTGAAAGTTTATGATAGTTATTTAAGAAATAATAATAAAAATAAACTTCTTTGTTTGTTTATTTACTTGTTCTTTATCAAAAATTGTTTTGTTTTTTAAATAAACAAATTATGCAAGTACAGAATCGTTTATTAATTCCACAATTTTTCTTCCCAGGGTTATGTATTATTTTCCAGAAATGAGTTGAGTGTTTCCAAACGAACATTGATAAAAACTGATTTTTGAAAGGAATACATACATGCAAATTTGCAACATGGATGAAATTCTAGCTTTTTTATAGGAAATAAAATAGAGGAAGAGAAAATAATGTTATTAACAAGATGTAATGCTAACAGCAAATTCAAAACTCGGAATGTTAAACGGTTTTAAGCTAAGTCAATGACTGGCCATTTGCGAAATGATGAGGAGAAATTCAGAAACTTTTTACTTCTCGTTTGTGTTGTGTCAAGTGTGGTGAAAGGAAATATTACTAAGCTCCCGTCGAAGATGAAGAAAAAATGGAAGTCACTTTACGGTAAATAGGCAAATCATACAAAATATCGCCACCACCCTCGTTTGACTAACGGATGTAAAAAATCGAATGTTTGGAATTTCTTATTATAATTAATTCACCAGAAGCATGTTTGCAAAACTAAGTTTTATATACACATCTAGAAAAAGTTTATAGGCCGACAGAAGAAAAAAAAATCTCAAAGGGGAAGTTAAGCCCTTCTGAATCTCTCTAGCATAAAACCGGTTACTTTTCCGGGTTTGGAATTTGCCTATTTACCATAAAATGACTGCCAGTTTTTCCTCGTCTTCGATGAGAGCTTGGCAATATTTCTTTTCACCATACTTAGCACAACACAAACAAGAAGTAAAAAGTTTCTGAATCTCTGCTTATCGTTCCGCAAATTGCCTGTTATTAACTTAGCATAAAACCGTTTACTTCTCCGGGTTTGGAATTTGTTGTTAGCATTACATCTTTTTAATAATATAATCATCTTTTTCCTCTTTTAACAAAAAAATTTCAAAGAATTTCAAATTTGCATGTATGTATACTTTTCACGAAGGTTATAATGTATAGTTTTAAAGATATAGTATAAAATAAGGATATAAAATAATTAGGATTGTATTATAACGATATAATATGATTATACGTACAGGAAAGATTATAACGATATAGTTAATGCGAAAGGAGTGGCCGCTGCGGTGAACAGTTTCAAGGAAATATACAAACAGTAACAGTTGGCAGCAGCGGTAGGCAAGCGCTATCAATCGCCACCCACTGTACCAGCGAAAATCTCCCTTAAGACAAGGGCACACACATACACAGACGCACGCGCGCTCACACAAACCACTTTCATGGTAATTAGTGCATATTCGTTAATTTAAGCGAACTAATTAGATAATATCAACCTTTTTATTATTTAATTACAACAGTATTCAAAGGTGAAATTTAGAACAAAAATAAAATTTTCATCCTTATTTATTTATTATAATTATTCATAAGTACGAATAGTTTAAACACACTTGAATGTTTTTATTATTATAAACCATAATATACAACACAAAATTAGATATAAGGGCTATATTAGTAATTAGTAAATGTAAACATTAGTAAATGTATTTATGTATGCTATTACTTGTTCACAACCTTCAGAACTACTCCTATTTCTAATTAAAATGGATGATTCGCCGTTGTTCAGATGAAGGTAATATAATATTTTTCATATGTCATAGATCCAAACATACAAGGGCAGTGACAGATGAAGTTAGTACGCTGTAGATAAATAAAGAGAAGCGGGGATATTGCCTTGGATAATGGAATTCCCGAGCCATTCTTTAATATTTTATACATCAAAGCGCATATAAGAATATAATCTTAAAATTCAGCCCACATCATTTTTAAGGAGGTAGATTATGTTCCTTTCTACATGTTATGAAATATTGACATTAATCTGTTCTATAGCAGTTGAGTTAGCGAGCTCGGTATTTCAAGTATTTCAATCTCCAATTCAAGCCAACATTATATTTTTGAATAATGGAACCGAAAAATAAATTTTATTCTTGGGTACTACTACTTGATGATTTATAAGAGCAAAAGTTGAAAAATTAAAGTAAATTTAATAGGCTAATCCCATTGTCAATATAAACATAAGTTTTTTTCTTAACGTAAATAACAATCACTTTGTATTTGTTGGTTAGCTAAGCAATTAAAAATCTAAGAGAAGATAAAATCCGTTTATTAAATTAGTATAAAGTTGCTATCGAGCTTTGTGGAGCTATATTGAAAAAATCACTGATTTATTAGTTATGGCTACACAGATATCTAGTGAGTAAACAAAACAACAAATTCTTCGATAAAAATGTTTTAATTTTTAAAGTTAAAATTAGTAGTTTCGACATTTCGAGTTTCTGTTAATGTGTAAGTTGCAAGATTAACCTGTATAAACCTCAAATTTTTTTGTAAATATATATTTTGTAACAGTTTTACTTGCAACCGTTCGCAACCTCAGAATCAAGCTCAATATTTCAGGCCAGGTTTCAGGGATGGGGATGTCATGTGCGTATGATATTTCTAATCGGCCGCCATTTTAAAATGGTAATGTCAAGTTCCGAGAAGTATCCTTGGGTGACCAGTGACTTTGGTGCTAACTCTCAAATAAATCGGCCCAGTAATCACTGAAAAAAGTGAGGGACAGCGGACTTATTATTATTGTTTGAATTATGGATTCTACATATCTTGAAACGTAAAACTTTAAATTGTGAGGGGAGAGAGTTTGAATTTATTTTTTTCTTGCTCGCAAACAAAGGCTCATCATTGAAAATAATAAACCAAGAAGATCGGTAATACTCATGGACATCCCTGAGCCTACCTACAGGAATACGAATGCCAGTAAAACCAGGAGGACGTTTGTTGCGAAATATGAAACAGCTTCTCACATCACCGGTGTACAAGAGAGGCTTTTCAAAAGGTTGTGTTATTCTTACAACTATTTCCTCATGATTACCTCTTGATATTGCAGCGACTCGGTTAGATGTCTACTAAACAGCCAATCTAGTGGTAAACTTTTATGCCTGGTTCCATATACCACGAAATGATCTTCGCCTCTTGATTCTTGGAGCAGATATCATAAATGTGTACAGATTGGAATACTTTCCTAAGAATCTCTTGAGATCTGACACATAGAGTTGTTGAAATATCGAGTGTACAATAACAGGAAAACTTATCGAATCGATAATATAACTGGTCTATGACATTCATTACTTTTTTCCTCAGATCGGCTGATATTAATCATTTTAATGAATGAATCATCTAAACGTCGTAAAACCATCATTAGCGTTGTTTGATGAAGTGAAAACTATATTGATATTAAGAAAACAGACGATGGATGACATTGTAGAAAGTTTTAACGAAATCATTAATATAAATGATTTTTATTTGTTTTTTTCAAACCAAAGATAAGTTTTGTATTTTATTTTTCCCTACTAAATATATTTTTTTTAAATAATATTTAAATACTGACTAAAGATTTAAATATTAAAAATTGTTCTTTAGTAAAATAAATTTTAATATTTTTTAAATGTATTTTTTACTAATTTCTTCATGCTCAATAAACCTGTCACCTTCCTACTGTACTAAAAATAAAATGTATTTGTTCGCTAAAATGACATTAGAAAATTTAAGTTTATTTTATAGAAAATTATAGTTACTTTATGTAATTCTTGGTGGATGAAGTATTTTGAATCAAGTTATGAAGATTTTGAAACAGTTTAGGAGTTTTGCTCTCCTGATTCCCTCGTTTTATCCACTGTACAGTCCCCCCAAAAATAACCGAATTGTAGAGACTGAATTTTACGTTTGTATGACTGCATTTACAAAGGATACTTCATTATTATGAATCAAGAATAAAGATACCGTTGCATCTTGTCTACTATTATAATTGAATTTTTTTTAATTATTTTTTCAACCCATCTCAATGGGAATGGTTAAGAACATTAATGGATGTACAGTTAAAACAGCAAGTCAACTTTTCATTGTTATAATTCAAAGAGATCATTTGAATTAGTCGTCCCAAAATTTATAATTGCTATTCCATTGTTTTTCAAAAGTATTCTTAACGGAAAAGGGGGATGAAAGCATCAAGATTTTAGACAAAAGGTCTTTTTGTAAACCATTGCTTACCGAGAACAACGTACAATTTAAGAAGGAAACACAAATGGTCCTCTCTACTCTTTTGGACCAGATTGTACATTTCAGGTAATGTTTAGCTAACAAATAAATTAAAGCTTTCATTGATTCAATTTATTAGATTAAAAAAAGTTTCTTTTAAGAAAAGAAAATCAAATTAGACAAGCCATTAGGATCTCGCATGAGTACAACAATGGCTTCTCTCTGGGGCACCTAAAAGGGAGCAATCTCTGTTAAATCCACAGCTACGGGTACCCAAGAAAAGGTTATTATCTCAGGAAATGAAGAAAAGGGGGGTAAAGATGTGCTGAATGAGCACGAAGCTATCATGGCGTTATTGCAAAACCACGAACGCGGCCGAAGTTAGCAAGAAAAAAACACGAGAGAAAAATAATCATCCGATTAGAAAGCATAATGTTGCTAACAGATTCGAAAATAAAATGACAAGATGTTAGGGGGCGAATGGAGTACGATAGTTGATTAAGAAAGTACGAATTCTTTCATTCCGTTCTCGATTTATTCATATCTTAACTGTAAAACTTTAAAGAAACATCACTTCTGCAGCTGAAAGTCAGCTGGTATACTTATTTTGATTAATCCGACTCTCCGCGATTAATCCGAAACAAGGCGATTCCCTTTCACCTGTCCTATTTAATTTAGCACTAGAGTATGTCATTAGAAAGGTAATGCGTACCGAAAGGGGTTTAGATCTGGATGGTAAAATATCCGTGCTCGGGTTTGCGGATGATTTGGTATTATTAAGTGAGGACGCGGAAACTATAAAACTGAATACAACAACGTTGATGACAGCTGGGAAAGAGGTTGGCCTCAAAATATATACAGATAAGACGAAATATATGGTTAGCAATAGAAACAGAGGCGCTTTTGAGGATATAGATATAGGAGAAAATAGGTTTGAACACGTTGAGAAATTTAAATATTAGGGATCTGTGATTACTAGAAAAAACGAAATTCAAGAGGAAATAAAGGCGCAGTTAAAGGCGAGAAATGCTTGTTAGTTTTCGGTATCAACATTACTTAGTTCGCGCATTTTGTCCAGAAACTTAAAACTTAGAATATACAAAACTATTATCTTGCCTACAGTTCTGTATGGGTGTGATACGTGGCCGCTAACCTTGAAGGATGAACAACGCCTTAAGGTATTCGAGAATAAAGTACTGCGTAAAATATTTGGTCCGAAAAAGGATGAGTCAACTGGAGAACTTAGGAGATTACACAACGCGGAATTGTGGACCATCCACCCTGTTAATATAATCGAAGTGATATCATTGCGACGGTTGAAATGGGCTTGCAAAGTTGTTGGGCTCAGTAACGAACGAATTCCTAAAAAGTTAATAAACGCTGAGCCGACTGGTAAACGTCCGAGGGGTAGACCGAAACGTAGGTGGGAGGATAGTATTAAGAGTGATCTAATGGATTTGGGTTTGGACGGTAGTCGGTGGACCGAGATTTGTAGACAGCGATTAGAGGTATCGGCATCGAACCTCCGGGTTCGCTAAGCCTTTTATTATTATTATTATTAAATCCGACTCTCAGAAACACACATATCTATATATATATATATATATATATATATATATATATATATATATATATATATATATATATATATATATAATAGCATTGGAAGATTCGTTTAAAAATAAGTAACTTAACTTTCTGTTGAGCCTCTGTTTTTTTTTTTTCAAACTACTGAATTAAACATCTTATGATATGGTAGTTGATATTAGTAATCCAATTCAGTGTCTTTTGATGTACATATTAATATCATTCACACTATCAATAATTTTCCTATTTATTCAAGATTACATTTCCTCACAGGTGTAATACCCTCATTGATTAACCTGAGATAAAGAGAAAAATTCAGCACGTTACAGTTTCGCAGATAGAGTGGATAATTTTTATAAATAATCTGAATTTTGTTATTAAATTTTTTATTTCGGACCCTGCAACATTCTGATACTCAGTGCTCCTTCATTCCAAAGATCCTCATCAGTGCAGTCATTCTCCGTCAGACATATAGCCTTCGTATCTTCTCTGGCGTCCTCTATCCACAGCTTGCGAATACAGCTTGTATTCTCGTCTTCATCTCTTTTTCGGACAGTATTTAAACATTCGAAAGGGCTAAAGCGTTTCTTCCTTATGCATGACTTGGCCGAACCACATCCATTTTCTTTTGCTAATTTCTTTGAGAATGTTTACTTCAGCCCCTACTCTGTTTATTGTTTCCCCTTTTAGAATCTACTGCAACCTAGATAGGCTGCAGCTTCTCCTAAAATCCATCTCTTGAGCCGGTAATTTATTTTCGGATGCTTTTGTAACATGCTTCTGATCTATATAATTAGTTGTCCCTATGAGGAAGGGGTAGTATATTCAATTTTTGTTGTTGGGAGAGAAACTTGTTTGTTCCATACTCTCCATTTGATCTCCGATCAGAAGACCAACTATCTATTTACCATTTGTGATTTCATTTTGTATGATTCCATATTGTAGCTTTGTACAATATACTTTTTAAATAAACTAAAAGTTAAAAATATAAAATTTATTACTTAAAGCCGCCAATATATTGCAGCATAGAGGGGTCTGGATAACAGTGTTATCTCTCTCTGTTAAACCTAATATTGTTGTTTATATGTGTGAGGTGTCAGATGTCCATATTGTTTTTCGTGAGTTTCTTTATTTTCTCTTTTTTTTGTGATGGAAGAGATTAGAAAAACCTTGAATTCTAGAAAGTAGTGAAAGAGGAAGTCGCTTAAAGTGAAGAAACCACGAAATATCGTGAGTGTGGTCCCCATCTCAACCCATTGAAAACCAAAACAAAACCTTACAGTCGCAATTCAAAGAATGGCATTCAAAGCATTGAGGCACAGTTACGTTTGATGATATAGCACTGAACAGAAAAATTGTCTGCCTTACTGAAGTTAAGATCTAACAGGATCATGCTCTCACAAGTTTTATATCAGCGATTTCCCGCCTCTCCGACCAAAAAAGAAAGAAGAAACGGAGGTTTTACGTACTGGTAATGTCAAAAATGAGAAAATCGTATCCATGAATATTTTTTGAAGGTGAAGTCAGCCAAAACGAAAATAGTACAAGTTTGTCAAATGTTTTTTTCGTACTCTATGGATGTACCTTGCTCAATCAAGAATGCGCCGAATCTGAAAAGTTATTAGTATTGGACAGATTACGAAGGATAATAGAGGAGGTGATCAGAAAACAATTGCGTTCAAAAGAGGTTGGGATTATTTTCTGTGAAGAGACTACAACGTGAAGAATCTAATCACCTGACCAATACATAAACGTGTACAGTGAATTAGAAAGAAAAAAGAAGGTTCGGGTTGACTGGAAAACGTATGACCTGAATCTTTTGTCTGATGTGATTCAGAACATTATTTCTCAAACTAAGAGGATAAACATTACAAAAAAAATACTCACGAGGGAAGGTTACATCTCAACCTTCTGATTTTGTTACGGAAATTCATTGCAGTATTTTAAAAAGAATCGAGATGAGAAGCAGGCTATTCTCAAAGACTTTCCTCTGACTAACTCTCTCCTTCAAAAGAAAAAAATAACGGACTTTATACTTCTATTAAATATTTGGTGAAGAATGGGACGATTTGCCTGAACTTCATTGCTATGAGAGTTTGATCGGGTTACCTTCTGTGGATTCTCTGGTCGAAGAGAGACGGTTTGATTGCCTTGCCAAATTACTCGCTGCTCTGCACATTAAACATGGATGGGACCATTATTTTAAATTTAAGTATCTAATTCTGGTTTTTTGATAGCGGTTTTTCATTTTTGCGGGTTTCTTGAAATTTTTTTTGATTAATTTTATATTTATTTAAATATTAGGTTTCTAAGTTGATCAAGGACCACTCTTTGTTTTACTAACATTCTTTTAGAAATGGATTTTAAAACTACTGTAGAAACAAGCTGATTTAAATCGATTGTGATACCTCTCTAAAAACAATATCTCGACTCTTGTCATCAATTTGTGGTCTTGGACAATTCAAAATTCCAACAATGAGTGAGCCAATTGCCAAGAAAGCCAGATTTGAGATGAGTGAAGAGAGAACCCTCATAAAGAATACAACATTTGCTATGATACTTCACTGGTATCATCTAAACGCTACTGAACTATGTGTTGATCATACCGATCTGTTCATTCAGGAGGCTCTAGTTTCCCATATGTTCAATGCCCTTAAACACAAGAGGCTAGAGATAAATGGAACAGGCTCACCAGTAAAAAGAGCAGAATATCTAGCCAAAGAGATCAGCATAGGAACAAAGAAACAAGTAAGAGATAGTCAAGTAGAGGAATGCACTACCACTTTAGGAAAGATGATAGAACATCTAGTGGTTCTTTGCACAGCGTACAACCTCAACCTCACCAAAGGTGCAGATTGGATAGGCATAGCTACTCCAATTCTTGCTACTCTAAGCCTTTTCAAGGCAAGGATAGAAGAACTTAGGATGGGACACACCAAAATGCCAAGAGGGGAAGGAGAAGTGGAAATTTCAATAATGGGACTGAATCCTGCTCACGGCATCCTTTTAGAGGGCATTAGGTGGAGCCCGCATCTCAGATCAGCATGTGCCTCAGCATGTGGACCCCTCACACAAGTAATTTGTTATCGCCAGGCCTGCAGACAGGGAGGGTATGGGAATATAGATTACTCTAGGAAGTGGGCTAGAGTGTTGGCTGAGAGCTTGAGGCATCTCCCCACCTGCAATGACATAATCAAATCCATCCCGCAAGCATCAGATGACGAGTTTAGAACCTTCATGCCAATATTGGGTAATCTACTTCTTTTCACTAGCTCGAGACAGAACAAGAAAGTGGCACTGCCAATATACGCCTTTTATAAGAACTTGAGCGCAAATGCTAAATCGCTAATGAATACTATAGGAGAGGGAGGTAAAATAACTGGTATTGGCCCTGTAAATTTCGTCCAATCCGGAAAGTCTGCTGTGGAGCTGTATAGGAGTATGGGTGAAGTAAAGATCCCCAAAATAAAGGATGAACACACTTCACAGCAAATTTTATTCCATGGCATATTTGGATCATACTCAGATAACTTAGAGGTACTTAGGTGGATGACAAGGCGGTGGTCCCTTATGGTCTACTAGATCAGATATTGGCAAGGAGTTCACCAAATTGGTAGAGAAGGAGAAAATAATTAAGGCACCCCTTGATATCAAGTATTATTCAAAGCCAGTGTCCTCGAATCAATCCGCCTTCTATAAAAATGTTACCCAGCAAGTATCCACGATCCCCACTTTCAGTGGCAAGACGAACAATGATTGCAGTGCGCTTTTAACCTATCTTGATAAAGGCAATAGCGAGATGATGGGGTCTGCAAGAGGGTTAAGTAGCATAAGAAGCATCCTGCAGGGGCATTTGGACAAAATGAGATATATTGTTTCAAGAGACAAAATGCTTCAGTGGGACAACTCAGAGTGGTTGGATCTGAATGCTATGTCTGACACTGAGTATGCAACAGTCGCTGCTCCAAACTTTCAATCGCGTATGTTTATGGGCAACTATGATTCAGAAGTGGCTTAGTAGCTGAGTAAAAGTATGATTGCATTTTACCCATATGTATATTTTATTACCTTGCATGTATTGATCCAATTGTTCCTATATAATGTTTAATATATTCTCATATGATATATATTTTCTCTTTTATATTTTTGTACAAGTTATTGCTCTGCACTGATTCTGTAATCGTAGTGGTATTAGCTCAAGTTGTGCTCAGAAACTTTGTAAATATTGACTTTATACGTAGGTGAACAATATTACAATAACATTGAGTGAGGTGAGTGCTCCTTAATTAACTCTAATAGTGAGAAGATGTACTCGTAGGCCAGAGAGATCACACACGTGGCAAGACAATCTGTAACCTGCACGCTACTGGCTACTGGCTATCATCGCGTGGAACAGTCTGTTATCACATCTCAGGTAGCTCAGTGGACTAGGCGCTGTACACCAGTTCTCTTCCTCTGGTTAGTCACGAGTTCGAATCCATAGACTTTATTATTCTTTTTTTTTTTTTTTTTTTTTTTCTTTCTCCCTTAATTTCATAGAATGTTTTATTTTGTATTATTTTTTTTTTCATGCACATAATTATAAATAATTAGAAGTTAAATTTTAATTTTATATTCTCTAAAATTTATTTATTTTAATTAATATGGATAAATCGTCGAATATGGACACAGACGAGGAGACGGCTTTTTCCGAAATAAGCGAGACAGATTCCCAATATTTGAAGAGAAGGACCCTCCAGAAGCGTCAACGAAACGCTGCACCTGGCTCTGCTGGAATTCGCCGAATAAAAAAAAAAATAAAAAAGTAAAAGCCAAACAAACTTCCCAACCTAACACCCGCAGTAAAACTGCAGCACCTATTGAAATAGCATCTACATCAACAGTTCCTACCATTCCAATAAGCAACCAATTTGCAGTCTTAAGTAATACAACCGAATCTACCACTCACCGGCAGTTCTCTGAACCAGAGCCACCTCCAATATTTGTAAGAAAAGCGCATCCCTAAGGGTGCAGTTATCGCCACAGATTCCACCTCCTTACTATCCCAAACATCCTGAACTATCCCAGTTCCCCTATCCTTCACAAGAAGCTCCATTAAATGTGGAATCCACACAACGATCCCACACGAGGGTTCAACCTCCACCAAGACAGAATAACCCTCCACCTCACGACTCTTCCTTCTACTCCTATCCTAGCCAAAATCCTTCCGATATAACATCAATCCTTTCATCCTTCCTTCGTGATCTTCAAGATACAATAAGACCTCTTATCACAATACTTACCAGAGTCCTAACTGAAATCCCGCTTAATATCTCACGATGAACAAAAATACCCTAACTATCCTTTTGTGGAATGCAAATGGCCTACAGAATCACAGAGACGAACTTGACATATTCCTCCACGAAAATTTCATTGACATTGCCCTAGTTACTGAAACTCACTTCACGACGCGTTCTTTCTTTTACATACGAGACTACATTACATACAGATCAGATCATCCAGATAACACATCCCACGCAGGTTCTTGCATCCTTATTCACAAATCCCTACCTCACTCCCTAATTCCTTCCACTCCAACTGACACCATTCAATCAACCTCAATAACCTTATCCTCCCGTCCTTTAAACACTACATTCTCAGCTGTATACTGCCCTCCTGGAAATTCCCTTTCCTGTAACCACCTTGATTCCTTATTCCGATCCCTTGGTCCGCGTTTCGTTGCTGGAGGGGATTACAACGCCAAAGACCAACGATGGGGATGTCGAACTTCCAATACTCGTGGCAGAATTCTTTCTCGTATCACAACCTCCAACAGTTATTCCATGCTCTCTCCCATGAACCCTACTTATTGGCCTACATCCCTTAAAAAACATCATGATATCCTTGATATATTCATTACTTCCCAGATACCCTCCTTCCAATGTACAATAAAATCCATAGATGACCTATCTTCAGATCATAGTCCGGTTCTGCTTTTCTTGCATTCAAATCCTGTTCCGAAACCCTCCCCTCCTTCCCTGATTAAAGGACAAGTAAACTGGAACAATTTTCGGTACGATCTAGAAAACAAACTTGACTTAAAAATTCCGTTAAAAACTAAACATCAGATTGATTCTGCTATAGAGGAATTCACAAGAGCAATAGGTACCACTATCTACAGAAACACGTCACACCACAAAATTAGAAATATGCAAGAAACCAACTTGCCACATCATATTCGCATTTTATTAACTGAAAAACGCCGAGCAAGAGCGAGGTGGCATAGAACAAGATATCCATCAGACAAAATTCATTATTCAAAACTGACCAACAAATTAAAAGTAGAAATCAGAAAATACAAAATTCAAAATTTCCAGAAAATAACAGAGAACCTAACTTCTAACGATAAATCATTATGGATAACTACAGCAAAGCTATTAAAATTCAAAACCTTTAATCATCCGCTTCTCACTGAATCTCAGACCTGGTCTAGATCAGATGAGGAAAAATCCCAAATATTCGGTGAACACCTTTTCAAAACTTTTAATCCTCATCCTGATATCCTTAACCCAGCCCATCTTGAGCATGTTGAGGCAGAACTAACTATTCCACTTCAGACGTGGAATAAAGCGTCCTCCTAAAGCGTTTCATCCTTCCGAAATAACTAACATCATTCAGAAATTACCTTCCAAAAAAGCTCCTGGTCATGATCTCATCACATCGCACATCCTAAAACACCTCCCTCGAAAAGCTGTCCTATTCCTAACCTATATATACAATGCATCACTCAGAACCACCTATTTCCCTGATCCTTGGAAACTGTCTATTATAAAAATGATACCAAAACCAAAAAAACCATCTGAAAATCCATCCTCCTATCGTCCTATTTCCCTCTTGCCCACTATGGGCAAAATCCTAGAAAAACTCATATTAAAGAGACTGTACCCAATCCTAGAATTAAATCAAGTGATTCCTGACCATCAGTTTGGATTTCGAACATCCCATTCTACTATTCAGCAATGTCATCGTGTGGTGGATGTGATATCCTCCACATTGGAGCGCGGAATGTACTGCACGGGAGCCTTTCTCGATGTGGAACAAGCTTTTGACCGAGTCTGGCACCCGGGACTGCTTTACAAACTCCGTCAATTCCTTCCCCCGACATATTTTCTATTAATCCGTTCCTACCTCACCGATAGAACCTTCTAAGTAAACCATAATCTTGCCTACTCATCACTATTCTCTCAGTCCGCCGGTGTACCTCAAGGTAGTATCCTTGGCCCCATCCTTTACACGGTGTATACAGCTGATATCCCAACCCATCCTAGCACCATCCTCACTACTTACGCTGATGACACATGTGTGTTATATGTGAACAATGACCCATTTGCCGCATCTCAAACCCTGCAGTCACACATCACAGCCATTGAAGAATGGTGTCAAAACTGGAGAATCAAAATAAATCCAAACAAATCCCATCAAATCACCTTTACCCTACGTCGTAAACCCACTACATCCTGTCCTACAGTATCCTTTAATAATATACCATTTATCCCAGTCGAACAAATCCGCTACCTAGGACTCCATCTTGATAAACGCCTTACATGGAATCCTCACACAAGACTGAAACGACAAGAAACTGCTCGAAGATTCCGATTACTGCAACACTTACTTGACAAACGCTCCAAATTACCGATTTTCTACAAAAAGCTCATTTACATCACCATTATCAGGCCTATTTGGACATACGGGATAGAGCTTTGGGGTACCACTAAACCATCAAATTCCTCCCGCATCCAATCCTTGCAATCCAAAATCCTTCGAAAAATCCTTAATGCTCCTTATTTTGTCACAAATAAAATTATCCATAAAGACCTCAATATCCCATTTGTTGCAGATTTAGCCCGAAATAGATATACCTTTAATTCCAAACTCCTTGCCCATACCAACCCTCTTATTCGTAGCCTTTCATCCCCATGTATTCCTGATAATCCTCTGAGGCGTCTGAAAAGAAGATGGCCACGGGACCTTCTAAGTTAAAATAGACATTGAAGTGCCACCAATGGGTGGCTCCTTCACAAGTAATTCTCATGTCTTGTACTTCAAATTCCCATTTACTTGTTGTATTATGTAATACAGTTGTAAATTTCAATAAATAAATAAAAAAAAAAAAAAAAAAAACTACTGTATCCTACAATTCAGTCATTAAACTGAATTATAATCCTTAGTAACTAGATCCATGATTCCTAATAAGGCGTACAATATGTTTAAATTTCAATATTTCTGAATTCGAGTTTTTAAATAAATTTTATATGGTGTTTTGATAATAAAATTTTGCGTTACAATCATCGTTGTCTAATTTCATTTTTTTCTAATCTGCAATAGTAAAAATTTATGGGATTATGCATTTAATATTAGTTAAACTTATTAATTATTGTATGCTAATCTCAAATATTTAATGTATTATAATACAATACACTAAATATTGGAAAGTAGTATTATTGATGTTATAAAACTATTAATTTCATTTATAATAGTATGTTAATTCCTTAATCACAACATGCCAATCACAGTTATTGATTAGGTCGTAGAAAAAGTTAAAAATGAAGTGAAACCTATAGACTGCAATGTTGCATAAATTTTGAAAATGACCCTTTGAACTTTATAGATAGTGAGGATAAACGGCATGGAATCGGAACCTTTCCCAATTGCGAGAGGAGTTAGACCGGGAGATAGTTTAAGCCCCTTACTGTTTGTAAACTTTATGGACGAAATTCATGAGATCTGTAAGCGCCGTACAGCCTGGACTGCAATAGGAAAATGAAATTTGAGAACCGTCCTCGTACAAATTCTTCTATATGCGGATGACATAGTCCTGGTAGCCAATTCAAAGATAAAACTGCAACAAGCTCTGGTGGAATGGGAAGAGGAATTGCTCAGGAAAAGTATGCCAGTTAATGCCTCCAAGAGTAAAATGCTGGTTATGGGAAGAGAAGAACAGGACGACGTCCAACTGGTCTGCAAGGGGGAGGTGCTGGAAGTTGTGAATGAATATACTTATTTAGGGACAGTGATTAGTAGCTCTGGCAGGATAGACCCTGAGATTTCAAACAGAATAGCCAAGGCAAATCAGGTGTACTATCAGATTACTAGCAGCATCATCAGCCACCGGGAAGTGGATAAGAAGATGCACGTGTACAAGGCTGTATACCTGCCCACTCTCACCTACGGCGGAAAATGTTGGACCATGTTGGTTAGACAGCAGAAATGAAAGTATCAGAGAGCAGTTAGGGGTACCCAAACTAAAAACCACTTTGGAGAACCGACAGCTCAAATGGTTTGGGCATGTCTGCCGCATGAACGAGGACATGGATGCTATAAAATTACTAGAGGCTCGGCCCACTGGGAGAAGACCACCGGGGCGACCCAGAGTTTCATACAAGGAATACGTACAGAGGATTGAAAGTGGAAGAGGCAAATCCCTCAACCAAATGAAGCGACTGAGCAGAGACCGAGAGGAATGGCTGCGCTAGGTGGAGGCTCCTCGACGTTGATAATGGCATAAGAGGAAGATAAAGAAGAGGAGAAGAAGAATTTTATAGATACATTAGTTGCACATACTGGTATTGTATAAAATAGATTAGATCCCATATTTCCTGTAACATCTGATCGATGGGTAAGAAGTAATACTTGGTAACTGCCAAAAACGCAGACTTCATGTTTTGATGTTAGTTAATATCTTGAGACTGCACGCCATCGATTGGTGAGCGCTCGTATGTGTCGGCGAGGCCGATGAGTGAGAATAATAAAATGCCATGACATTACCCCTCTTATCTAATGAACAATAAACTTTTCCGGTTATAACTCGAATGATCACAAACAAAGAATAGTCCAAAAACTGAAAGACATTATTATATTTTGATAAATGCCCTTAAGTAGGCCTTAGACGGTCAATCATTTGATCAAATGATTTTAGTCAAGCATGATTGACCGTCTAGGACTCCGTTTGACACTTGAGCCAACCATTGACGGTGATTGATGGAGAGTTTGATAGGCGCGAGTGCTTGAACATGGCGCTTAAACGTGCAAACAGTTATGATCAAGCTTCCACAGAGGTTTTTAAAATAAATGGCATATATTAGTATGATAAAAATAGGAAGTTCGGCAATAGGGGAAAAATTGTAAGGGTTTTAAAAGAGTTAAAACCAGACTAAACTCTTCATAAATTAAAACAAAAAATAATGCTTTAAGAACAAGTTTTAATTGGGAACCCAAGTTAAAATAAAGGATGAGTTTTGATCAGAAGATTTAATTATTAATCAATTGGCGGGTTGCTTTGAAGCGCGCGTCAATGCTTGACTAAATTTTTTTAATCATATGATCAACCATGTAGGACCGCCTTTCTTACTCAATCTTTTGATCAAATGATTGACCGCCTAGATTCATGAAAAATACCCTAAAACTTGGACGATATTTACTTGCTTTTTAAAACAGTTTTTTTGTCCCTACAGTAAAATACACTTATATAATACTGGACCGTTCTCAAAGAGAATCCCGATGAAACATCTTGAATTATTAATCTGACTTGGCCCCATTGCCATTTAATGTAAATTAGCTTAACTTAAATTAAATTATCTTGCCATTCAATCATTCTCGTCTTGAATTTTTGTGCGCTTTATCTTGTTTATTCCTGTCATGTTCTTGGCTAACGGACGGAAGATACTTCTTAGTCATCTTTATGTTTTTTTCTTATGTCTAAATTATTATTGTTTTCTATTATTTAATTAATTTTTTTTTTTACAACTATGATGATATTTAATATTTTAAGATAATATTAGTTATATTCTCTTGGCGAACGAACCTTTTTAGACATTATAATGTTGTTTCCCGGTATCTAAATTATTATTTCCTATTACTTAATTTAAAAAAAAAATCTTCATAACCTGATAGAGTGAAACAAGACATACATTCAGTAAGCCTATTAGGAACAGAAATAATTAAAATAAATTAAATAAACGGTCCTAGTTTGGAGTTGCCATAAAAACATAACAAATATTAGGGTGTCAATAACCGTCCGGTTTTCATTTTCATGTTATTTTTTTACGGTAACTCCCACTATCCAAAAATAACAAATAAAAAGAGTAGGGAAAACCAGACAGTTATTGACACCCTAATATTCAATTGGAAAAAATAATCTTTAATGTTAATGCTCGGTTTCAAATAAAGGGGGAGGGGAAGATTCCTTCTGAATCAGAGAAGTCAGCTGTGTCAAAAGATTTTCAAACTGTAAACATAAAAAAATTTATTAAACAGTAATGGAGAAAATTCAGAACAAAGTAATAAATAGAACGTTTTCTTCTGTTTTTTTTTTTTTTTAAGAAAAGTATTGGCTGATTTATGGTTTCTTTTCTTCAATTCAACAAAATAATTTAAGGAAAGTCTTTTTTTACAATCATGGTTGATTATTTAACATTTAAATGTATATTTGTAGCTAAAATTACAGATTTTAATATTTGTTTATGAGGCTGACAATTACTGGCCATTAAATCTGATGTAAATGTATTGTTGACACCTCGTGACAGTTACTGAATTCCTATTTTTTTTTTTTATTTATTTTTTTTTTTTATCGAAGAATCCTGCTTCTTTAGCAAATCAAAACCATTCTTTGATATCGTCCGCCCCATGATGCTAAACAAGATTTTTTACAAGCTGCAAATACTATAAATATTCAAAACTATAATAAATATTCAGGTGTGGTAACATCTTACATTAAAACAAATAAGTTAATGAATATTGCTATGTTTCTGGCAAACTGCTTTTCTAAGGCAGGTGGGGGTTCCAGAAGCAACATTTACTCAATTTACTTATCTAATTTATTCTCTATTTGCATCGGTTCTAGAAGGGAGCCGATCAATCAAACTATATTTTAACATAAAAGGCTAGACCTCAGACCACCCTGCTATGGTCAATAGCTTGGGATATTATAAATACCATTGGAGATCCTTTCCAAGGGTGTCGTGTTCACCATTTCACTTAATTAAACTAGATGATGGCATGCAGGGCAAATAGAATGGCCGATTTCGTTCAGATCTTACTTTATTTATGTTACGTTATTAATTAAACTATTGGTTTACTAATTTCTAATCTAAATTACCACCCTTATTGTAAAAATCAATTGACTGTAACATATGTATTTGAGAATACTGGGAGAACTCTTGCTTATTTAAAATATTATTCGGATGCCACATAATATTAGACATTGATGTACACAATGAATGAAAGGACTAGCACTTATCTTATAGTTGCCTTCGACACTCGGTGCTCGATGGTATAGATTTCTCTTTCCTGCAACGGCCTCCTTATTCTCCTTCTGGCTCGAACTTCGTCTCTCGATGGACTGCTCCACTGTACCCTCTGTGAACCTCCGTCTTCTCTCTTCTAGCTCGAACTCTACTCTTCCACCTTCTCCCAAGAACTCTACTTTTCCTCCTTCTCCCAAGAACTATATAATTTCTCGTCCTCTATGTCTTTTCTACTTTTTTCCCCTTCTTGAAAAGATGCATTTGGGCCATCTCATTCGTTGATGATTGGAAATATTTGTCTTTGAATTTTTTTCCTTTATTGTTCGTAGTATCCTTGATCGGCATGCTTATTACACCATGTCGACCGGGGCTTATCTCTAGTTTTATGGTGCTCTTACTTTCGCTTATCTTAAGCGGTCCCCTCGAACTGATCCGGGTTCTACAGGTATCCAATTGTTTTTCTTTGTTTGAAAATGAAATTTATTTATGTTAATATTGGCTGAACCAGGCGGCATCTCTTAAATTTATCCATATTCTAATTACTATTATTTAATCTTAATGATTTCCTTCAATCCCAGTATTCTCAATGCATTGCAATATGTAAACACTTTTTGAAATAGATTTCCATTCAACTAAGTGAAGCTATTTATTTTTAATATGATTTATCTGTCAAATCACATTATTTCAGTTGCATATTCTTAAATAGTACCGGTTAACACTTAGCTTTGCTATATCTTGAAAGGGACCAGTCCTATACATGTGCAAATATGGAACTGTTGGGAAGAACGCCCGATCGGTTCAATTATTATTGTCCTCATGAGGATAACGCATCCTCCCTAAACATGTCTCCTAAGATATTTTACCTAGAATTTTCTTTAAATGAATCCATTATAATGCCAAAATAAAATAAATACGAATTAAGAGGTTCTTAGCTGTTACTAACTGTCAATAACTGTGGTGTCAATTTCTTCTCAATATATTGTAAAATACCTTCCAGTGATATTTTTGGTCTGAAATTTTTTATTAAGCTTAAAGTAGAGTAATTCAGAGAAAATTAAAATGAATTTTAACTTTATTGAACTATTTTTACTACTTTTCTATTAATTCATAGTATAAATAGGGTCTTTAACGGTGTCAATAATTGTCTTGTTTACCCTATCTATTACTATCTTAAAATACACAAATGATTTGGTATTTTCCATGTAGCTCAGAACAGAAATTATTTAAAATAATTTAAGGAATGTCATAAATTCCCACTTTGACTATGGCAGTTTGGTATAAGGTGGGCTCTCGATCGTATTCGAGGACAGATTGAAGCGAATCATGAACTATTTTTTTTAAGATTTGTCTTCGGTACCTCGAGGCGGTCCCACGTTTCCCATCTTTATGGCGAGTTAAAGTCGCTCTTCCCCTCCATCCGGCGACAATATTTCCTCGGATCTTTCCTATACCAAACTATCCCCAACTAGCACCCTTTCCACATCTATAGCCTCCTACAATTTAAATCCTCGGTCCACGCCTTGGCAACAAGAACGCGCTTTTCTGACCTCTATATCCTCTCCCACAGAACCAAAACATTCGAACTTTCCTTTCTTGCCTGCTTCACTATCCTCTGGAATTCCCTCCCTTTGGAATTCCATCCATCATGCTGCTTCTTCTCTATGCTCATTCAAATTCCACCTTTCCTACATCTCCTCACTTCCCAAAAAGATGCTGTATAAGTAAAAAAAAGATAAAATTTAATTTAAGGTAAACAATGTGATCAAAAGTTTATAGTATTTTTAGTGGACATTTATTTATCATATAATTTTCATTTGTCTCATCTGTTTACTTTTTTCTTCTTTTTTGATTTTTTTTTAATACTTGTATATTTTTTTTAAGTGAAGAACTCCTTTTTTGTTTACATATTTTTATTACTATTGATGAGAAAACTTATCTAATTTTATTATTGTAGTTTTTTGGCCAGATTTGTTTTACTTTATATTTGTTCATTTTTGTTATTCTGAGTCCCAGAATAAAGCAAATTTTCTATATATCTATCTATCTAACTTCAGATATGGGAGGTAATGAAGGGAAAACTAATTTTAAAAATTTCATGATCTTTCGGGTCTCTGACCTATGATTCATTGAAGCTCACTCCTCTCCCTAATACAGCGGATGTTGTTTATAATAACGAAGATTAATCATCTTTTCAATTGTAGCTTCTTAAAAGCGAACTCTGCAGTAATAGCTTCATTAGGCCAGGAGGAGATAAGGCTCCCAACAAAGAACTAACGCAGTAAAGATACGCTAAGTTTTTCATGAAAAGAGATTTATCAGAAAGGCTATGTATAAATCAGACAAAATACAATAACTAGCTCGGGGTACAAGAAAAAACAATCAATATTATTTTCTTCCTGGTTCGAATCTATGAAAGCAAACAACTTTTATGAAAGGACGGGACCTTCCCCTTTCGCGAATCTAAGTAAACATTCCTTTTACAAAGAATACCCTCGCTATAAATAAAGGACATTTCCTGGTGATATATAATATTCCTTATGAATGATTTTTATAGATAATAAGTTGGTTCCATTTCGCTCTTATGAAGTACCAGTTATATTACTTCTTAAGTTTACTTCTTTAATTTATTTTATTTTTTATGAGGTGCCAACCTTAGCTGAGGCTTACAGAGTCGCAACTTCCCCCTCCTGTTTTGTTTTAAAATAATACAAACTAGATAATTTTGGTAATTATCACCAATCCTTAGGGTAGATATAAATATAATTTCAAAGTACTGATGTTAAAGAGACAATTATAGTGCATTAATGATCTCTATATGTAAGGCAGTGGATAAAAACGAATATAGTCTGTTATTGGATAACCATTTAGCCGTTGTATTGGATCGAAAAACAAAATTTACACATATAGAGACATTACAGTTTTAGGTATCATTCTTTATGTTTTTGTTCAATCTTGATAACTTAGAGTACCTTATACCCCTAACTACCCCTAACCACACCTTATTAAGGGATTGATAAATTATTTGCCACAGCTATAATTTTTTTTTTATTGAAAAGTAGTTTAATCTAGAGCCCACCTTATACCAAACTGCCATAGTCAAAGTGGGAAATTATTACATTAATTATTATTATGACATTATTAATTATGACATTCCTTAAATTATTTTAAATAATTTCTGTTCTGAGCTACATGGAAAATACCAAATCATTTGTGTTGAAAAAAAAAGAAAAAAAATTATTGAAGCATTGATATTTTCATGCAGTTTTATACTAACGCATAGTTACCTCGATGTTTTTAATTTTTTTTTATAATTTATCGTCCGAAATTCGATATCATTGTTTCTAAAAATAACAATATTTAGAGAATTTGTAAAATTTGTCTAGATTTGCCTTTAGCGAATTCCTTGGTAAAATAAGAAAAGTAAGAAATTTAGAGAAAACAATGATAATATTTACATTTTTTTTTCTTCTCCTAGCTTGGCCAATACTATATGAAAGCAGAATTTATTTGAACATTTACATCTTACCTGACAGATTACAATTTTAATATATGGGTAAACCAATTATGAGTAGACAAATGTTAAAAAATTTCATAAATTTAATAATTGCACAGTGCTTTAAAAACCATTACTACAATAAGAAAGATAAATTAAATATGATTGTTAGAGTAAATTATATGGCATAGTAAAATATAGACCTGAGAAAGAATGACAAACAAACAACGATGAATAAAGCCATTGATCGAACTGCCAATGTTTTATGTTAGGAGTCTGTCAAGATTTAATCTTGTCTCTTTTTATTATATTGACCTTTTATTATTATATTTATTATTTATTTATCCTCATGGTGCTCTTTTTCAAGTCATCGTTAAAATTATTAAAGATTCGATCACAATTTTTTTTTCTTGAAATGGGCACGGGACAGCCTGTACAGTACCCGCAATTCCGAACGGTTGAGCAGGTTTAGTAAGCCTTACTCAAGACACCAACCTACCTCCCTACGTACTTTAAGCTTTTAATTATTTAGATAATGAGACATCATACCGATACTTACAAAGAGAGAACCACGTCGTGAACAAAATCTGATTTATTTGAATTTATGTTTGACACTGTAAGATTATATTGTGTGCTCGCCATGTGTAAGCATCTGTATCCTTCACTTGTCCTATCATTCATTGATTTCCTCCTAATAGCCACTTCTGACACGTATTCTTAATCATTCTAGTTAAATAGTTAAAAGTTAAAATTCCGTTAAATAGTTAAAATTCCATTTTTACTTATTCTTCGCGAATTTTGTCCCATTTATTAATAAAATTAGCAAAATTCATTCAATTTGTGATTATGGAAGAGATGAAAGCGGAAAAGCAGTTCTCCGATTTGTTACCATTTTTCTTCATTAGTTAAAAGAGGTTCTGGTTTCATCAAATGGACGCATGCTTGCCTCATGATACCCAATTCCACTCTTTTGTAGATGGTTCCAGCAAGCGCACCCTTCAGGACTTAGTCAGATCATCCACTGGTTCACTCAGTTTTCCAATCGTTCCATGTGAGGTGTGGTATCCAACTTGCTACTTACCTATGCTCCCAAGTTGTGACTTGGACTTATCGTCTCAATCAATATGTTGAATGAGCTCCATATGTCTTGTCTTTTAGGAAGATTGATTAGATTTAGACAGCAGCTCTCCCCAATTCCTTCCTTTCACCATCTTCCTACTCCATTCCATATTTACTTTTCGAATTGATCGTAGTCGTCCCAACTGCTAACTTCAAACCTCTTCCTGGGATGAGGCTGGTTCGTAAATGAGAAAATATTGTGATGATTTCTGGTTCCCTTTTAAACTATATTTCTTCCTTTTCTGCCCTCCTAGCCAAAATTCGTAAATTCTAAGGAAACTGTACTTAAATTAGTAAATAAGGTATTTTGCATCCGCATGATCGCATAAAAGGATCAATCTAATTAGAGATTGATAAATTATTTGCTACTTCTATTGTTTGGTTTTTATTGAAATCTAATTTAGAATGCTATACATTCATCTTCAGTTCTAAAAACACACAAAAATTCTAAAATAAGCGATTCAAAATACAGTTTGGTATTATTGTACATATACAATTAAATGTAATATAAATTAATAGTATAAAACATTTATGAATTTAATTAAGACATGAAATCAAATACATGTAGATTAACAAACATCGAGGTAACTATGCGTTAGTATAAAACTGCATGAAAATATCAATGCTTCAATAATTTAGATAGCTATTATCCATTCTCATGCACGCCTAGTTAAGGTCAAAACCTCCTTGGAGGAATTGTTAGCAATGCTTACTTAGTTTTACTGAAGTTTCTAAATGCAGTCGACAGCGAATATATGAATTTGATTTAAATTAAATTCCTCCTAAACATCCTTTCGAATATACTCGTATTTCAAAATGTGTGGATAGTTCTTTTCAATTCTCTAGCACTTTCTGTGATATTTATGTAGCAACAAACATCAGAAGAGTACTTACCAAATACTTCCATGATTCATAACGAACATGTTGGCATCCAATAAGATAGTCATTTGTTTACTAATATACGCCAAGGGTGCATATTCAGTTTGCTAACATCTCTTTAGACCCCTTTAGACGACAGGACGGGAGACCAGCCCCTCTGGCCTGACAGAAATGGTCGTATAAAACCGTGTACCGCACCAAATATAGGTGGGGTAGACGTAAACGAGTTAAAGAATGGAGTTATCAACTGATGTCAGATGTACTGCCACCAATCTTTCTGTGTACTTGCAGGAAATTGTTTTTGTTCACTCTTTCGCGCGGTCCCATAACGTGAAAATTAAGCTACATTCTTTATTTTATTTAATTTTAGATTTTTTATTTATTCGATTTACATGTACTGTGATGGAACTCATCAATTTAAAAAAAAAAAAAAAGTAATGACGGCCTTGCTGGAAGTTCTATATCGGTCTCATTAGCTTTAATGGAACCCTTCGCATTCTTCACATCATAGCAGGATAACGATGAACCAAGGTTTTAGCAGCCTTATAGCTATATACATGTAATTACACCCCTGATGCGACGGTAAAAATCGTAAATAAGAATTGGAAAATATAAGAAATATGTTTAGAAAAGGGACACGCATCCTAATTAAATAATTTTGTTTATTTCAATTGATATTACATCTTTTTACTTCTTTGTACACAATAAAGGAAGTATTGTAATCGCGAAAATTTTCGGTTTTTAGACTTCAACTGAAATATCCATTCTGGTCATCCCTGAATCCATTTTGACTAGTTTCGTCCGTGACGTCTATAAGTACGTTCGCGCGTACGTATCTTGCATAACTCAAAAACGGTTAGCCGTAGAAAGTTAAAATTTTGTATTTAGCATTATTGTAAAATCTAGTTGTGAACCTCCCTTTTTGGCCAGTACATGATTACCGGAAGTGCTACTTTATTTGAGGCCATTATCATCAAATTTTAATTAAAATATAATGCAAAACTTCTCAAATTTGGCGTTTAAGGCTAACATATTAATAAAAATAACATAATACATTTTGGTTTAAATTGACAAACCAGAAGTGGTATTTTACATGATGGTCATATTAGACTATCATAAAAAATTACATTAAAATATGATGTAAAACATCTCAAATTTGGTAAATAAGACTTTTATATGAATGTGTAATTATTTAATAGATTTTGGTAAACATTGGTGAGCCGAAAATGGTACTTTATTTGAAGGTCATAATAAACTTACATCCAAAATTATATTAAAATTAAATGCAGAGATCATATTGTTCGGTAATAAAGGTTGCAACCCCGATTTTTTTTTCACTCTAATGACACATTTTTATTACTTGTGTTAAATTTGAGAGTAAAATACTTGTTTTCCTCCCCATTTGTGAGATGAACAAGTCTGCAGCAGGAGGATAAACTATGAGTTAAATGGGTTCTTCCGCCTAAAATGTCGAAACTGTGTGTATGTGTGTCAATGTGTAGCGATGGCGAGCGTCGTTTTTGAAATACTGCAATCTTCGGAAACTAATAACCAAATTCAAGATCACTATTTGAGCCACCGATTTATAGTTTTAGGCGTATAAGGAAGTCATGTGTTGTCCACCTCAGATATGTTTTATTCCATTTAGCTGTATTATGATGGAACCTATCAATCCAAAAAAAAGGAAGTAATGTCAACATTGTTTTATGTACTTATATTGGTCTCATATATTTTATGAGATTCTTCGTATTCTTCATATCATAAGGAAGTAACAAAGAATAAAGGTTTTAATAACCTTTAGGCTATATACAAACAATTACACCCTGATGTGACAGTTTTAATAGTAAATAAGGAACAGAAAATATGATGAATAAGTTAAAAAACGCTCAGGTAACTTGATTAAATACTTTTTTTACTTTAATCAATTTTAAAACTTTTTAAAATTCCATTTAGCTGTATTATGAAGGAGTCCATCAATTTAAATAGAAGGAATAATGACGGTCTTGGACTTATATAGGTCTTATAAATTTCAATGGGACCCCTCGAATTTTTCATATCATAAAAAGCAATGAGGAACCGAGATTTGATAGTCCTCAGGCTATCACAATTACACCCTAATGCGACAGTTATAATTGAAAATAAGAAACAGGAAATAAGATGAATAAGTTTAAAACGGAACACGTAACTTGATTATTTTTGTTAACTTTTCATTTATAAAAAATGAGATTTACCTGAACTATGATGGAGCCTATTCCTTAAAATAAAAGGAATTAACGACGGAATTGTTGGAAGCCCAATTGAAGTATTCGCTATTGAGCACTTCCAATATTCAGGTTGAATTTTGGAAGCTCCTGGTATAATTATTTCGCAAAACATACATGAACTGCAGTTTTGATAATAACGGTGCCATTATAAAGATCGATTGAAAATAAATACTGATTATCAGATGTGAGGCGTGGTTTGGCGAACTGCTGTATGGTCAATTCGAACCTCCAAAAATGGATAGCTGGCATTAGCCAAGAGATAAATCGGGCAGTCGGAGTTCGATGTTGACCCATATCAATCAGCAGAACTACTGCATCAGGAACAACCGTCTTTACCAGAGGCTGGCTTTATACAAACTCTTAAAATGAACTTATAAGAAACAGATGAATAGCTCAATGAGTAGGAATGCCAGTAAAAAATACAGAGAGATGACAAATCGATAGGAAGGTAATATTTTATTCAAAATACTCTTTAATTTGGATTACTATAATAATTAATTTGGTGTGAATTCATACTGATATAGAGACAGATACATTCCTTTAAAAATAATAAAGAAATGAAAAAATCAATAGGTATTTTAAAAGCTAAATAATACTATTTACTAACACATAAACTAATAAACTACAAAAAGAAAAAAAAAAGATCAAGGATAACTTAGTGGAAAATTGAACTGGAATTCGAGAGAATAACAAGGAAGCATATCTTATCAATTTATTTTAAAATATCTGAGACAATTCATGATATTAGAATAGATAGGAGATTGGTAGATGATCAACCTCAAAGATGTTGAAAGTGTAAATTTTATAGTTTCGAGAAAAAAAAAAATCAATAAAACAGTTTATTAGGTATAGGATCAACAAAAGGGGAAGAAATGAACTAATATCCTTCTCTATAGAGCTTTCTACGTATATAATTGCCTTTTTCAGATATTTACTAAGTTTACATGATTTATAAATAATTATTATATCAAAAAAAAAAATTCAGATAACAATATACTGTTTTTTCTTTATTCGAAATGCATCGTGTGTAAAAAAATTATAATTGACAAATAAGATAACTTGAAGCATATTTTAGGCTTATGCCTAAGTTAATGACCTAAAACTATATGTAATGTTTAAAAATAGAACATCAGATCTTCAAATCTATATTAAACTGATTGATCGCATTTGATCGATCATATAATATTAAATAGAAATTGCGATGCAATTTGACCATATCAAATAAATCAGTTATTAAAAAAAATACTAAGATTTATTAAAAAAACAAAAATTTTAGGTGGCAACATATGGTTTAAATGCTTTTTAAATATAAGGCCTTATACCTTATAAACTGTTTTATTTAAAATAAAATTAAGAAAAAAATTAATTTCAAAGGTCCGGAAACACTATGGATAATTTTTTTCACTCTCACTAATAAAAGACGTTCCATGCTCATAACTGAAAAAAGAATATTTTGTTTATCGTCTTTTAATGAAGAGTTATAGAATTTTGGCCACTAAATCAAAAAAATTTCCCACTGTTCGACGTATGGATATCTGCCAATATATCTTGTTCCCATTCTAAATTTTAATTAGCATAAGCTTTAAGATTAAGAACGAAAATTGGATAAAAAAGTATTGCTAAAAATTATCAAAAATATTACTCAAAATACAAAAGTTATGTTGGTGGGTATAAAAATAATATTTATTTCACATTTTACAATCTTCATTGAGTTATGAAAGTGGAATGAGGAATATAATTCCTTGTAGTTGCCTCGACAAAACATGATAGTAAGGGTAAGTGTACACCACGCTCAATTGTCACATAACAACAAAACTATCAAGGAAAAATGTAAATCACAAAGTATTTTGAAGGACAGCTTCAATAGGTTCCGCTTAGAGCAAAAAAAAAGAAAAAAAAAAGCCTACTGGTAGACAAACACCATTACAGCAGTACTGTAAAAGTTGAAAGTTACAACATAATCAACAGGTGAAACTAACATCTTTAAAACTCGTTTTAGTTCGCCTTAGCGAACTTTCCTGGTTCATTTATGATACATCGTATATATAAAATGTACCCCAACCCATCATGGTACCCAATGACCTTCGATATCGTGCGAAAGTCTATCATTCTTGGAGAAAATACGACTAAAAATCAACTTAAATATTGAAAATATTCGGAAAACTTATATATTCATATTCCTATACTAATAATAACTTGTATTTTATTATAAAAAATATAAAAATCAAATCATTTTTATTTCAAATATGAAAATCATATAATGACTTTTTTCACTTCGAGAGAAAAATAATAGTTTATTTCAATTCCTGATTAATATTGTACTACCTGGACTCTATTTCATAATAAAGTACAAATGTACAAGTACAAGTGGAAAGATTTGTTTTTAGAGGTAACAGGTTACTTATCCTTTTTAGATAATATTAATTTTATTCAATGTTTTTTACTTCCTTGTACGAAGTTAAGGAAGTATATTGTAATCGCGAAAATTTTCGGTTTTCAGATTTCAACGGAAATATCCATTTTGACCAACCCTGAGTCCATTTTGACTAGTTTCGTCGTGACGTCTGTACGTGCGTATCTCGCATAACTCAAAAACTGTTAGCCGTAGGAAGTTAAAATTTTGTATTTAGGATTGCCGTAAAATCTAGTTGTGAACCTCTTTTTTTGGTCACTAAATGATTACCGGAAGTGGTACTTTACTTATAGATCATAATAGATTTCCATCAAAAATTATATTAAAATATAATGCAAATTACAAATACAAATTTAGTATTTATAATCTATATATATATTTAAATAACATACTAAATTTTGGTCTAAATTAGAAAACCGGAAGCATTACTTTATTTGAAGGTCATAATAAACTTTCATGAATATATCTGATGTGGACAACACATGACTTCCTTGCAGTATCTCAAAAACGACACTCGGCATCGCGACATTCATCTATTGACACACAAATGGGGAGGAAAACCAGTATTTTACACTCAATTTTAACACTTAAAACAAGTAACAAAAATGTTTAATTGGATTGGAAACCAAATTGCGTTTGTAACCTTTATTACCGAAACATATGATTTATGTATTTAATTTTAATATAATTTTTCAAGTAAAGTCTAATATGACCAATAATTTTTGATGCAACCTTATTATGACCTTCAAGTAAAGTACCCTTTTCGGCTCACGAATTTTAATCAAAATATAGTAAATACAATATCATATCGATATAAAAGTTTTATTTACCAAATTTTAGATAATTTACATTATATTTTAATATAATTTTTGATGAAAGTCTAATATGACCTTCAAGTAAAGTACCGCTTCCGGTTTTCCAATTTAGACCAAAATCTAGTATGTTATTTAAATCACTATATAAGTTATAAATGCTAAATTTGAAAAGTTTTGTATAGTATTTCAATATAATTTTTGATGGAAATCAATTATGATCACAAGTAAAGTACCACTTCCGGTGATCAAGCAGTGACCAAAAAAAGAACTTCACAACCAGATTTTAGAACAATCCTAAATTCAAAATTTCAAGTTTTTACGGCTAACCGTTTTTGAGTTATGCGAAATACGAACGTACGTACGTACAGACGCCAAGACGAAAGTAGTCTTGGCGTCTGTACGTACTAGACTAAAATATAATGAAAAACATCTCAAATTTGATAAATTATACTTTTATAACAATATTATAACAATAAATTTTATTTAGCATTGGCAGACCGGAAGTGGTCTGAACTGATGTGACCGAACTTCATAAGGCCATATATAAGGACAGAAATCTCTTGGGAACTTGTTACTTACTGAAAGAAAACAATATAATCCGAAATGAGAACTCCAGAAACAAGAGCTTGTGTGTGTGTGTGTGTTTGTCGATAGATGGATGTCACGACACCGAGTGTCGTTTTTGAGATACTGCAATCTTCGGAAACTAATAATCAAATTCAGGATCACTTTTTGAGCCACCAATTTATAGTTTAATAGGCGTACAAGGGAGTCATGTGCTGTCCATATCAGATATTTTAATTCACTATTTTTATATAACTATTTTAACATTTTACAGTGTTAGTCATGGGCGTAGCAAGTTAAGCTACGACCAACTTGTACTTGTACTTTTATACTTTATTATGAATCAGTGGTTGTCTATAAAGTAAAGTGCAAGATGTTATATAATTGTTATATATTGTTAAAACATTGTTATAATGTCGAAAGACGATACCATTTAAAATAATTATATTGAAATATCTGATGTGGACAACACATGACTTCCTTGCACGCCTATTAAACTATAAATAGGTGGCTCAAATAGTGATTATGAACTAATAACTTTGCTAAAATTGAAGCGACATCCATCTCTTGACACACACACACACACAAGCTCTTGTTTCTGGAGGTCTCATTCCGTCATTATATATAGTTTTCATTCAGTAGGTAATAAGTTCCCAAGAAATTTATTCGTGTTTCTTGACAAAATTAGAACTGTATATGACACTAGACATATTTAAACCATTGGAAATCGACGGTTTCAACATTTTAAGCGGAAGAACCCGCTTAACATGTATCTTATTCTCCTGCTGCAGACTTGTTCAGCTCACAAATAGGGAGAAAAAATAGCATTTTACACTCAATTTTAACACTTCAAAGTAATAAAAATGTTTAATTAGAGTGGAAAAAAAATCACGTTTGTAACCTTTATTACCGAACCATATGACCTCTATATTTAATTTTAATATAATTTTTTGTATAAAAATAAAGGCAGACTGTTGCCATTTCACCAATTTATTTATTACAATGCAAATTTTCGGCCTACAAGCCATCCTCAGGCATCTCTGTAAAAAGCCCTTATTTAGTTCAATTTGTAACATATCACAAAATTAATTATACTTAAATATTCTAATAAATACCATATGCATACTAAAATTATTTAAAATGCACTGTCATATTCAAGTCCAATCCGAACCAAGTCGAAATATATAGCGTCACTAAAAAAATAAATATTTATAAAAAAAAATAACAAAATTTAGGTAGGATCAAATTTCATTAGAGTTTAAAATGAAAAATTCCTATAAAATTGATATCAATAAAACCCTTACAACTTCAAAAATAAAATAACAATAAAGGAGCCATCTCAGTCATCACAGCCATCAGAGGTGAAACTCCAAAGAAGAAGGCAATGCAATGTTACAGCTACTTATGACATCTGAATAATTTACTAAGCTATTATTAATTATGCAACAATTAATCTACATAAATTGAAACCCCCTCTCCCCCCCAAAATACAATCTATTAATTTATAAATGTAATATTCATATTAATTTAAATAAATCAAAACTTCAATTTAGTAATTATATTAGCATATGTGCTTTTCAAACCATTAGTATCAGATTTTATCAGGTTTTATCACACTCTATTCAAATTTTTTGTTATGTATATGGACTCAAGTATTTTCTTTTATGATTATTATTTTCTGTTGCAACAATCTTAGTATTAGTAAAATCAAAATTATGCTTGTTTTCATGGTTATACGTGGAAAGACCTGTAGCTTTATTATACTTTTTAATTTTGGAATTACAATTACTTCTATGTTGGCCGATTCTGTTTTTCACATTTTGTTTAGTTTGCCCTGTATTACAAGTCTGTATATTATTATCACTGTTTTCATTAATATTTGTACACTCAATGCATTCAATCTGATATATAACATTTGTTTTGTCTTTTTTTTTTTATTTTATCTTTTTTGTTAGTATATATAGCTTGTAACTTGTTTATTGATTTTTTTACCAAATTTGAGATCATTAACCTCATATTTTTTTAATGTTTCGGAAATTGAGTTAGTCGATCCATCTATGTGGGGGTTAAAGAATAGTATTTGAACTTATTATTTTGATTAGTTCCATTTTCATCCACACTTAATATTCTATTTTCCGTCAATGTATTATTATTGCCTGTTGGTTTAAAATAATATGTGTTCAGTTTGTTCGCGCTATTATCATGCTGCCTTTATTTTTATATATTAGAGTATTCACCTAAATCAACAAACATATATATCTTTTTGTGTTTATTATGACCTTTCGGCTCACCAATTTTAAACAAAATCCATTATGTCATTTTAATCAATATGCAAATTTTAAACACTAAATTTGAGAAGTTTTGCATTATATTTTAATATAATTTTTGATGAAAGTTTAATTTGACCTTCGAGTAATGTACCACTTCCGGTGATCATAAATTCAAAATTTCTACGGCTAACCGTTTTTGAGTTATGCGAAATAGGAACGAACGTACGAACGGAGGTCACGAAGAAACTAGTCAAAATGGATTCAGGGATGGTCAAAACGGATATTGCGTTTGAAATCGTAAAACCTAAAATTTTCGCGATTATAATACTTCTTTTACAAGGAAGAAAAAACAGTAACATAAAAAAATACATAGTAAAATTACTATTATTTAACGACGTTATCGCCATTAAACACAAGTAATCCTCTCAGCAGGAACCTTTCCACTTGTACTTGTACTTTTATTGTACTTTATTATGAAATAGGACTCTGGTGTAATCCTATCAATACAACGCTGTAGGAATGAAGTGACATAATTTACTTAAATACGCTTTTCATTAATTCATAAACAGTGGCGGATCCAGGAATTTCCTGATGGGGAAGGGCTGGATCTGTGTTCACAAAGCTCCCAGCTGAGGCATCACTTATTCCCCAACGACTAATCCTTTACTAGGCTATTTCAGTTCCACTCCCGTTTTATTAAACTATATTTGTAATTAAAAATTCTAATAGTGATGGCAGAGGTAAAGCTAAGTAAAAAGAGTTTTGAAAATATCAAGCAATATTATTCTAATCTAATAAATAGGCAATTTAATACAGTGGACCTAATAATACAAATAGAAAAACACAACGAAATGTGGGGCATTACGTGTGATAAATATGCAGACAGAAATTCAAAAATTAAGGCTTGGAACCAAATTATGGTATATTTCCTGCCAGATATTGAGAACAAGGATGTTGCTGAAAAGAATGCTTTGGGTAAGTTTAATTTGTTTCATATTTTAATCATATAAATTTTAAGATGATATTTTCTATTGGAGTTTTAGCCACCTAGATAGCCACCAATACTAGATTTTGAAAAGCAATAGACAACAACAGCTAATAAAATGTACATGTTATAAATTCACATATCTTCTGAACATCTCACATACAAGGAGAGGGATTTATTCTAATTCCAAAAATATTGGACATGTGACCCAGCGTTTATTGCAATAGACCCTAGGAGCCGGGTATATCTAGAAGTTGCAAAATGATATCGTCGCGATTTTCCCATAAAACATTTGTTATTCAGAGTATATATAAAAATACACACATTCAAAAATAATTGGTTTTAAGTGAAATAAATTTAAAAAGAAGTTTAGATTATTAAATAAATTAGCCTGGTAGATTTTTTCACACCACAAATTAGGGCAGATCTTGATTCAGCGCACCAAGAAAACTATATGTTGAAAATATCATCGACAAAAATAAAATTATATTTTTTTCAGTTCTGAGAGTTTCAAATTTTTAAACCACGCATGGTTACCAAGATTTGCAATGTTTTTTTTTTTCCGATTCAAGATATCTAATTCATACCTTAATGATTTTTTTTCTTTTTCTCTTGCACAGTAACCCTGTGCAAGAGCAGTTAATTTAGAATTATGTACGTATTCCATGCAAAACCATAATGAAAATAGAAAATAACAGAACAAATGTTGAACATACGACTAGAAATATTTATAGATATTACATTTATAGATACGTACATACTAGAAGAATTCAGTATTACAGAAAGAGATATAATACTAAGCTTAATGTGCTTTAATGATATGTATGCATATATATACATATATATATGCATACATATCATTAAAGCACATTAAGCTTATATATATATATATATATATATATATATATATATATATATATATATATAACGAAGTAATACCACTGAAAGTAAATAAGCCAACAAGATTCGAGCACATTAATAAAATATATATGTAATTATCTACTTTAAAGCTGGCTTTGATAACCCCTGACATAAATTTGTAATAGGCACGATAGGTGTTTTTGTACTGTAACACTTAAAAAAATATAGAAATATCTATATGTACATATATAAACCAGATTGTTGCTAATATTATGAATATTTAAAACTAGTAATAATATTACAATATTTTTTTGTTTAGGATGGGTGAGGAGGAAATAGCATTGCAAATGGCCCTTAATGAAACATCAGAAATCAACACATATGACTTCTATGCCGTGAGTATTTCATTTATGAATAATATGTAAGTTTTATCTTAATAACGGTGTAGATAATAATGATCTAATAATAATAATAATTATATATATATATATATATATATATATATATATATATATATATAAATATAAATATATATAAATATATATAAAGAAAAAAAATATGTATATATATATATATATATATATATATATATATATATATATATATATATATATACATACATATATATATGTAATCGATATTAACATATCGTTTACAATATATATACACTATACATATCATGGTTTACTCAGTGAAGCAGTAAGTAAATGCTGTCCAAAACTTAATCATAAAGTATATGTTTTAAATTAGTTTTAAGTATATGTGAAAAACGATTATTAATTTAATAAAAATTATGATTTTCAAAAGTGAAAAATGGACTGAGACAGGCTTGCTTAAATTTATTTAAAAAAAGTAGACTTAGACTCACAGGGCAAAGATAGACAGCGCACGCTTTCGTGTTGGCTTTATTTTTAGTTTTGTATTAATTCAATTTTTTTATTCGATAATTCAATTTATTACTCAAATTTTGTTGAAACTGGAATTATTATATAAGTTCTTAATATTATTCATGTAGTATACCTAATAAATGGTCCTAATGTGGGGTTAGTTATTACATATATAATAGATATGAAGGTGTGTATGTATGTATTAATATATTATATATATATATATATATATATATATATATATATATATATATATATATATATATATATATATATATATATATATATATATATATATATATATATATAACAGACCCACACATACACACATATATAACCTGTGTGTGCGATTGTTAAAAAATACTACTCAACTGAAAAATCGATAATTCAGATGATTCTTATTATTCAGTCCTTCTTAAGTACTATGTGAGTATGCCTTATGCATACTCACATAGCCTTTAAGGCATGAAGCTTGTATATCTAATAAATGGTCCTTATGTGGTGTTACTATGTAAGGAAAAAGTTAAAAAAGAGAAGAAAAAATAAGTAGTAGGTATATTCTTAAATGCTAGAATTTAATATAATATATATGTGGGATTGCAAAGAACTTATCTTTTTTGAAAATCTCTGCTAAACCTGATATGTATATACATATACACAAACAACACATGCATAAACATATATACAGATACGTATATGTGTGGGTGTGTGTGTGTGTAAATTTTCTTAAACATTATTTCGATAAAATAACCTTTGTTAAAAAATACAACTCAGCTGCGAAATCGATAATCCAGCTGTTTCTTATTATTCAGTGCTTCTTAAGTATGTACTGAGTTGCAAGCAGGACCCGTATGTAAGATTCTTCCAAGTAAATCCGAATGCTTTTATCCCAGATTATTTATTCACATTGTCTTTAGACCCTTTTTTTACGAATACAAAAATTGTAGATATTACTCATCTAATGTATTGTAGATGATAAATTTCTATATGTGAAAATTTCCCTAATATTTTAATTATGGAAATACAAATAGGACTACAAGTACTTCATTACGAAATGCATATATCTCATTTACTGTATATATATGTATATATACATATATATATTTGCTTTTTTTTGGGTGACAGCCCTTGTAGATCTTTGGCCGCCTGAACCAGTCTTTTACACATCTACCTATCTTGAACTATTGCTTTGCTAGTTAGTTGCATGCAGCTCTATCGCATCTTTGTTGATTCTATCTATCCATCTGGCCTCATACCTTGTTTCTTGCCAGCTATTGTGGCATTCATTGTTGTGAAGTGGCGTCCTGATGGACTGCATTGAACTGCATGTCCTACCCAACCTCCTTGCCTACATATCATCAGATATTGACTGATCAGTTTCTGTAAGCAATTCTTTACTAGTCTTTCCATGAGTTTAGATTCTGATCCAATATCGTCCCCGTTACCCGTCATCTTTCGGATTTTGAAGCAAAATTTCGTCCTTATCAACTCACCGATGGGCTTGTGCCTCTGTCAAGTCAAGTGGGTCGGACCTTGGTGTTAAATTCCATACGCCTTAGATGCCTTAGAAGCCCCTACTACGGCCGATAAATCACGAGTAGTTGCATGTCAGGGATTGTTCACACATTCAAGAAGAACGTCATCATCAATGACCGATGGGCGACCTGATCTGGACTCATTTGCAAGGCTCGTATTCCCATTTTAAAACGCATGAACCAAAGTGCGGCAGTATTTCGATGGACAATTGATTCTCCTTCTATGGCACAAATTTCTTCGGCGGCTGCCTTTGCGCCTAAACCTTTTTTCCAGTAATGCCTCAAAAGACCGCGAATCACGATTTTTTTCTTCTGGCATTGCACGTATGTTTTAAAAATGTAAATGACCCCATAAAGCCAACTCAAGTCACAAGGAATTAAAGGATTAGTCAAAGTAAACATTGACATAAATATTAGGAACTAAAACATTCCTAAAGTATTAATTATGAGAGTTGGAATTAAGGTTGTGTCTATGCACAATGAATTTTGTAACCACTTAGTATATGATAATGATTGTTCTTGTGAAAGTGTAGGATTTAAAAGAAAAAAAAATCAAATTTAAAGAATTGGTAAATTGGAATGAATAAAAGACAAAATTAAATAAAATAAAATTTCAAAAGTTGTTTAAAAATAAAGTAGAAAAACCACAACAATTATTAAAAATAATGTGCGTTAAATATTTTAATATTCTTACAACAGCATTCTGTAATTGCAAACAACGGTTTTCTAGATATCTTCAAGTATTACATCATATAAAAATAAAACAACACTAATTTATCAAAATAAAATTCGGAATTCGTAATTTAATTCAAAATAATTTAACGACTGACTATGGTAAGCAGAGTATTAGTGGCAATTAAAATAATATGAATCAATGAATTCTGACAAATGAAATATTATGAATGGAACCTTGGCGAGTGTTCAGTGACCGTGAATTCCTTTGTCGCCCCATTCCTGTTGGTCAATCGATTTCGTTCAGACGGATTTATATAATGAAAAAATGCTTTCCATTGATTAAATTGGCTTGGGATTAAAATAAAATTAATGATTGGAATATTATTTTGAACAATAAAAAAAAATCTATTCGTGTAAATATGGATTTATTGCAATAGAAAGATATTTCATCAGGTAAAACTTTCATTTTAAGTGTTATCTGTTACAATTTTGCACTGAAAAGTTTAATTTCTCTCTTTAATTCCTAGGTTTTATTTTAATTAATAGGTTTTATCACATTATTATAATTTGTTCCTACCTATAGGATATATTCCATACTTTTTAATTATTATTATTTTTGATTAATTAATCTTATAAAAACTCTGAATTTTTCCTTCCTCTATATGCAAAGCATTGTTTTTTATGGGCATGCTATTAATATCTTCTTAGCTTCGGAGCATGGCTATGATATCGAAAAAATACTTTTTTAACAAAATAAGTAAACTTCAGTCTTGAGATTTATTTTCACTTTGTTATACATATTACGGAGGGAGCCTCACACTGTCGAAAGTAACTGTTTTACTGTACGATGCTTATCAGATATAGATTATATACGTAATGAATCCATATACCGCGATTTTCTAATTTTTTATTTATTTTGCATATTTTAACACTATTTATTTAACACTATTCATTAGTTTTAAAATCGAAAGTTCATTTAAAAGGTAAATTTCTTTGATTACAAAAATATCCAAGCAATGACAGTTGCTACCGTTCAAAGTAGCTTGATGCTTGCCGCTGCTTAATACAATTTTCCACTTTTGCTTAACTTCCACTTTTAACAAAAATAAGATCAGTAGATACAGAAAATATAAAAAATGACTATTGGACCCTTATATACGAGATTTACCCTATATACTATACGAGTATATATGGCTCGTATATACTATTTTTCGTGAATACTTTGGAGCTTGCAGGAAAGCGCGCGGGAAAACTAGTACCCACAATCACGCGTATTTTCAGCTCATTTTGCGTTTTCAGTCTCTCTTTCGTTCGAGAATACTCGTGACATTTTTTTTTTTTTTTTTGGAATGTAAAGAATGCTCGTGTAAAGGAGATTAACGCACGATTAACCACTTGCAACTGGTGTGAGATGGCGCGGTTATAACAATATAGCTGTTATCTAAGTAGTTAATTATGTCCTAATTAAATAACATGTTAACTGAGATATTGTTTTAATTGTGACATTGAGTCGGAGCAAGATGAATGTATTCCAGTTAAATGAACACACAAGAAATGATGATGATGCTCTTAAGTTTCTCCACAGCTAAAATATCATTGCTAGTACTAAGGTATGTGCAAAAGTACATCAAATTAAGGTACGACTCATGTGGGCTTCAATGAAAGGACGTAAAAGGAAGGAACGCGGGACTAGGAGGGACAGAGTCATATTTGTGCGAATTCATATGGAGGAGGAGGTATGAGGAGTGTTTGTTTCAAAAGATATTGGAACACATTCAATAGATTTTGTTAACAGTTCTAATTGTTATGAATAACCTCAAGTTATTTATAATGCCGTAAAACCAGTCATGCCAACATTGAATTCGTTGGGTACACAAAAAAAAAAAATATATTCGTGAATTGGCGGAAAAAACATCATAAAAAACGAAAATCGACTCACAAAGTTTGTCAACGATATTCAACGACTAATATAGGAAAAATACAAAGAGTAAAACGGATTTTAAAAAGAAAGTCATCACAAGATGAGGAAAATCAAATCTCGACTTCTTTAATATTAGTCTAAAGATATAATAATAAGAATGAAGAAGTGAATAATTATAATTACGCCATGATTAATTTTTCTTTCTTAGATAATAATCATCGTTTGAAAAATAAAAAACGTGAAAAATTGAAAGGTTTTGAAAAATAATAAATAGAATAAAAAAAATTAAAGAAAGAAGTTTTTGAAAAAGGCCTTTGCGCCATTTAGTAAACTTTACAGGAAACACAAGAAACATGATTTCATGATTTTTCTCCTAATAAAAATATATACTTTTAAATTTTATTCGTTATTGTATACAATCTGGCAAAAGCTTTATAATTACAATTTATTAGAAAGGATTTAAGCACTGGTTAAGGACAGAGGGACGACTGAGAGTCGTTAGTATTTGGTGCTTATGTAATCAATATTTTTAGACCATTTACAAATTTTTCTCGATATATCGCGAGCCGTTATCGATAGAGGTGGTATTTACGTCCCATAATCGATTGAAACCTGAATTTTGATTATTGGCGCTTAAGCCTTTTTCAAGGCTTAATAAGCCTTTATATGTATATATATATATATATATATATATATATATATATATATATATATATATATATATATATATATATATATAAATTTTGTATTGCTGAAGTAATCATTAAGATTATATTAATTGAACTTTGGATGAAAAAAAGACTTTCCACTTTTTTCTTCTTATGTAACTGCAATTATATTTTGTTTAAAAGAATAGACAATCATTCGATTCAAATTAATTGAATCTGGATTAAAAAACCTATCCACTGTTTTTGTTTTGCAATTTAAATCGTTAGTTGCTTCAAAAAATGATTGTTTTAACAATTTTAAATTAATAATTTATTATAAAATAATGAAGATAATTAGACTAACAAATGAGGACACGACATCCGTGAGTTAAAGTATTTACTTCAAAAGATATCGGGCAGATATACCTTTTATGTAGTTCGTAATTCGCCCTCACACTGCAGTCTGGTGCGAGTACTTCGGGCGTGACGTCTGCCGGGCCTCACAATTGAGGTGGAGTCATGATCTCCTTTGGGAGTTGTCTGTAGTTGTCGTGGTGAATGAGAGCAACTGGAGTGGAACTGTAAAAGACCAAATACTTCAGTTGGAGTCATGCCGGGCAAGTAGGTCTTTACCCTTATTATGTTCTTTTATAAGATGATTAAGGCCTTGGGGCAGCCAGTGTGTGCCTTTCTTCGTTCCCGTCTAACCTCCATCATGCTTACTTTAAACATATATTGTAACAATCCTCTGGATCCAATTCACTCGTAAAAGAGCGTGTAAAAGGAGGCAATGTAAATATTTCCCTCAGAAATGTGCGCGTGACTGAACTGGCGCAATCCCGCGTGACACTTTCACACTACCACTCTAGCTCGCGTGATTCTGGTTTCACGCGGGAAAGAGCGTATATGTAAAATGTACCTAACGGCTATTAAATAATATTTTGTTTCTCACTGAAGAAGATCTTCTTTGGCATGAATCTCAACAGGGTAACAAATTATTTTCTGTTATTAATTTAATTTAAATTCTAATAGATTAGTCTCGCAAGTGTTATTATCATTGGAGAAATTCGAGCTTAGTTAAGTCTGAGCCAAAGTTTATTAATCGCTTAGTATAACATATATGTTATGATTTTATAATTTTTTTTTATATGACAAAATTGAATTTTATTTTATTTTTATCTCATTTTCTATATGCATAGCACTTATTTACATTACCTGCACAAAAAATAAATATCAATGGCGTTAATCGTAATCAAATAAATTGCATTTCTTGTTTGTATCTTTTTGCTTATAATTTGTAAGAGTTGAAATAACAACAGAATTTTGCTATGACGGTTGTACCAAAATTGTTTTGCTGATTATAAACAGTAAAGAAATAATATTTACATTAGTGGCCGTTCGTTATTTTACACCACAACTACTATTTATATCGCACCTGTCATTTAATAAAGATACATCTCAAAATTTGAATATGAATATTCAAAATTTGAATACGGATGTTCAATGCAGGAGTTTATTCAAAAGTCGAAAAACAATCCACTTTAAATATGATTTTCCAACAAATTCTAATTTTGAGTTGTTTGCTGTTGGGTTACCTTATTATACGACAGGCAATATATTTTGAATTATTTTCTAAAATCCGCTGGGAGAAAATAATTAGGCGTCAGTCGCGTCTTGAATGATATTAGCGTTTTGATATATTGTTTCAAAGCCTTCCTTAATTCTTATTAAAGGAGTAAAGAAACGTCATGGCGGTGAGGGGAGGGGAAGTAAATCGTTGCTAATTACTTAGAATTTCCTCTATTCTCTCTAATTAGAATTTGGAATAAAGGTTAATATTCCAGGTTAACTATTATTTCCAAACACTTATTATTGTTAAGCAAAAATGCAATATTTGATACTTTTGATCACAGTAAGAAAAGTACCAGAGCCCACCCACTCAAGAACTATTATCGAATAGTTCCAAACGGTAACTCTCAGATTGGTCCCATTTCGCCATTAATGTTAAATAACGATCTCCTTTCTCACCCATTTACTGTTCCATTCATATTAATGATCTAATTGAATCCGTGTCATACTCTCTTAACCAATCATTTGCAGATTAATTAAACTTCTCTTCAGTCAACTGTCCTGAATCTGATTATTCATAAACTTCAAAAATAATTAAATATAATAAGTATTTTGGCTACTAGAAAGAAGTCGTCATTTAATTTAAAAATCAAATATCGTATTGTGTTCCTGTCCATTTTTCAAGGCCACTCCGCTCTCTATCCTCTTCTAGAATACACCTAATCAATCAATCTCTTTCTTGTTTAACCTATTTCAACCCTTCGGTCTCTTGGAAGGAGTACATTTACAGAATTTCCACCCACACTGTCTTAATCATAAAACAATAAATTATTCGCGTGGATTGATCCACATCGTCATTCAAAGTGCAAAATGTCGTATATCGAAAATTCTTTTAATTTTAAAAACATAAAATGCGACTTAAAAAACTATATCAAGCGCCAAAAACGCAATAAGAAATCTTGCTGACAAAGGATAATCGGTCGTGTTACAGTGGATACCCACTTTGGAATAACAGGAAATGATGAGACAAACCGACTGGGAAACTAAGCGTGCAAGCTTTCCCCTGTACCAGAGTCCACATCATCCTCCCAGTCAAAGACTGACATGGACATAAAACTTACGGAATCAATAAAATTACAAAGAAGGATGAGATGAACTTGAAAAAGTACTGCCCATGGATCTGCCGAGGAAAGATTTTGTAACCGATTTCAGACTCTTCACAGGACACGAGTATATCCAAGCCTATCTACACATAATTGGAATCTATAGCACTCCAAAGTGGCCACTTTGCACAAATATCTTACCTATGTACTCAGACCGCATGAATTACTGTGGTCCTAGAAAATATAAAATTCCTGACGTCAACGCCGAAGAAAATAACTACTTCATTGGGCTACTACGAGGGAAATGGAAAATTAATCCAGCGTAAGAAAAAAAGTGTTATAATGGGTTTAATGGCAATTCCTCGCGAATTATATTCCGAATCACAAGCCGCGCATACCTTTGCTATAAAAATAACGTATCCATTACATTATGTCATATTTACTTTAAAAAACAATCGTTCCTTGTTACAACAATTATTTGTTATATTTTAATGTTAGCATTAACTATTTTAATAAAAATAAATAATATACTCCTTATAATTGAAGTGGTTAATAGATGAAGGATGTATGAAACTTACGTTTTCAGATATTCAACCTTAAAGTTGTCACTGTGGCAACTACATTTTTAGTTTATATAAAACGCAGGCCATCCTTCTGAGGGGGAAAACTGGCAGGACTCATCCTATCACCTTACAAATTCAGTGTGAGAGAATTCGTCCAAATGAGGTGATAATCTAACTCGGAGTAAGGTTAGGGAGATATTTCAACATTACGCCTCACATGGACTACTTGGCAAAACCCGTGTTGCAGAAAGGCAAGGTAGGGGGTAATAAATAAATAAGTTAACATTCTTTATAAGTTAAAACTAAGACATATTACTTCAATAAGTGTTGACAATTTCTTTCTGTATGATTTTTGTTTTAATATGAGTTTTAAAAATAAAAATAAATAATATATATATATATATATATATATATATATATATATATATATATATATATATCACATACAACCTATCATTAGTAATATATTTTAGCTTAGTAATATATATTAGAGCTTAGTAAGGCTCCTAAAGAATTACTGTAAGTACCGAAAAACAGGCCACCAGATACCCCCTTCATCCCTGACAAAAACTCAATTTGAACAAATATGTCACATAGCTACTTCGCCCATTAACCCCATCAATTTATAATCTAATAATAAAGAGTATAACAGTATATGTAATAGGAATAATTTTTTTTCCTTCTTAATATTGTTTAAATTTATTTAAATTTATTTAAAATCTCTTACACACTGTTTACAATAAAAAAAAAGCCCTTACATTACCCGAAGGTATATAATTGGAATAAGAGATTTATTGGAAGTAATGTTGAAGACACGGCAATAGATATTTCGAGAAGGTCATTTATTTCTATTAAAAAAGTTTAAAATTCACAAAACATAGCGAATGATTGTTATACTGATAAATAATTATTTGGAAAAGAATTGATGAGTAAAGTAAGGATTACGTTAGCTTAGTAGCAAGTCAGCAATGGGTACTTACATATAACTTATAACATATAACTCACATATAACTTTATATGTGAAGTAATAATAAGTAATAGCTACGTTAGCTTAGAAAGAACTGAACACATGGCTAGAGGTTTCGAATATAAATTGAAGGTGTTAATGGACGAAGGAGTTATGTGACATATTTGATCAAATTGAGTTATTGCCAGGAATGAAGGATTTGCCTGTTAGCCTGTTTTTCGGTGCTTACAGCAACTCTTTAGAAGCCTTATTAAGCTAGATATTGTGTAATGAAGGAGGCATGAGAAAACTTTATACTTTTTTTAATAAAAATGAATGACCTATTCGAAATTTCTGTTGCCATGTCTTCAACCTTATTTCTAATAAAACTGTTCTATTATATTATCTCATTTAATTATCCATCCTACATATCCTTTTAAACAATACGAGAAGTTGGCAGCTCTGGGATATCGCGCAGGCATGTTATATATAAAACAATTTATATATTTTATATATAATAGCTGTATATTATATAAAATTCTTTTCAAGATACCAATTATTCCGCCTATCCATTCTGGCTCTTTAATGCTACAGACTCTTCTTAAAGAATCTTTTCTTTATTATTTACGTATTTGTAAAGTGAAGTGATTAATGGTAATTATTACTGAACTTATGAGGTCAATACTTTCATGCCTCATCATTTTGTTTTAGAGCTATTTGGTCCATGAAATAAAGCAATAATTACACTGTAAATAATCCTCACAGTCAGATTCTTAATATTTGCATGAAAGCCTTCCTACGGGATGATATAACGTATGCTTCATCTCTTCTCTTACGAAATATGCATAATTAATAGCGATTTGTTTAAATCATGTCTAGATATGAAGGTTAAAAAACATTCTAGGCCCAGATTATGATTGGAAAGGTTAATTAAGTAATTTCGTAAATCAAATATATAGCCACCTAACAACGGTCATATCTTAAATTGGCGATACGGGCCGATAAAAAATAAATTTCGACGGGTATCATTGATGATTGGTTAAGGATTCAACTTTATGGTTCCTTCTAGAACGAAACATCTCAATCAGTGATATGTCTTTGATTGGGAATTTATTAAATGGAACATTCTATGTTCTGGTTGATTAAGCCAGTTGATTTAGCCGACTGAATCTCTACGAATTGATTGGTATCAGTAGTTATGTATGTAGTTTAGTATATATATATTAGGTGTCTCAAATAAGAAGAGTTTCTAAAATTATTTATATAATTTCCATTTTTATTCTACTGCTCCTGCAACTCCAACTGAATGCCTTTTAAAAGAAAAACTAACCTACCCAAGAAAAACTGTATGCTTCTAATTTCCAAGAGTTTTCCGAAGAAGCAAACTTCTCTCGACAGAATACTTCGATCTCAAAGCCAGACGTTTTCACATTAGCTCAAACTTTTCTTTAATTTTCCTAACCATTTCAAAATTATTAAGCGGGCATGAAGTGATATGTAGTTATATATATATAAACCAAGTTCTTTTAAAAGAACTTTAAAATTTCAAATAAGATGGTTTAAACATTAAAAGTGATCAAACTATATCTCAGATCAAGAAATGTATAAATCTCAAAATACTTTTTTGAATATTTAATTATCAATAAATCTAATATCGTACCAATGCAGGAATTTCTATTTGCTTTCGTTTATTCCAATAACAATGTGAATCTACTGAATACGAATGTGACCGACGACATCAATAATATAATTGCAAATCTTAATATAAAAAAGTTACCGTAATTCGAGTTAGCGATATAAAAGAAAATTTACAAATAATCAGAGAACTCATTATACAATTGATAAATTTTTAGTTATATTTTCTACGAAAATATTAGGCTTTGGCACTGCATGGAAGGTCTTCGGAGGGGGGGGGGGAGGGGGGGTGTTCATTTTATATCCGCTTCATAACCCCTTAAAACACGGTTTGGTGAGTTTCGGAGATGTCTGATACAGGGGGCTGAATTTTTTTCAGAGATTTAATTTTTTTTTTTCGGAGAGGCGTTTTAAATTTTCTTTCTGGGGAGAGATTTAATGAGAAAGCTTGTAATCTTTAATTAAGGATAAGAATAAATAATAATAACAAAAACTGGTATCATCATACTTAAATCATACTTTTTCAACTATTTCGGTTATATATATATATATATATATATATATATATATATATATATATATATATATATATATATATATATATATATATATATATATATATATATATATAGATAAGGACCTCGCTTATCCTCCCTCCCTCTGTTGAGGCGAAAAATGATTTTGTAAAGTTCAGAAAAATGTATTGGGCGAAGTAAAACGATGTCGCCAAAATCTAATATCATTATATTATAATTAATCAATTAATTTGTAATCTTTTAAAAAAAATAAATCGTCAAATCTTCAATGACCGAAATTGCTTCTGTGTAATAAACTTTTTTATGTATAATAAACACCTAGAAAATCTTAATAAAAAAAAAATAGAGCAACCTTCCTATAAAATAATTTATAATTAACTGTTTTAACTCGACCGTTTGGCAATGCGTTTGATTGTATCTGTTTGTACGCTATTACGAACAAACGCATCGTTCGATTTTCTTCAAATTTGACCAAAATGTTCGACGAAGACAGGAAAAACGGCGTACGGAAAAGGATTTTCGTTTTTTTAATCCGATCCCAGATGACGGTCGTTTAAATGGCCCCGTATCGTCAAAAATCTATTTGAACACGCTTATTTCCAAAAACATTTGTGCTATATAGTAATCTTCAATTTTCGGGATTTAGTGCTGCAATAAATAGTGAGCAGATTTGAGATTATTTCGCGTGATCTGGAGTTCACAGAACTACTAGTGATCACGATTTAGATCTAGAAGACCCTCATGTCTTACTTTAAGAAATAATTGTCGCTTACGCTCGACATTTCCTTTGTCGACCAGTGTGTTAAGCGATTACAACCAAACTTCTTTCGGCTTTCTCCAAATGCTCCTTGAAGTCAGGAAATACAACATATATGCAGGGATTTTTAATTTTTAATTCCGATCGAAGATGGCGGTCGTTTTATTGGCTCTGTATCATCAAAAATTTAGTTATTTCGCTGTCAACACCGAATTTGACATAAATATACCTGGAAGGCATTACATTTTTTTTCTGCCTGCCCCTCTGTTTGTTAAGTGATTTGTTTGTTAATCTCGACAAAAAGCGTTGTGCGATTTTCCTCAAATTTGGCACCAACGTTCCATGAAATCAGGGAAAAAGTGCCTGTTAAGATTTTAATTGTTTAACTCCCATTCCAGATGATGGTTGTTGTTTTAATTGCTAGTTAAATGCATTTAAAACAACGTGCGTAAGAATTTTTATTCCTAGAGTAATTTTATCTATTTTTTTTTTAGTACAGCGCAGGAGATGGGAGAGAAGACAAACATATCAGATAATTAAAATAATTTTAAGAAGATTAGATTATTTTTTTAATGAAACAAATTCATCAATTCTGTAATATGTTCTGTGATCATTTCTGAATTTTCTATCACATGCCCGGCTCGAATCTTGTCGGACCCTGGCGATTTTTTGACATTGAGAATTGTAATTGTATTACTGATGTCAATATCATAAAAAGGCAACGTAAATTGAGATGAAAGAGGTTTTTGCAAATGTATTCGTATTCAGCAGATTTACGTTGTGATTGGAATAAAAGGATGCAAAATAAAATAAAAATTCTCTTATTTGTTTCGTTCTTGTATATTTGTTCTTCTAGTATAAAAGAAAGAATAATTTTAGAAGCCTTCTACACTTCAGAAATTTTAAACACTTTAAAATGCGAAAGAAAGACACAGATATAAAATTAAGTGAATATTACTATCTATTGATGAACTGGAGGACTAGAGATAAAAATTCGATATATAAACGAAAATTTCTGTGGCTGAATAAAAACGGTCTATCATTTCGATGAATATTGAATTCCTCCTTTGGATCCAAGTGTGGATTTTCGATTATGTGCACTGTACTCATATTACTGAGAATTCTTTTCCAGGAAATCTTTTATAGCCAACATAGAATCTTCAGGTTTATTATGACTTGCCGTTTATAGAAGGTTAATATGTTTCAGAAATCCAGTTTCGAAATAGATCTTTTTAGTTGAACAACATAATAAATAAACTACTGGACACTCCCCGACAGAGGTTCATCAGCCTAAGTGACTGGTAGCCGATAGAAAAACCGGCTCTACTTTTTGCTCTGTCCCAGCCTGGGAATTGTAATTGCCTTTTAAGACGCACACTCCCAATTTTGGACATCGGCTCCTTGGACATCATAAGGCTCAGGAGGCTAGTTGCATTCGGGCGGCGTAAATCGTACTTTCTCCATTTGCTCAGGTTACCAGGAATCAGTGCGGGCAGCATTACCTTTACAGATGTGGTCGTTATTTTAACTGGCTCCCCTCAAAGTTGTAGGAATAAATTCTCCCTTTACGGAATGAAGTAGTACCTGGTTAAGAGGACTACATACACCAGCGGTTATCCAGTGATTCAAGAATTTTTGATGATGTATGCACCAAGTAAAAGAAAATCTCATGTACAATGTGTGGAAAAGTAGTTTCATAAGGTTACATTCATACACAATGCAATAAATGCTAAGCGGAAAGATAAAGTAAACAAGATGCAAGAATGATGATTCAAACCATTAGATTCAATAACCTAAGTTAAAACCAGCAAACAGTTCTAGACTACTATAAATTCTCTGAAATCACATAACATAAACCCATCCACGAAACCATTTTTATTCAGTCATTCACCCATATCTTGAGTGTAACTTCGCATTAGAGGAGCTGCAATATCGTATCCAACAATCCAAGAATCAAAAAGCTCCTGGAGTCGACAATATTATCTATGAAACCTTCCAAAACCTTACTCCGGACTGGGAGCACTGTATTCTCAACCTGTTTAAGACTGTAATGGACCATGAGAAACCCTTTACAGTGGTCTAAATCAAAACTTCATTTACTTTTTGAGAAAGAAGACAGGAAGGATTCAGATAATTATAGAGGAATATATCTCTTAAACACAATTCTGAAATTATTTACCGGTATTTTAGTAAGGAGGATCATACAATGACCTGAATACGAGAACTGCCGTGATTTAGAAGTGATAAGAGTCTGCACTGACCACATCTTCACTGTTTGGTATTAGATTCAGAACTGAAGGCAGCTACTTATATGCTGCATTCATAGATTTTAGGAAAACCCTTTGACTCGATCAACTACAACCTTCTATAGGAAAATTTTTTTTTCACTCGGACTTGGAGGAAAACTCATAAGGATAATGAAGGTACTGTACGACAATGCTACAACTGTAACGTACTACATTTGGTTAAATATCTGATTTGTTGTGCTAGCCCAGTGGAGGGGGAGCGGGTTCAACCAGACTTGTCTAAATAAACGTAAAATATTCTTAAAATTTTATTTAGTAATAATTCACCAATTATAAAAAACATTTAGTCTAACTTTGTACAATTTAATAAATACAGAATTTCAATGCTGTAATATTTACACAATCAGCAAATAAGTCAATGTGTGAGAAAATTTCTTCAAAATAAGCTATAACAAATAACCATAACTAAACTCACTCGTTTTCGAAATAGTCATCTTTCACTGTTCTCCCAATGGGTTCAATGTACAGAATAAGGATGCACAAAACTAGGCCAACAGATAAGCCAACGTATTAACACACTTTGTTAACCCTTTTTTTTCCAAACTTTTTTCACTGTAACCTCCCCATTTTTCTCACATATGTTTCATATATTGTCTACCGTGACACAACTCAAATAACAATCAAAGGACAATTTTCGGAAAGTATAGATATAAAGTCAGACCTGTTACAAGGAGAAAGGCTTAGCCCAACACTTTTCATCCTGATAATATCTGATATAGTCCAATTTTTCCAAGATAATGGAGCCACAGGTGTCAGCATTGATAGCACTCATGAGGCAATCATGCTCTTACTAGCAGATGCCATTATTCTTCTTAGAAATACTTCGCAAGAAGCGTAAATGACTATCTCCAGCTTCAATATTTTCAGTCCAGAGACCTATTTGACGTACAGAGCCAAGATAAAAAAGCTAAGATCAGTTTAGTCAGTTAAGAATTTCAAATCCAGAATTAATTAAACTTTACACAAAAAGCGAAACTGTCTACGTCAAAGTCCAGGAAACCTGCACTTTCTGTAACCAATTTATTTCTAATACCCTGTTCCACATCCTTCTTCACTGTGAAAAGTTAACAAAAGACAGAGATAAATATTATTACTCTGCATGTGTTCATAAAATACAAGACACACTTCAAATAAACAGTATAGAAAAACTAATTAAGATTTACTGGTTTATAATGTCAACATGTAATACCAAGGATTCCTTAAACGGTAATGGCCCACATACATTATACTTGTTTGATTTGTAGAAGATTGTAAATCATAAATAAAGAAATTCTATTCTATTCTGTATACATTTTTTTTAATATTCCCTCTCCCCATGCTTTTATCATGAATGATTGGAAGAGTACCTACAGTTCTTTAGCCTCGGAGGAGGAAGAAGACGAAGAAGAGGAAGAACATTGGGAATTCATTTGGCAGGCGGGTCGGATTCGACTCACTGAATGTGGGGGGGAGGGGGAGTTTGGATCTGAGCGGAGCCGTTAGAGGATGAGCCAAACCCGTGTGGCGTCCTAAGGGGCCTGAACGTTTTCGAATGGAGTTCAGGAACCACTTTTAAAAAATAAAAGGGCCTTAAAGATAACGTCTAAGAAATATCTTAGTATTATGAAAATCTAACATAAAATGGCTTAAACATTTTTCTTTAAAGAATTTAAAAATTATATTCAGGGAAAACCTAAAAAGTAAATATTTGGGTACCATTATAAATATTGATCTTCTAATATTACTTTTTTTTCCATAAGTCATTCAAGAATCAGTAATTAAATAAGATAGCTTATTGTTAAGTAAAAATAATTGAAATAAGGATTTAATAATCATATGAAATAAACCTCAGACTAAAACTAATCTCTGGAAATCATTTCTCGGCATGGCTGAAATGCATCTGCTTCTCTGCCTCGTGTATATGCAAAGGGATTAAGTCATACACGTTTAGAACAGTTTTTTGTTTAAATGGCTTGACCCAACTAAATCTTTATTGAAAATATCTGATGTGGACACCTTTCTTGTACGCCTATTAAACTATAAATCGGTGGCTCAAAAAGTGACCCTGAATTTGGTTACTAGTTTTCGAATATAGCAGTACCTCAAAAACGACACTCGTAGTGGAAGAAAAAGTATTTTATACTCAATTTTAACACTTAAAATAAGTAATGAAATTGTTTAATTAGAGTGGAAAGAAAATCGCGTTTATAAACTTATCACTGAACTATATGGTCTCCGTAATAAATGCCGATATACCATTTGATGTAAGTTTCTTATGACCGTCAAGTAAAATACCGCTTTCAGATCTTCAATTTCAACCAAAATCTATTATATTACTTGTATCGATATAAAAGTTTGATGAAAATCAGTTATGACCTTCAAGTAAAGTACCACTTCCGGTAATCATCCAGTAACCAAAAAGGGAGGTTCACAACTCGATCCTAAATGCAAAATTTAAACTTTCCATGGCTAACCGTTTTTGAGTTATGCGAGATACGTACGAACGTACGTACAGATGTCATGACGAAACTAGTCAAAATGGATATTTCCGTTGAAACCGACAATTTTCGCGATTACAATACTTCATTTACTGTAGGAAGTAACAAATGTTAGCAGTACTTGTTTTCACCAATTATTAATGCTCTATTTTATGTATATTGCGTCTTTCATTAGGCTATCTTGTGTTAACGCTATTTTCTTTGAAGAATTGTTTTAAGAATTTATGACTATAGGACTGTAGGCACCCTTCCAATCATTTAAGACAAAAACATTGGGAGGAGGAATATTGAAACAAAATAGTATGAAAGACTGAATATGTCCTGTAATTGATTTTTTTTTACTAATTGCTGGGAATATTTATCTTAACAACGAAGAAAACGGTTCTAATTTTCTCATCTCGGACCCCGTCGTGAGTGACACTCAGTTTTGTAGAGAGTCCTAACGTACCTGAACTGGCTCCCTCGTGAGGGCTTGAGGTCTCTATTTTTTGATTTTCCTTGACCATTGTAGCTAAGTTCTTTAAGGAAAAACTTATAGGACCTTTTATACAAGGCTTCCACTTTATCAAGGTTTTCCATAAACTTGATTCCTAAATCCTTTAAATAAAACACGTTCACGGCCTTTCATATTAGAACTCCATTTTACCAAGATATTCGTCATTGTTCAGGCCTCCTCATTGTTAGCGCACAGGCTCTTTTATTTTCTGAATGTTATTCTGACACTTTAAAAAAAAAACGTTCAAGCCATTTTGGATAAGTCTTTAAAAAAGCCTAATTGCAAACAGTTTTTTAAAGGGGTTTCGGTCAGAAACGTAGTAAGGTAATGTGGAGTAAGTGCGGAATTGCCTCGTTAATTCGAAACCTTCAACGAGTAAGAACTGCCCTTTAAGGAACATGAAGCCTAAACTCTGGTGCATTAGAAATAAAGCACGAAAATTCTCTTCGGTGTAGTATAACGAATTGTAAAGGAATTCTTGATAAAGTAATATCTTTCAACTTTTGCTGTGCAGCTTTATCGATTTTAATCTATCAGTATTCTTTTTTATTTATTTATTTTGTTAACCGCAAGTTGAACCAATAAAAATCGGTGACCATAAATTATGTATAAAATACTTTGTGATATATATTTTCTCTTCACGGTTTTCTATTTTGTAAGCGCTTGTCCGCAGTAACCCAGCAAAAGAAATAAACATGTAATATGTAACTCTATGTTACTCTTACTCTCATATGTTGTTGAGACCAACTACAGACTAGCGAATCAAAACAAAAATATTTTTTTCAATACATTCATGCTGTTATATTACACATCCCACTTTCCTAACTCAAGGAAGATTGTAATTTTACTTTCGTTACGCCGGATTAGGTAGAATATTTTTTCATTTTCCTCCTGGCAGCCCAATAAAGCAGAGATTTTCTTCGCCATTCTTCGGCGCTGACGTCAGTAATTTTAGGGTGGGTTTTATTCTAATTCTATGTAGGTGGTCTTGGAGAAAATCGTGTCCTGTGACGTCCATGGGCAGTACTTTTTCCTTCTGCCTTGCTCTTTCTTTGTAGTTTTATACCCTCCAGAATTTTGATGTTCATTTCAGCCTTAACCTGAAGGAAAGATATGGGCTCCAATACAGGAGAAAGCATACTTCTTTTGCCAATTGATCTGCTTCCCAGTTTCCTGGAATTCCTTAGTGGCTTGGTATCCACTGTAATACGACAGTATCCCTTGCCAATGAGGTTACTAATTACCTTTTTAGCATTGGACATGCTCTCCAATTTGCTCTCTCAGGACTGCAGATTGCCGAAAACACATAGGACTCTTAAAGGTTGCTGAGCATTCCGATGCCAGAAAGATTGGCTTTACTTCAGCGGCAAAATTTGTTTTGCTTCCCGGCAGACCCGCTCTCCCTAGAAATAACAGTGGAGAGCATTATCCAGATGCAGTAACTCGTAGGGCTCTATTCAGGCAGATCCATCGGTATAGATATGTAACCACTGGGTCCTTGGATAGTTTTCCTCTATCATTACCATTGCTCTGTGCTTGTGTTCGTCGTTGATGTATTCACTCTTTTTATTTGGGAAATAGTTGTCTCCCTGGTCACAAACTGCAGTTTTCAAGGACTGATCTTGGATAGAACTTGGCATTAAAGACAATACTCTTTCCAATGTTTTACAGGGTCCCTCTTTTTCAACCAATATAGCAAGATCTTTTCCCTGTGAATTGTCATCTGCTCAAGATCTTTGTGCAGTTTCATGGCATCTTTTTCCTGCTTGTTTCCGGGAGAGACAGTCTGAATTCGCTGCCATATATAAGGGCAAAGCTTTGCAACTTTCGGCGAATAGTTCAGAAGCCCCGACCCAGGCTACCATAGTAAGTCGTTTAAGAATCCTTGATCTCGATTCTGCGTTTCATGAGACTTCTCCCACATGATATTTCCAAGTCATATTCTAATCTAAGGCTACGCCAAGATATTCAGACTTGTCGTCTAACTGAATTTGTGTTCCATTGTAGCTTACTTTTATCTCATGGAATTCAGTGGAGAGTGTGTACAGTTGTGCGATTGGTTTCTGTGTATTTACATCCATCAGATTATCTTCGCACCTCAAAGCAAGTCTGTTAATGATATTTTATATGCCTTGGAAATCCAAGTGGAAAGCCATCGCTAATAATTGCTTATATAAACAAGATCATCAGAAAAGAGGAGACAATTTATACCTGGTATTTCCTTTAACGTTTATCACAACATTGAATAGAGTGCAGCTTATTACAGCACCTTGTGGAAGACCACTTCTAAGTTCCACAAACCGTGATTTTGGGTTTCTGTAATGGACTCTAGATTGTAAAATGTGAATCGAAGACAAGCTTTAACTGTTTTCGGTGACATCAGTATAAAAATTCTTCGGAAACCGAACTATATTTCACTTACCCTAAATCCGCTTCTACATGAATAATGAGTCTTCCGGATACATAGTACGCATTCAACCGTCAAGATAGGCAGTTACGTACTAGGTACAATTAAACTGAAATATCAATATCATAGAAAGGGACGTGATTGAAACATGGGCTTGAATGTAATATTTAAACATAATCGTCTAAGGAACACTTGAAAAACAAAGGAAAAATCTAGCTTAAAAAATAATTATTTTACAGTAATTTAAAGTCGAACTTTGTAAAATCTAGTGAGCACTTACCCCACATTACCTTACCTTTTCTAAGCATCATGGGAATACATGAATTGCTACTACTACTAAGTAGTACTACAATACTAAGTAGTACTACAATACTAAGTGGTACTTAGTACCTACTTTAAGACTTAAGCATCAACAAGTTCTAGAAAACGGAACTTAAGTGAGGGCGACCATCTCAACACTGTATAAATACAACAGAATCAAACTTCTCAGTCTTTTAAAAAAAATTGAGCCACAAAATTTTCTCTAATTTATTCTATGTAATTACATTAATTTATAATGAACTAAAACGTATTTCGCTAAAGCTTATAACTTAGAGATTCCATAAATTATGGATGGGACTCTATTTTTGTGAGGTAGATCTGGAGAAGTTACAAGAATGAAAATATATCTTATTTACTTCCTTGTATCCTATAAATGAAGTATTGTAATCGCGAAAATTTTCGGTTTTCAGATTTCAATGTGTATTAAAGTAAATTTCAGGGAGAATAAATTTGAGTTAATATATTGCTACTATTTATTATTTGAGGAGTTTTTTTTTTTTTTAGGTCCCATGGGATGTGTTTTGGTTCTTATATTGAAGGGTATAAATTGGAATAGAAGGGATGCACTTTAAGAGGGGAAAGAGGTTAGAAGGAATTTTGGAGATCATGAAAATTATGAATCACTATCTAGGAACGAGACACACTAGATGATTTGAATCAGTCAAGTCAGTTAATTTTTCTCAGTCTAGTCTGAGGATTTGAACATGTTTTTGGCAGCGCTGTGTCCTGTTGGTATTAATGTTTGTTATAGTGGATATGTACAGTATTTGAGAATGTCAAAGAATTTGATAAGCCTCCGTGAGGTGAAATCGGTCACCGTGGGGAGTTCGAGTGTGGTATGTAGTAAGTCCGTTTTTGCTCTCTGTAGTGAAGTATGTCTTTCTAAAACGCTTTAGCACGCCATTCTGAAACTGTTGGAGTCTCTTTGCTGTTGCGGGTGATGTGCTTGTTAGCATCGGTGCAGCATAAAGGAGGACCGGTCTTAATAACGCCTACATAGATCATTAATTTGAGGCGGAGTGACAAATAAGGTAATGTTAGAAGGTGGTTCCGTCTATAAAACTTGGTCCTTACCGCACTGATTTTCTTATAGCAGTGAAGAAATAGTGCCAGGTGTCTGTCGAGGGTGACACCTAGGTATATTCTACTGCCTGATGGCCTGTTCTCGCTGCCCGCTACCTTATAGATCTTAGGTAGGAGGTAGCTCATTCGTCTGAAAAGAGAAAATAGCATAGGATGTCCTCGTGGGATTTACTGTGAAGGGATTCTCGATTATTTTCTTATATGCATTCTCCGCCTGCCGTAGAGCTCTCTCTGCATTCATTGAGTTAATGTAGTGTAGACAGCAATGTCATCGGCGTAAGTCGCTACAGAAGATTTTTTATACTTTGCTCCAACAATTTCAGTTGTGAACAGTACTGGTGATAGCACGGACCCTTCAGGCACTCCATGTGAATACGATGGCTTCAGACTCTGCTTCACCGTCTCATAACTTTAATGAACGTTGAAGAGGAAACGACCGCAAGAGAGTATAGTGCTACTCCGGAAACTCGTTATCCAGCAATGCTTTACATATAAGGTCATGGGACACTGAGTCGAAAGCCTCCATGCAGTCTACGGAGATCATTGCGGTAGCCTCACTCTTGACAGTGTTTTGACTTACTTCCGCCTGAAGCTTCGCCAGATGGCGATCTGGTCAGAGGCCGCCATAGCCTTGGGCTTTATTCCCCTTCGAATGACGCTGAACGGCCTTTAGCTGCTATCAGCCTTTAGCTGATATAAACATATAATTGTCGCCAATTTCTTCTGTCGTGGACACAATCAGTAAGTCTCTACTTCACTCGTTGTACTTTAGACAGTTTGTGGTAGCCCTTGTAGACCTGTGCTTTGTAGACCTGGAATTTAAGGAGTAAAATTTCCATGAAAATATTTAATAGGCAATTCCATTATTATTATTATTGGAATGATAGTGAAATAAAACTATTATTAAATAATTTATAAAATTAATTATTGTCATTCTTATATGGATTGTACTTTTGTTTTTTGGCATTGCATTGGTGCTGAAAAATCCCAGTCTAGTGCAATTTATCTTTCACTGAACCCATACGCCTCGTTAATATATGATAATTATGGGCTCCAGTCACCACCTATTTGTTGAACTTCACTGTAACTTGGGTTTATTCCATTGAAAAAGATAGTTGAACCATTCGATTGCGTTATCTTTTGGATCGTAAAAACACTTTTTCTTTTGGAAGTTTGTATTGAAACATTGAAGAAATATTACACTAACTGGAAGTGATAATGGAGGCTGTGGAAGTGCCAGATCTAGGTGAATTTAGAAAGTAAGGATCTACTTTAAAGAAACCCACTCCAAACTGTGATTTCCGAGAGCCCTCTCTATTTACATTTTCTATGCCAAGTATTCCAAAACACCAAAGGCTTTTTGTCTATTTCATCGAATTTCCTTTAACAAGTAATGAAATGCATAATTGACACATAAATTGAGAAAAAGAATGGAATAGAGTGGGAATGGAATGAACTGAATTAGAATTTTTAAAAATGGAGTGATGTGAATTGGAAGGAAGCGGAATACATGTCGCTTAGCATGCCTGTCAGAGAGACACGCTAGATTAGATCAGTGACTAATCTGGAACTTCATTCCAGGAAATAACCAAGTTGCTGATGCATTGACAAAAGTAGTTAGTAGAGGCGTTAAAGTGTGTGCATTTAATGTGTTGGACTTTATGGACAGTTATCTGTAATTAAATTAAATGTGGTCCTTGAATGTGGGTATTAAAATATATTTAGGCAATTCAATTATTATTATTGGGATGAGGGTTTACTGAGGCTGTTTTATAATTTATAACATTAATGATTATTATTCTCATATGGATTTTACTTTTCTATTTGGTATTGCATAGCTTCTTCAAAAAAAAAAATCCTAGTTGAGTGCTATTTATCTTTCACTTTATACAAAGAACTCTTTAATTTTTAATAATTCCAAAACCAGCCAAGCCCATTTTCAAATGTTTTTTTTTTATTTTTTAACAGTTTTTGAACTAGAAATCCTTTCGCAACTTAATATCGATTCCGTTAAGAATTAGTAATTTTTTGTTTCTTGGCTACAGAAAGTTGTAGTTCTCTCGGAAATTATTGTCAAGGACCTATTGTTTTTCAAGATTTATTTATATATTTTTTTAAAACAGTTTACTATTCTACGATATTGTATTATCCTATGTATGTAATGCCATAATATAATTACGTATTATAAAAAAAAACTATTCTAAATCGCTCAATTAGAAGCGATCCCCAACTGGCCTAAAAATCGATATAATTTTCCTGTCCAACGTCATGGGAGCTCTTCCCCTATGTTCCCTAAGAGGCTTTCTTCGACCTCTTATTTCTATTCTATTCTTGGCGTTCATTATTTTTTTCTTTTTCCTTCCACTTCTTTTATTCCTTTATTATCTGAGCTGTTTTTCTTTTTACATCTTTAAGCCTATTTTATGATTAGTCTTCAACTGTGCTGAGGATATTAAAGAAAGGTCTGTAAAAAAACATAAGATATCCAATCCTTTTATTCCTAATTATCTCCATTCTAATTTTTCAGAATATTTTTATCGACAACTAGATATCACTTATTCACACAATCGTTTACAAAGTCTAACATTAATGAAAGGCATAAGCATAAAGGACTTCCTATAAGTAACAGATTTATAAATATAAATCTATTCTTTCTTGATAGTTTTTTAGAGCTCCAGGAGCATAGTTTAGCTCTTCCATGGCACTTATATCAGTAAGTGCCTTCACTACTGATGATCAAAACTTAATATTTATTGCTTACCCACTGTTCGAACGCAACGTTAAATGGTTTCATTCTCGTTATGTAACAAACCGTATTAAACCATAGTTCCTGTATAATGTTTAGATCGGGAAGAAATGGTCCGACCATTACAAATTGAACCGTGGATTTATTTTAGGGATAAATATTTAAAAAACTGTTTTATAGTAACGTTTAGTTTGCCTTGTTTTTTATATGATGTCGTTTATTTTTATATTATTTCTTAATCTCAAATTTCATATCCCCAACTGACAGTCATACCACGACAATAGGTGGATGTGATATAATGATAAATCAATTATTTGATAATTATTTTGTATACTTATATTATAAAAGATAAATTCACAATATAGAATATTCAGTTTGCATAAGGATTAAGCTATCTGCTCCCTGCTACTACTACCTGCTCTCACTGCGGCTGAAGTTGCAGATCTAAAAGACCATCATAAGACAAACATTGTTCTACGGTGCACCGTTGCTCTGACAAATGCACAAAACTACAATCAAGAGGCTGCAGAGCTTCCAGGTTTCCGATCGATCGTCAGAGGACCTCACTTTATCGAGCTAGAAATGCCACCATTTATAAAGAGTTCCGGCTACACCAGAATACCTAGACCGGAGACACATCAAATTCTTTGATAGGCTGAAGGCCTATGCCAACCCTCTATTCAGAGACATCGCCCCAATACCCTGGCCTGGGAGATGGCAAGGCACTGTCCCCTTAGTCGACATGCTCGCAGAGAGGTGTCTAGACTCTGCAGTCGGAACCCATCTTACGTTATTCCTCAACCTGCAGAATCGTACCTCCCATTTTTTGTAAATTAATAAAGACCAAGAGCCAAAAATGTGAAACCCCTGCAAACAGCGGACTTTGGAATATAAATTATTGGCCTTAAAATACCTTCGGGTAATACTTGTATTACCCGAAGGTATTTTAAGTTCCTTAGAATTGCTAAATAAAAATCCTTTATATATCCTTTGTTATTTTGTATATATTCTATTTATAAATAAACTGAACATAATCACGGAGAGAGAGAGAAAAAAAAACCCTGATAAAGTTTGAGAAGTGAACATGCTTCCACGGGTATAAATTTGTCATAACAGAGATTATGGACAACTACATACCTACACACGCACACAAGTTTTTTAGTATACTAATAATACAATTATTTTTCTTATAAATAGGTATTCTTATAAATCTTATATATTTTTTATGAGAATTGCAGTTGCTCATCCAAACCTTAAAACTAGGATTACTCAATAAGGTAGGTAACCAAAGATTTAGAAAATAAAATAAAATAATTAAGATAGAAATTGATAGTTCTAAAGTATAAGAAAGAATAATAATGGAGAAAACAACGATTTAAAAAAATCATTTAATGAATAGTGCGAATAAAAAACGATGTTAAGATGAAAACAGAAAAATATCCAATAAATAATATATAATACAAATATATAATTTGTAACAAAATATCCAAATAATGAGTTAGTACAACTGAAAAATATAGGTTAATAACAGAAAGTACGTGTTATTTCCAGGTACAAAAATGCATTACTAATCGTAACTATTCAGTAATAGAACATGTAATTTAGGCACTGATCCTAAATAAATTAAACCCAGATTTCAACTAATTGCTTATCAGTCAATTCAAATGAAGGATTAATACTAAACCCCTTTTGGTTTATTGAGTAAATGGCGATAGAGAATTAATTAAACCGATTGAGAAGGCAAGCCCGCAAGCCCTTTTAGCTGCATACGAGTCTCTGGTAATATTCCCGACCTTTTAGAGGTTATTTTAGTTTATTATTTTCAATAATGACCGTTTGTAAAAGGGTATTTCATTTAAGTATCCTTCATATTCAATGGATATTTAACATCCCACCCCTCTCGAAATTCGTGGTTATATGTTTCAATGCAAATACAACCCAAAAAATAAATTTTGAAAAATTGTCCACCGGTCGTCTGCCGTACGCCTTCCGCGGCTGTTCTCGGAGACTACAGGAATAATTCTTTTTAGATTTGGCACCAGTCACACATGACCCCAGGCTGATCCTCGGAACTCGACAATACCATCCGCTATTTTGTGACAGGTTTCTGCAGTTTCAGGCTTTCACAATATTTCTGTTCAGTGCCCCTAGCTTCGGAAATATGATTCGATATGTGTTTCTTATGGGAGGGTATCTGTACGAAGATTCTGGAGCATAGACCGCGTCACATGACTTCTGCTTAGATCGGGTCAGTCATAAATGATACGAACTTTCAATGCGATTCCATTCCATTGCTACTGATAATTATGCCCACTGTGAATAGAGCTCTTCATAAGTCATGCATTTTTCTCTGCAATATCCATTTACTGCTGATATAATCACTAGTAATCCAAATTTAAAATAACAACCTTCTTGTCCAATGTTGAATAGATGAAATCATCAGTTTCTATAACCCTTATATTCCACATTTTGTTGGATTCAATTGAGGATACCTACCCCTAAAATGAAGAAAATATTTGGATTCTTAGTAGTTGGTTCAAACAAAGCAATTAAAAATTAGCTCGGATGGAAAAATGACGTATATCACGTCAAAAACGACATCGAGTTCAACAGTATATGTCAAAAGAAAGCAAAAGATTATTATTGCTTGTAATAATCAATACCTTGTTATTATGAGGCGAGCAAGACAACTGCTGATATTAAGGAGACTATAACGCGTAAGAAGGTCGAACTTCAAAAACGTTTTCTCGTGAATAAACTGTGGTCTGAATTTTTCAAAGATTTAATACGACAATGCAAAATGCCGACGACTTTCTAGAGACTTGGTACAAAAAAATACAAAAATACTTTTTACATGGAAAATTAATGTAATAACCATAACATATTTTGTGTAAATAAATTTTAAAACAATTTCCATTGATCGTGTCTTCTTGTCATTATTGTTTAAAAAATAAAAGAGGTTCCAACATCAAAATCCGTATTTTGATTACATTCATCAACTGATATAAAGACAGTTTTCTATGATATCAAATTAATTGTGTTGCCAAATAGGAAAAACCTAATTTTTTTTCTTAGTTCTATTTCATTGCATTAGTTCTACTGAAGTGCATCTTGTAGTGATTCACTTTCTAAATTGAAATATTTACAATGTTCTTTATGAGTCAAATAGTGTTTATTTGCGTTCGCTTTTATCAAAGTAGCTAAAACTAACAGACCAAACATCATTTCATCCTTCACAGAAGTAAAAAAAATGTAACTCCCGCTTTACATTGAACAATCTGTTTTCTTCAATTCAATTTTTTCTTATTATAATTTGACATGATGGATAAAAAACATCTATCAAACAATATTTTCAAGAAAGATGTTTAACGTATACCTGCTAGAAATATAATGATACCTTGTACCTAGTAAAACCACGGAATATGTACAAAATAATAGCTACATACAATTTACAAAATTGATAAATGATAAGTAACAAGCGTCTTTTGTTACTTATTTCCAGTAATCACTGAAACTTTATTTAATTCTATTAATTTTGAAATTGTCGTAATCCATATAATTAAATATTAATTAATAAAAATTCACGGCGGCTACATTTCCCACCTATGCCCTAGGACATGAGCCATATTTTGACTCACCTTAATTAATTTTCTGCACAACAGATTATTAAGATGAAATTGACCCTAGCACAATTGACCTATAATATAGTATAGTATTCTTAATATGATATATTACAGTGCATAAAGTATTCAGTATTAAAAGACTATAATATAAGTTTATTCTTAAAACACCTTTAGCCCTATCAAAAAATTCGTTGAATCAAGAGTTCAAATAGAGTTTTTCCATAACAACTTCATTCATAATTTTTTCACACTTGTTTGTAAAATCTTCTCTTCTTCTATCGTCCAATAAATTATTGTACTTCAGTAATGTATACAAAACTATTATTAGATACAATTTTCATTATAAGTCCAATAAACAAAATTATTGTAATTAATAAAGTTTTGACAATGATTAAGAACTCAATTCGGCTAATAATACAACAAGATACGATCCAAAGATGAAAATAATTTGAAGCACGAGAACAAACATTAGAGAATATTCAATGATTATTTACAATGCTTTTGAGGCCAACATCCAAAGAGGCTGAAAAAGGGAAATTTCAGTCAAATATTCTTTTACCATGAAGATCGGAGTAATTGGCAGATCGGAGGTCTGGAGGTTTCACTAAAAGGAATCCTTACAGATCCTTTATTAAGAACGGACCAATCCCTCTCTGAAATGTCCATTGTACAACCCCTGTTAGGTACATAGAAACAGGGTCATAGGATCGCTCTCTCTCTTTCTCTCTCTCTCTCTCTTATTCTCCCTCACTCCTTTCCCTCTATTGGGAACTGGCGGCCATGTAACTTATAGAACGTGCTTTGAAATGGATCATTCTCACAAAATTGTGCACTTTTGTGTTCCATGATGCTAATTTTAATTTGGAACATCTGAAGACTCTGAGACATAATGAAAAACCTGGTCTGAAAGAATGATCTCTTCCATATCATCCATACCCGTTGATTTAATCTCAGTATAAAGCCTAAAATTTCAGAAACATGTGATCTCCAAAAGTGTAATGGTTATGCTGAACAGTGCTCATTCCTCTGCAACCTACAGTGTTTACGGGGTAAGCCTTTTTTTTAATTATTTATTCAATTATACATACTTTTATGGCACAGATTAATTTTGCTAATTAGGAAACCCCTTCTCATTTTTTTTCTTTTAACCGTATTTCAAAAATGTTTAAAATTCATTCCCCTGCATTACTACGAATCGCATATGACAGGAGAATGAAAACATTTACAGAAGAATGAAACGTTTGGCGAAATTTATCTTGCGATGAAGCATAGGGTCATTTTGATTTCAGTGAAAATTACACAATGAAATATGCCACTGAAAAACATTAATTTCATTTTGGTGGTAGTCGGCAACAATAAACTCTTCATACCGCTGTAGTTAATTACAGGAAAACGAATATGCAACCCTCAATCGACAGTGATTCTGCACTTTATCAGGACATCTTGATCAAGGACTTGCTCCTTTTTGTGTACTCTTGATACCTTTATTCAACCACATCAAAACATCTCTACCCTGGATACTTCAATTTTTGGTTGGGTGTGTTCCATGTCGGGAATGTATTGGTGCTATCCGAGAGAAGACGCTTGCTTCAGATGGTTGAAGGAATAGCCTAACATAAAAGGAAAAAAAAAAAAAAAAAAAAGCAATGTTGCAAACTTTTTTTTTAAATCCCATTATGAGAACGATCCCAATTTGTTTTCAAGTGAGTACTTTAGGTCACATTTTTGAGCAAATGGGAGTACCGGGTGGATCTAATAAAAGTTATCTTCAGCCATCACTTGACCACGAAATGGGGCGATTCGGGTTGTATTAAAGGAGATTGAAAAGATTCCTTGGTCTTCTGAATTCCTGTCATCATAACTAAAAACGACGGTAATGTCAGCAATGGAAGGTGAAATTTCTTACCTCTACAGGACAGAGGTTGACATTAAAACAAAATCCCTGAATGAGGGGTAGAGAAACTTAATAATGAATTGGACCATCAAAATCAGATCCCCTTCGAATGGTGTTTCACAATACCAATGAAACCGAAGTTTTGAATAAAGAATAATTATTGAGTTAACCTCTAAGAAAATGGGAATGGCTTTAGAGACGGCAGCTTTTGAGCTGCGAATCAATGGGGGACGATAGTGAATAACAGATATAAACTTATTGTGTTTTAACAAATATGAACTTATTAAGTTCAAATTATATTGTACAATCATGATAGTAAAGCATTATATTATTATTACATATTCAACTAGTCTGTATTACTTTACTTTAAAAGCCTAGTAAAAAGGAATTAGGTTTTTTATGCAAAATCGATGCTAAAATGTTCAGAGGTTTCAGCTCATGAAGATTTGACGCTAACTCGACGTATGTTGGTTGTGCAAACGAGCTAAGGAGGTTCGAAAGAGCGAAAGATATTTGGACCATAAAACCAGTAATTTTGGGGAATAATAACAGAGAAAAACGAAAAAAAATCTCTCTTCGAGTACTTGCTAACCTTCATAAAATATAACGTCACCCTGGCTTGATATGATTTCCACATCAATCATCTTGACCTCTCTCGATGTTTATAAGCATGATTTATAAATATTGTCTATGTATCTTATATATTTACTACAACGAGGTTTTTTGCAAACTATTAACAGACTGAAATTAGAAGCGAAGTTCTGTTGGGGTCTTTAATAGGAGGTTCTCAAGATTATGTATCAAGAAGGTATATTGCCTAAAATTTTATTCGTAGCACAAGTGTGGCTTAAAGACATGTTCCGAAAACTAATCTCGTGAAACTCGAAAAATTCGGGGCAATAAATAATTTAACTGTACTATTTTTCATCAGACTGTCTGTGTTTTGGCGAGAATCATTTCAATAATTTTTAAAAATACTGGAAACCATAGAGCTATTTAACACTTAAAACGACGTACTAATTACAAAAATAAATTGAACGGATATAGTCCTTTCAAAAGACTGTAAGTATTGGATTCATCTTGTAATGAAGGCACAACTGAATCACATGAACAAACTGACGCAAATGTACAAATAACCAAAAGTAGAAGCTAGCTCATACCCACAGAGTATCTCCTTAAGAATCTGATTTTTTTTTTTATTAATTTATATTATACTTAATTTTTCATTTGCTTTTACTGTAATCTTCTGATTATTATTATCATTTTATTTTTTTAAATTAATTTAATATTGTTAATTGATACAATTAATTGCTAATTAATATGTATTTTATGAATTAGTTTATTAACATGTATTACAAGTAGTTTGCCTAATATTAATAGACATGGCACATGTAAAATATTAATCAATAAACAGTAATTCTTAGAGTTACCATAGAAAGAATAATGTATATATATATATATATATATATATATATATATATATATATATATATATATATATATATATATATACATTTTTTTTTCGGTTGGCACTGTAGACCATGGAGATCCTTGGCCGCGCGATGTGGTATTCATAGATGGAAGACCACACAGAGATTCTCAATTTAGGTACACAGAGTACGGTCATCACTCCTACGCCCGGCCTTTGTGAGTTGCCTCCAAGTAGGCTGACGGGTCTCACATACCCGAAGAGGGGGAGATTAATTGTTTGGATTATTTAATTTAATTAAATTAAATTCATGCCGGTACCGGGATTCGAACCCACAACCTTTGGGTTTGTGAGTAGGTGCGTTAACCCGTTCGGCAAATTTTAAACTGAATAACTTTTAGGTGCAGAATATTAATTTGTCAAAAATATCATTGTTTTTGAGAATTTCATACATTAACTTTTGATATAAAACTCCTGAAATGTTGAGTAGAGCCTTAGGGTTCTATTCACAAAACAAAAATTCACAAAATCCGCCAAATTCATAATTTCAAAATGGCCCCAAAAATTCGTACAACAATTTTACATGCGACATGGTATATTTCAAATCAGATTCACAATATATATAATATACAACAGTATATCAACATAAATTACAACAGCTCCTCTTCTCTAGCCTACATCATTCCAAACCATTGTTTTCTTCTACTCACAAGGAAATCAGAGATATATAAAAAATCTTTCGAATGGAAGGGTTAATAGAAGCTTTAAAATTTTTCTTCAGTTGCAATTAAAATGTTTTAAGCATGCAAACAGCATGGATTTCGCAAGATCTACAAAAAGCAGGAATTTTCTCCATCAGAGTTCATAGAACTAAATTTCCTATGTAGATATAGTAATGACCAATAGTCAATTGAAACAATTTATAGCCTCGGGCCCAAGGAAAGGAAGATCATGGAGGGATGGATGATAAAGTTCCACCAACTGAGGCTTGAGTTAAGGTGTCATGCAGGGAGAAGTCCTTTGGTGAGTTCAAAGGAGCAGAATTTCAGAAGCCGACGAGGGAGAAGAAATCTCAATCGTTCTATAACAGTTTTTGAAAGAACATACAGAAAATGTCGCTGCGAATTCGAATCTCATAAGTTAAAATCTTTTAAAAAGAAAAGGTGTTTGCAATAAATACAGCAATAAAAAAACATCTTTCAATGTTTTGCAAATGTTTGATCCATTCTAAAAACAATAAATTTTGTGAATGAGGCAGTAATTTGAAGACTGAGTCACAATTACGTTCAAAAGTAAAAAGCACATTCGTGTGAAAGAAAATGATCTGACATGTAATATATATATATATATATATATATATATATATATATATATATATATATATATATATATATATATATATATATATATATGTATCATCATATATATGTATTAAATCCTGATAGTGACAAATAGTGACAATGACAGCGTATGGAAATAAAAATTAGTTAGTAAATTAATAATAAGAAAATGGTTCTACGGCCACATGGTCGGAATGAACAATAAGAGGCTGCACAAAAAAAATTTCGACAAAATCGGACTGCTTGGATAGAGAGCTTTTCGGAAAAAAAATAAAAGAAGTTGGGGTTCTTGCAGAAAGTAAGGAGAGACGAGGGAGAAAATGGACTAAGGAAGAGCGAGAGGAACAGTCCAGGAAGATGAGAGAGTATTGGAGTAGAAGGAAGGCGGAGAGTGTGAAGAAGATTATTAAGTGATATATGCGTGGTCCTTACTGGCCAATCTCTGTAAAAAAAAAAAAAAAAATGTAAAACCTATCAGTACATTTAATATTCATATAGACCAGTAAAAGAAGACAATATTTTGTGGACCTAGTGGTTGAAAAGCCTAATATATAGAAACTGAGACATAATTAATGTACTGATGCTATTATTAGGAGTTGATTTATTTTTATTTTATATTTAGTTTAATTTAAATCCTGCAGGAGCTGCATCGTTAGTAAAAGTACCTCATGGAAATGGGTACAACAAAAGCATGTTAGACACTCTTAATAACTTTAAATGATAATAAATCGTATTCTAATCATAATATAATTTTAAGTTAGTATAAACCGTGAAATGTTAGCAAAACGAAATAGTGTTCAGAATGGGATTAGTAATATTGTTTAAAACTCTTTATGGTTAAGTATTATATACAACAACATGCCACCAAATTTTCGACAAAATAAAGTGTTTCAAGATAAAATTCATCACAATAATGCGGATGCAGTTGTGAAATAGGATTATTTGATAATATTTATATTCGCAATTTCCTTAACAGTTTATGTTACTTTACATAATTAGAATGAGTTATATATAAACAAGGGCCAGATCAAAGGCTAACAAAGCAATTAGCACAAAAAATTATCTCAAAGGTGTTGTTCTGTCCAAGAAGACTGCCCTAAGATTGGAAATAATATTCATGGTATCTTGGGCACATCAGAGGTACGAAGAAAGAACATGTAGCATTGGAGTGTTAGCCATACCAAAGTTGGAAAACAAATTATTACATGAGAGACTAGTGAAGGAAGCCACTATTTCATTTAAAACATTAAAATTAGAGCCCCACCAGCTTTCCTATATCAATGATCAGCTTGCACATAATCCAGAGGGTAAAGAAAGCGAAAACTGAAGGCGATGAAGACAAAAAAAGAAGCACTAAATCTCAACAGAATATCCTGGAGTCCTTGTTTATCCTGCTTCATGTTTGTTGAGTAACCTCGGAGCGCCAAAGGATGTTTTCCATTTTCCTTACAAGGTGTCCTTTTGTAAATTAATTTAGAAGAGACGCGTTTGGGAAGAAGGCATTGTCTCTAAATGAATTCAGAAGTTAATTGATTGAAAAGACATATGATTTACTTATAATAATAATTGCACTAAAAGGGCAATAAGGCTTAAGCAAGATTATGCATAGATCTGAAGTGTTGATGTTTCATTTTTGAACTTCCTCTTTTCATTTTTCTGTTTTAATATACCATTCAAGAATACATAACTTAAATCTATAGGTAATTTATTGACTACTCCGAGCTTTTTATAAATTAATATATTTTGTAAATATGAAAACAGATAAAATGTACTTCATTAATTCAGATGTACCATTTTTTTCTTCATATACCTATATTCCTTCTTTTTTTAAAAGAAAGGAGATTAAACTCAATGCAACAATTAAAGGGGAATCAGTGTACTAAATATGCGATATGTTGATCAATTGCGTTGTATAACCGCCTAATCCCATACGTGGAATTACAACACGGAGATTACAAAGGTGGATTTAGGACCCATCGTTCAACCATCGATCAGGTATTCTCGCTTAGGCAGATCATGGAAAAAATGGATGAGTTTAGCAATTAAATGAAGCTATTTTTGTAGACTATAAACCTGCATATGACGCAAACATCAGGTAGAAATTACCAAGTTGTGAAAGAAATGGACATCCCAGCTAAGCTAATCCGACTTAACAATGTTTACAATGAAGGACAAGGTTGGCAGAGTCAAGATAGTCGGAAATTTTGGAGAGACGTTCTCAGTGAGCTCAGGACTACTGTTCAATGTCCTTAATGCGATTACAAAAAGAGTAGGAATGATGCCCATGGAAATTTTTTCATCAAGATGACACAAGTTTTGTCTTATGCAGACGATATTGTCATTGCAGAGAGGACTCTACAAAGCATCAAGAAATCAAGTATGGTGCTGGAGATGGAAGGAAGAAGAATAGTTTCCAGGTTAACGATAATAAGACAAAGATCCTCACTTTGAAGAAAAAGAATCCAGTTCATCCGCAGAGGCACAACGTAGTTCCGAAACTAGGGATTTCAGTGAGTTAACAGTTTTAAGAACTTGGGATCGATGATCAACGATTCCTTAAATGAGGAAGAAAGAAAGAAAGTGCAGAATAATGGCAGCTATTCAATCTTATTTTGGTCTATCTTAATTCTTTAGAAGAAGACTGCTGGGTCGCACAACAAACTCAGACTGTAAAACTATCTTCCGACCCGTTGACAATCCTCTTGACAAACGCATCTGAAATCTGAACATTGCGTAAAAGAAAATCATAAGATACGTATCTATAAGGATTTGCAGAGGAGGATGGTTCATTTCGATTCAGAAAAAACAAAACAAAGAATTGTACGAACATTATAATGACCTGAGCGTTTCCCAATTTGTAAGAGTATAACGAATTAGGTGGCTGGGGCAGGTAATCAGAAAGGGTGAGGACGGTCATAAGACGCTTGCTACTTGAAATAGAACTGGGAAAGAGCGGCTGAGTTGGCCGACGACCGCTTCATGCGTATGTTGCACCGATACTGAATGAAAAATGAATGAATGAATTCATACAAACAAGTATGAAGTATCGTAGATGAGAAATAATGACATTATTCTTAGTAAATTTCTGTTATTGAGAGATTTTATGAACTTAAAATGAAATTCTTAGAGCTAATAAACTTTACACACACACACACACACACACATATATATACATACATATATATATATATATATATATATATATATATATATATATATATATATATTTGTCGATATATACATATCGATAAATATGTATGTACATATATGCATAATATACATATATGCAGATTTAAAGATGTTACAACACAGTACATAACAGAGAAGAGGCTCTGGTAGGACACGTGTGTGTTAACACGATGTGTGTGTTAACACGATTTGTGTTAACTTTTTCTTTAAGAATTAATTTTTTTTTAACTTAAAAACTAATCAATTTGAACCAAATACGTAATTTTTTAAAAATATAATCCAGCAAAATTTGTAATTAACTTTTATTTATTTATTTATTGTTATTATCGCTTTTATCTTTGCTATTTAGTCGAGAATCGATATCAGCTAGGTCCTGTAATATTAAATTATATTACAGTTTAAATAATATTAAACTGTTGTATGTCGTCTTCAAAGATATTTACATTTACACAATAATTCAGGGTGTTGCTGAGGAACTGGAGAGGAGGGGGTAGGAAGCGATTTCGATGCAAGGAAAGAGAATATTTCTTCTTTTTTCTTTTGTTTCATTTTAATATTAGTCATAAAGGATTCATTCATCTGTCATTTTGTTTGGGAATTTCATTAGCGGAAGTACGGTAACTTTAGTTGCCTTGGGACATCGTAAATATTTGTTGCATTCTTTGCACAAGGAAGTAATGTGTATAAAGATCCTCTCAACCAAGCACAGATCTCAAGGCTGTATAATCTAAATATGTAAATATTTATAAGCGTATTGTAATTAAATAGATCTTTACTAAAGGAAAACAAGAACACTTACTGGGCATGGTCACTATTCGACTAAAATCTTGTTAAATATTTTTTTATTTATTATTTAAAATATTTATTTTTATATCGTTACCTATATTATTAAATTCGTATTGATTTTATCATATTCATTAATTTTTACTAATGATAGGTGTAATAATTGGTCACATTCATACCAATCTGTTGTTCAGCCGTGTCTCTCAACCCAGCTCAAAAACACTGCACATTTTCTAGTGAGCCAACTGTCCAAATATCTCATCAATGAGATCTTAAGAAATAAGAAAAATTGTTCTAATAAAACTAAAATAATGAAGTTGATAACATCGGATAAAAACAAATAATTTAATTAAGAATACATCATATATAATAGTCAAGATTTGTTAACAAGTCTGCTGTCTACAATTATAAAACTGAAGTCACGAAACATTTCATATATCTCTCACCACTCAAAATTCTAATAAATGTATATATAACGTGAAAGGTAAGTATGTGCTTAATTTATTTATTATACTAATAACTGTTAGATTATAAGGAAGTCATCCGGAATTGTGCATATAATAATTTTTAATAGTAAATTTGTTAACAAAACCTTTATTCATCTTATCATTATTGCAGCATAAGTAAGCTTAAGGGATAAGTAGTCATTTCCACAATACAAATATCGTTGAATACAAAATTAGAAAGATTTATAAGGACTGCTGAGAATTTCTTCCAGAGCATCGTCTGTTTATGTTTTGACTCCACAAGATTCCTGAAAAGGCAATCAAGTTGAAAAACATGAAGGTAAAATTTATGGAAAAAAAAGAAAGAAAAGAAAAACATGCTTAAATGAAATCCTTCTCTTTGTTAACGAATTCGACAGCGGAGGGCTGGAGGCAGTTGGATGTCTTCGGCGGAGGTAAATGAGCGGGGGACACCGGAATCCACTTAAATTCGAATTGCGCTCTTATAAGCTGACGCCCCTGCAGAATTCCAACCTGCCCGAGGTTAAAAGCTGATTTAAAAACCTGGAATCCTGGAACCGTTTCAGAAGTCTCTCATTAATATCTGTGAACTAAAAGCTTTTAAGCTAAAGGGGGTAAAAAAAAATGTAAATATGTTCTCTGTGTCTCTAAATCCAGCAGTGATTCAGTATAGTGTCGTCTCCCACAATGTTCACATCGTAAAATTTCCATCCAAAGAAGAGATTCAATTTAAGTTATACCATTCTTAATCAGATATGGATATATGTTTTTAGAGTTCTGAATTGTAATTGAATACACCATCCCGATTAAGATTTTTTATTCAAATAAAATATAGCTGTACTGTAAAACCTTGTTTATCCGGCCCATATTTATCAGATCTCTGGATTATCCGAATCAGATATATAGATTTTTTTTTTAATGTTCGCATTAGATAATAACTTTTAACTATGATAGCAATAACATGCCAAGCCAAATATTTGCTTTGTATTTCGATTCAATGTATATTTTCTGCATAGATTGTACAATAAATTATGGTAATAAAATGCTTCTTCCTGAATTTAAAGATATACTAGAGTATCACTGGACGTTGACGACAATAGACTTCAAGTTATGAATAGTTTTTATCGCAATAAACCATAAGACTGCTTTTTTTTGGATTTTGTTTTTCTTGTTACCCATATAACCCGGATCATATGGACTTTAGATTATCTGAATTGCCAATAGTCCTAGTTTGTCCGGATAAACGAGGTTTTACTGAACTTTGATTGGATGATTATTGAAAAATGTTATTTCATTTATTGTATGTTGTATATTGTTTAAAAATATGCAAAATGGTTCTCACCTAGTCAGGATTGTTCTACGTTTTCCTGAATAAAACACTAATATTTCAGGTTAAAACAAACACTAAGATATGATACTGTCGGTTGGGTAGTTGTGATTATTAGCAGGTATAATATATACTAAAAACAGGGGGGCCATATATTTAAAAATAAATTGCAATTTATAGTATACTTATGAGTATGTATCAAAAGAACAATATTATTAAACATGAGGTTAAGATAACTAATATGATTAATTTATATAGGCTAAATTTGTTTCACCCCTCACTTATTCTCCTTATACCAACGCACATAGGAGTAGTATTTGAGCCTTAAAACCGGACAAAAGTCCGAATCAGAGAGTTTGTGGAAAACTCCATTAAACCCACCATTTTTCAAGCCTGATAAATGGCTCATCAAACTGTAATCGAATAAATTTTCTCCAATACTGCAACTTCTTCTAAAGTCAATCGAACAAAAATTGTCAGAATTTCAAGGCTCATAGTGATCAGTGGTTTCATCCATTTTATTTTATAATTATCAATTTACAGTTTGTATGACTCGTTAATGAAGAAAGATTGGATGTTTTTTTTTGTTTTTTTTACTTGATAAAGGTGTTTCTGTTTGTGTATCGGTTCTTGCCGGGTAAAATGATGATAATAAACACAAAATTTAGGTCAATATTAACACAAAAAATCTTCCACTGTTTTTTTTATTACGTCAAATATAATGAGTAAAAAATATAATTATTACAATGCAGTAATTGTTTTTGGTATTTTATCCTGGATCCTAATGAAATCGTTCAGAATACACAAAAAGAAAATTATAGGACATCCTGAAAGAATTCAGAAGGATGAAAGTAGTTTATCAACTTTGGAGAATTGGCGGGTTTAAAATTGTTTTTCACAAACTCCCTGATTTGGACTTTTCCCAGGGTTTAATGTTAGAATACTCCTATGTCCAGCTGTATGAAGGTAAACTCAGCTTCAAATAATTTTGTCCGGTCTTAAGGCTCAAATACTCAGGATTCAGTTGAGCTCCAAAATGAATTAAAATGCATCCGATGATGGCATGAGAACTTCGGTATAAGAAGATTAAATGAGTGGTAAAGCAAATTTAGCCTATCTGAATTAATCCCATTAAATAATTCTTCACCTAAAAACCTATAAAAGAGTGAGTTAAGTAATTATTCATAACTCATAAAACCAATATTTTAAAATTTTAAGACATCGTGAACATTTCAAAAATTTCACAGAGCACGTAATCGCTAAAGGAAACACACATATCACACATCCATAATGAAAAAGGCACATTCCAACATTTATAACTTCAGAGATTTTAATAGTTACACCCCTTTAATCCTAAAGAACAACTCTGTAATAACTGGCCAAAACAATAGATGCAACAGGTGATCACTAGCAACATGTGTTAAAGGAAACATCCTGGAGGATATTCTATGTAGTGCACAGCCTGTTTCTCTTTCTAATGTTCGTTCTAGCAAAAACAAATTTTTTTGGTAGTGCCACTTTCATTCTTTATGAACGATATATAAAAGTGTGTTGTGGAATGGATTAATCACTCCTAAAATTATTTACTCCAATATTTTAATTTCTTCTAAATATTTGAGATATTCGGCCGTAAATATTTTTTGTGGATTTAAGTTTTTGGTATCGCCGGATACCTTACGACAGAGTCCATATGTTTTTAAAACGGTCTGCAGTAAATTTATTTTGTTTAAAGAGCAATGTTGGTACTAAGCCCGACGTTGTCTGTTTCTTTGAGTTGAGGATATTGAATTTAATGTTTTAAATATTAGAAATAGTTCTGAGAACAGAAATTTTAATGATGACAAAAATCAAGTCCTGGAATAGGTCTCTTTATATGACTGCAAACAAATCGGTTCCATGTTACTACCAAAAATAGTACGAAAAGAAAATGCTTTGAAGTGAAACATGGTATCTACTATAGTTAACACAACCCACAGGATTAAACTCACATAGAGTACTTTTATTATCGGTAAAAGGCTAATGCTAGGAGAAGACAAATTTGAACAGAATATACCAGGAAGATTTCTTTCGTCTCTTCCCTGAGGTCATTTATTAGATCACATAACAAGGCAATAAGAACTCCCGCTTAGATGAAAAACATGATATCTGCGTGTACCACTCCTTTATTATTAGTTCTTATATCAATAAAAAAAATATATATAAGTAGCAGCTAATAAAAAAATATTTTTTAAATAGCCATAAAATACTTGTGTGACATAATTATGTGAATTTCAAAAGAGCTGGAATCAATGTATTGACTAATTAGTCATTTAAGTTCAAGGCGCAAACTAATGTAAACTTGTTAAATGTTAGCAGGTGTTTTATTTTTTTTTTTTACTATAGTGGGGATAAACAGCCATAATTTGGATGAATACATTTTTAAGATTTTATGGACTTTTGTCATGACCGCAAATGAAGTTAGTTAACAGTTATCGTTCTGTATTGATTCTCTTATTTATAGTGTTATTTGCCAATATTTGTTACCAATATTCGAGACTTCTTCTTATTTGGTAAAGAAATCTCAATCAATTGAAAACACAAATTTTAAGTGTTTCTTCAGGAATAAGGATATCAAAATTAACGCGACCAATAAAGACAGTTACAAAAACTCATTAATCATTTATCTGAAAAAAGTTTCGACTTTCACTGTTACCAGTTAAAAGAAGAAAAGCCATTCAGAAAAGTTTTGAGAGGATTGCACACCACCACATCCACTATTGCTATCAAGAATGACATCAAAGAATTAGGATGTAACGTGCGACATGTTTCTGGTGTGATCCATCCAAATGAAAATTATCCATTGCCTTTGTTCTTCGTTGGCCTGGAGGTAGCTCCCAGCAATCCTGAAATATTCAAAGTAAATAGACCTGTAAATTCGAGTATACGATTCGAAGAGCAACAAGAAGGTATAATGTACGAAATGCCAAAATCTTGAATAGACTAAAGCCTATTGTCACCATCAGGCCAGGTGTGCCAAGTGTGCTGGCCCACACCAATATGATACTTGTTCAAAGCCTCTTTGAGCACACACCAGCACACACCAGCAGAATGTGCTTTATGCAGCAAAGGCCATCAAGTTAGAAAGGATTCACAGTCTATAAAAGCATTACCGCCATCAATCCCAAACTTCCACCTATATCCCAAACTTCCTTTAAGTACAATCACTCACAAGAAGCTCCATTAAACATGGACTCTATACAACGATCCCAATGGAGGTTTCAATTAATCTGGGTAGATTAATCCACCAGCCCTAGACACCACCTACTACTCCTATCCTAGCCTAATTTCATCCGATATAACATCAGTCCTTCAATCTTTCCTTCGTGATCAATAAGAAACGATCAGACCACTCACCACAGTCCTTACTAGAATCCTTACAGAAATCCCGATCAATATCCCACGATGAGTTAGAAGCCTCTAGTTATCCTTCTGCGGAATGCAAATAGTCTTAACAATCACAGAGACGAAGTTGACATATTTCTCCATGAAAATTCCATAGATATTGCACTGGTGACTGAAACCCATTTCACAACACAATCTTACTTTTACATACATGACTATATCACTTACAGATCAGAACACCCAGACAACACTCCCACTCAAGCTCTAGTATATTTATTCATAAATTCTAACCTCATTATCAGATTTCAACTGACACTATTTAATCAATCTCTAGAACCTTATCGGCTTATACATTTAACATTACATTCTCATCTGTATACTGCCCTCCCAGTATTCCCACACCTATCCCTTGATTCTTAATTCCGATTCTTTGGTACGCGTTTCATTTCTGGAGATTACAACGCTAAAAATAGAAATTAGAAAATACAAAATTCAAAATTTACAGAAACCCTTTCTACTACCGATAAATCTTATTAGATCACGACTAAAAAGCTACTGAAATTCAAAACCTTTAATCATCCACTCTTGACTGAATCAGACCACTCAGACCCGATCGGGCTAAGAGATATCCCAAATATTCGGTGAACAGCTTATCAAAATTTTCAATCCTCATCCTGATATCCTTAACCATTCCTCCTTGACCATGATGAAGCGGAATTAACTATCTCAAATGTCACTTCCTCCTAAAGCGTTTCACTCTTCTGAAACAATCATTATCATCCACAAATTACCTTCCAAAAAAGCTCCTGGTCATGATCTCATCACATCCCATATCCTACAACAGCTCCCTCGAAAAGCTATCCTACTTCTCACCGATCCTCATATTTTCCTGATCCTTGGCAACTGTCCATAATAAAAATGGGCCAAAACCCAACACCCACCTGAATACTCATTATCCTACTATCTCCTATCTCTCTGTTCCCTATCATGGAAAAATCCTGGAGAAACGCATACTAAAACGCCTCTACTCCATCTTAGATTCACTTTCGAACATCTCATTCTAAAATTCGACGAAAAATATTTTTTTGACCAAGGTTAGCACCCGGGACTGCTTTAAAAATTCCGTCAATTCCTCTCCCCTACATATTACCTTTTAATCTGTTCAGACCTAACTAGCAGAACCTTCAAAGTAAATAACAGTTGTGCTTACTCTTCCCGCTTTTCTCAGTCCGCTGGTGTCCCTCAAGGTTGTATCCTAGATCTTATTCTCTACACGGCTTACACAGCTGATATCCCAACATAATCCTCACTACATACGCCGATGACACATGTGTGTTATCTGTGTCTTATGACCCAACTATTGCATTCCCAGCTCTTCAGTCTCAACACATAACTTTCATTGAAGAATGGTGTCAGAACTGGAGAAAATAAATCCCCAAAAGATCACTTTTCCCCTTCTTCACGAACCCACTACTTCCTCTCCAACTGTATTCTTTAATAACTGTTCCACTTATACCTTCTTTAATTATTCCTTGTCCACACTAATCCACTAGCTAGTGCGTAACTTTTCATCCCCAACTATTCCCAATAATCCTTCGAGATGTCTGAAGATAAGTTGTCCGCGGGACCTCCTAACATAGAAGTCAAGTTTTATGTTCTTATTATCACATTAACTTGAATATCTTATACAGTTGTACAAAAATAAATTGATCTTACTTTGAAATTCAAATCAAACACATGTGGTTGAACCAATAATAAATATACAGTGAAAAATCTCATATAATATATCTGAATTTAACGTCAGAAGAATAATACATGTAAATACAATTATAAGAAAAAAGTTGTAAACAGCAAAATTATTAATATTGTACTATTAATAATTTTGCTATGTCATTTGCTGTAGCATTAAATGAGATGAGTTGCTGCAAAAAGAAATTGCTCTAATTATAAAAATTATGAAATGAATATTTTTTTCTCACTTATGAGTTATTTATTTTTTATTCACTTATGAGTTCAATGTTCAAGTTAATATTTTTTATGAAATTTAAAATTTTTCTTACGCAAAAGTGTAACTTATATGACAGCAATTCTTCAACGTGTCCGATACAGATATTGACGAGGTTTGAGAGGAGTCGAGACGGGCTTTACTGAACTTACTAACTACAATGATAATTTATTTTAATATGATTATTCAGAGAATAATGCAGTTTTTTTTATTTACTTTTTTAAATAACTCTATTTACATTTTAAAAAATACCAAACTGAGAGTTTATAGAAATACTTTTTGAGTCTGATTCAAACAAAAACTACGACAAAACTATGCGACAAATGAATTCCTTAACAACCTAAACTGCAAATCTCGGATCTGACTTCCCTCGTTTTCGTCATATAATAGACTCGATTGCTTCAATGACTGACAATATCTTATACCGGAGTAGATTTTTTCTAAAAACACTTTGCATTGTTCTTTATATTTTTATACTTTAGCAGGACGAGGGGTCTGAGGAAATAGATAGTATCAACGAAATAATGACATTTTTTAAAATAACTTGAGACTAATATAGTTGAATTTTGGAGAACCATATAACATTGTTAATAATTACTAAAATAATTTAGTTTCGAACCAAGGGATCCTAGAATTCCGGGATTTTTCATCTTTCGAACTGAAATATTGTAGCATGCCTCCGGAATAGGCCATACAGAAATATAAAAAAAATGCCTAGACGAACGTAATGGAAAAGATTTGAATTGCAATTCCAGAAGAAATTTAGTCTGTTTCATTTGTTTTTTAACAAGCAGATTAGAAGTCGGATATATACCATGAATGACATTTCAAAAACATTAGTTGTAAATGTGGATTACTACCTACCATGGGAAAAAAAATTCTTGTACAAAAACAAAATATCACCAAATTTCTAAACGCATATAATTGAAATTTCTTACCTGACGAGTGACACATAAATAATCCTAAAGCTAAAAAAGGGAGTTAACATTGAATTGACGTACAGATACTGATATACTGTTAATTGGCCCGATACAAGGGTAAGATGTCATAAAGAATTATATCAAATCGATTAGAAATGATATTTGGAAAGAGTAAAAACATTTTTTAACTTTGGAGTAAAGTGGTTTCTGATTCGATGAAAATACATTAGAAAACATTATGAAATTAACTCAATACTACTGCAACTATGGAAGGTTGCGTCACTTGTTTGGTTGTTTTTCAGTGTTGCATATTCTAACTAAATACAAGGCATTTAAAAAATAAAAAAATAATCTAGCAGCCAATAAAAAATTAAAAACGAAAAAACTACATATAGTATAAACATAAATAATTGAAGACGTGAGTGAATGAATATTATGCTACAAATTTAATTTTTTGAGAAAATTACACTTAAGTTTTTTTATATGTATGCTACGTAGTTTTTTGAAGATATGATCTAACCAATCTGCTGAGAATTTACGCGATTAATCAAGAGTTTTGGGCTAATTAAATAACTTCATTTACTCATGTCTTCAATTATTCAATGTTTACATTCTTAATAAAGAAAAGAATAAAATTCTAAAGTTAGTATTATTGTTACAGACCGAGCAGTTGGCTGTGCTATGGGTCTTGTTCCTCATGATCGTTCTGGGCAACTCATCCGTGCTTCTTGCTCTTGCTTTCAACAAGAATAGGAAGTCACGCATGAACTACTTCATCATGCAGCTAGCAATTGCAGGTCAGTGATACCATATTGATAAAAATTATATCACCACTTCGAACTAAAATAGCCCTTCACATGATTAAGCCGAAACGTCGGCATCCACAATAAAAAATTTACTATATTGACTACATCCCAATTATTTATTTCATCATTATAAAGATAAGAATATATGGAATTGAAATATCTCCATTTCTGCTTCAAGGACTGATTTATGTGTTTTATAAACATACAAAGAAATATTAATTTAATAGAATACAAAGATATATTTTCGAGATTCTTGGCAATTCGTATCCGATTTTGATATTGTCGTGCACAAATTGCTGATTTTTTGTAAAACCCAATAAGCAGTATTTTAGGAAAAAATTAATACCATACTCAAAATTATTTTTCTCAGTTAGATACGCGTATATTTTACTTTCAAAAATTTCGTATATATCACCCTGGTTGATAAGCTTTAGGCCAGCAGTCAACTGGAAGCGACAACGTGATCCAACCGTATAGTGATATTGTGGCGAGTATTCAATCAGCTGCGAATTTTTTCAATAGCATGCTGCAATATCATTAAATTTGATAACAACAAATTTAGCCCTTGATTAATCTCTTATTAGATGGAGTGCCAAGGAAAGCAGAAAAAGTGTATAGGTAATATATATATAATAAATTGTAAATAATTTAATGATAATTGACATAGAGGTCAACTAAAAAAATATTTACGCGCGAATTTCTTCTGTCGACATTTTGTTGACAATGAAACCATGAACACACGCGATATCCGCAGCTGGTTCACTAGCAACTATGATTAGACACGCCTAGTTTCTCAGCTAACAAGCCCAAAAACCAGCGAGCAGTATTAAAGTAGCCTGGCTTTCAACTTTTCTCGCATTGTTTGCAGTATTCTAATTAGCTAGTGAACAGGATTACACCGGACGAGTTTACTAGTAGCTAATGGATTCGTCGGCTGATTTGTTGGAAACTCATACGAAGTAATGGAGCTTAAAACTGTAGTTCGGGAAACGGCATGCCTACGATGAGTTAGTTAAGTTATTAATATGAAGATAATTCCTTTAGAGAGCTTCACAACATTAAGTCCTATAACAACATGTTGTATACAGCATAATATTAATAATGCATCATGGCGTCACCATTAGAGCATCATGCAATATTTATTTTGTCAGACAAGCGCTTAAATAATAATAAACTATTTTCTTTGAGGGCGCAAAGAATTATAAAATAATTAATACCAAAGAATGAAATTTCACGAATATGATTCATCGTGTCGGATGTACTCACCTTTAAGATTTTTGTCATTGTCATCATGTTAAGATTTGAGAGCGTTGACATTGATTTCATGGCAGATCTAAAGAATAATCCTTTTTGCCCTGATTGTGAAACATAAGGACGACAAACCCAAATAAACAAATGATATACAATTTATATCCACTACGTATATATTACAATACTTATATATAAATATCCAATACTTGTATATTATACTTATAGCACTGAATTTAATTATTTGATCAGGCGGTCTTATCGTGCTAAACTTGGTAAGCCGAGCAATATAAAAAATAATATTATAAAATATATATAAATTATAAAGAACATCAAATTATCACTGGTTCAAAATTAAAGAACAAGAAGTGAATATTTGAAAACCCGAGGTAAAATAAACTATATTACGGAATTTTGCGATTGATCGAACGGTTTTAATTATTGCCAGAAGAAAATAATTTTTACTTGTCAACTGTTTTTCGACTGGCATATATATATTAATTGCATTGAAATGGCTGTTTTAAATATTTTAAACACAAATGCATTAAATACTAACTTATTTTAAAATATTTTTTTCACCACATTTATATTAATTGGCTTCATATGTCTCGCTTGTTTAACATCTGTACTTAGCTAAGGCGGCATATTGATGCCGAATTTCTTGCTATAGCGTGTTTGAAAATTAAATGAAAAAAAGCTTCTTCTTATCATTTCAGAAGACAATGCCAAGGTCTTTCCTCCTCGTTAAAACACAATACCATCTGTCAATTTGTGAATATCGTCAAAAACAACTTTTGAACGCATCGTTGGACAAATTGACAATTCTCAATACAAACACATCTCAAACCTTTTTTTCTGACGAAGTTAAAAGGTATCAGAAAAATCCTTTGTATCCGAGTTAGTATGCAAACTCGGATAAATACCTATAGTCCTTCAAAAAATAAATAATTTACGTTTAATGTTGATATCAATTAATAGGTTTATTAACATTGATATATGATTCACCATCATGTACATACGATTTTATATATTAGCTATTTTATATGTTTTTATTTTAATATATGATTTATTTTAATATCTGCATTCGGACCCAAATAAAATATCATGCAGGATAAAATATGGCATATAAAATGTATCTCCATTCCAGTTTGAAATAAAACTTGGCATTAATCATTATAAATGCCCATCTTTAAATTTTTCCCATAAATTCTTATAACACATAAATGTAACATATATTTATCCATATAAATTTAAAATTTCGATTTCGAGTTTTTGAAAAAATCACATTGGAAATTTTTAAACCTCTTTTAATATTGTTTTGAGTAAGTCGAGATGAATATAATATAGCTGAGGTAATTGTGAAAAAATTAAACTATTTTAAGTTTTCTGGGGCAAATAATTTTGGAGTAAAAAGAAATTAAATGATTAAAAAAAGTCGATTTTTGATTTATTTAAAAATTTATAACTCAAAAATTAATAATTTGATAATTCTGAAATTTTTAAATTTTGATTGTGCTCGTGAATATAAATGCTAAGTTTCATTCGATTTGAAAAACCTGTAGTGTAAAATTATTTTTTTTTATTGGATGATGTGGAATAAAGTTTAACTATAATTCAGTTTATCATTATTAAATTTAAACTTCTTACTATTTGATGCATTCTGAAGTAAATTAATAAAAAGTAAATTCTTCACTTCTATAGCTACCTGAGTGATTGAAAAAAAGTAATTAGTTTTTTTTTAATTTTGCAATATTAAACAAATGCAATTTTTGTACTAAACTATTTCCAACAATCATCAATAATCCATTTTCGAAAAAAAAAAAAATTTAAATGTATCTATCGGCATGTTTCAAGTCCTTTGGAACGCAAATATTATTTTTATTCACCATTCTTATGAATAAACATAATTTAAAAGACATTTTTTTAAGATTTTACGAAATAGAAATATCCTTAAGAAAAACTTTATAATTCACGAAATGTTCAAACTGCATTAAAGGGAGTGAGGGTTTTTTGAAAGGATCACTTAGCTAATGAAAACGTTACTTTGCTTAAAAAGAAAAAAAAAAAGTAAAAAGGCTTATGCTTAACTGCAGAATCTCGATTCACATCGAAAACTACAATTGCAATTGCCGATTTCAGTTATTTCCTATCCGAATTCAATAAGGCACATTCAATAATTAAATACATTTAAACTAAAAATTAGTATGTATTTAGTGTTGAGAGAAATGTGTTCAATACATTCATTAATATAATCAATAAATTCATAACCAATCAATTAAGTTAAGATATAATTGAGAAATAAAGGCACGCAACTCAGGCGTTTTGTCACATCAACAGTCGAAAACGACAAAGCAACAGAGGTAGTACATCAAACAGAGGTAGAACGTACATCAACTCGTAGATAGTTTAAAGTACTTAAATATATATATACATATATAGGCGAACTAAAAATATTTCACTGGCATAAATAACCTTTAAATCTTTAGTTTAAAAAGTAATCCGACAATTTCAAAAATATAGCAGGCTGCTTATGTTAACTAAAATATATTATATTATTTATATTAATATGTAAGTCTTATATACCTAATTATTGGGAAGTTTTGCATTCAATTTTAATATAATTTTCGATGAAAATCAATAATGATCTTCAAGTAAAGTACCACTTCCGGTAATCATGAAGTGGCCAAAAAGGGAGGTTTATAACTAAATTTTTGCGCAACCCTAAATACAAAATTTTAACGTCTAAGGCTAATCGTTTTTGAGTCATGTGAGATACGAATGTACGTACAGACATCACGACAAAACTAGTCAAAATGGATATTTCCGTTTAATTCTGAAAACCGAAAATTTTCGCGATTACAATACTTCCTTTACTTCGAATAAGGAAGTAAAAATAAGCGTTTTATGGTAAATAATGTATGAAAGGTAATTGAATTCCCTAAAAAATGTTATCTAAATCGGGCCTGTATTAGCAAAGATACAGCGTATCTCATAAGGACTACAAGACCTCCGACGGAAAGACGAGCGCGTCCGGAAGGAGACGGATGCGACCGAACCTCCTCCCACCAAGCCGCCAATCTGTCGTTAACAATTCAGTCTGTAACATTATATTATAATAATATGAAAGTAGAAATTAACTTAATGATTTATACTTTTATGTACAAATGATTGCATAGAAACTAAATGGAGTATCTATGTAATCTAAAACGGAAATATAAAAAAAAAAATATCAACTTGAGAAACCAAAACTTAGTTTGCAGTATTTTGGAACTAAAGTTGTTTAAAAAACTAATTTATTATACTTTTGTGAGAGAAGACTTCTCTCAGATTTCTGCTGAATTTATTTCGAGTAGTGTTTATGCGAACTCTTTAAAATTACGTTAAACAGATTATTATTATAGGATGATAAGATAAATTTGTGTGATGCGCGCACCGTACCATTTTCCTTCTGTAATAGAGTAAAAATTCCTTTTTTTAGTATTCTCTTCTATATTTTTTTCCATTTTGTCAACAAATGTTCCTTTCCACATAGCTATCTGATACTTAAATCTTTAGTAATATATCTGATAATATGTACTATAATACTATTCTTTTTCACTAATAAAATATTTTGACTTACTATTTCGGATCACTACTACGCTCTCTAAAGAGTTTACGTTTGCCTCTGTTTTGGATATCTTCTTATGGGATAGCACACATCTCTGGAGGTCAGATATATAAATTACCAGAAGTTTCTACAGATTACAGAAAATTGGTAACATACAATTGTAGGATGGATGAAATGTTACAGGCAATTGAGGGCTAGCTGCATTACATTGTGGTATAATAAGTCAACAAATCTCACGTTTGATATAATCACTAAACTAAAACGGAACTTATGAAAATATATAATGATGTTTATGCTAACTTGAGCTTGTTACATTTTTGTTAATTTTGCTGGGACATTTTTTTTTTGAAGAATTCAAAGCTTTTGTTGACCTTATTAATAAGAATCAAATGGAATCTACTATAGAAATGTGACCTATTCTATCCAATTCAAATTTGTGTCCAAGATATCCGAAGCTGGACATATTCAATGAAAGATCCAAATACTTCTGGATTTCAACGAATTGCATTGAATTTTTCCAGGAATAGTTTACGTTATCTGTTTATCTTCGGCGCCTTTTGGATTTGTCTTAAGATAGCCCAAACACTCTATTTTCCTCATTTTTCAATTTTTAAATCGCCTATCTTTCCCTATCGAAACAAAATTGATTGGTGGATTGTTTGAAAATCTGATCGCAAAATTAAATTCACTGAAAAATCTTTAGCAGTAAATTGAAAACCATTTCATAATTTTTAGACATCATATTGGATGCGCTTTATGAAATACGACTGTTTAGTAGGATGTGAAGCTTCAAAATGCTCGTGGCCAGTGAGTTCCGTGTGAATTGATCGTTTAGCTATGCTTTTTACGGTATTGAATCCACCATTTTCAGATTCTGAAATTTAGTGTTATTGTTTTTATCGAAGGTGCTCCTTAGGCAAGAAAGCATTCAATGTTTACTTAGTTTTTTCCTCTCTTGAAAAGTTGTGGTTTTCATATTCGTTTCTTTAGCAATGGAACGACGCGTCATTCAGAGATTTGATAACGTCGCGACGTGTTGCTTTTACATGCTGTACTTAATTGTATTATAAGATACTATTTCTGCTGAATTAATTGTTATGATTCATTTTTTCAGAGAAAATAGTTTCTAAATAATATAATTACGTACAGCCAAATGAAGTTTAACGTGTTGGCCTTTTGCTATCAGAAAGGGACAAGTCAATGTTTGGAACGGGCTGTACATACATACCATGATCAACTAATAGGGTCAAAAGTTCATTTTCTTTCTCTTTTTTTTATTTTTATTTCTACAGAAGGTTTATGAATTAAGACCACATGCAAGTAGGTTGACTGGATATGGGCGTTATTGCCGATTTCACGAAGAATTTATAGTGCTAACATACAACGAACTCAGTATTTTCTTGGCAGCCAGTTTCAAGTGGAATATGATGAAACAATTATAATTAATAAGATGATTCCATCGTTATTATGTTCCACTAACCATTCATTTAATTTTTTAGATAAAATAATTACTTTTATTTTAACGATGTTGGTGTATTTTTGGTGGCCTATACCTTGAAAAATAAAGTTAATTAAAATAATGAAAAATTAAAATTCCTAGTTCATACGATAGATCAATGTTAGTAAGAGCGAATCGAAACAGGAAGTGAATCCCTTGAAAAGCAAGCAGTGAGGCAAGCTGAATAGGCTTGTAACATTATACAAAATGAGCTTGGAATTGTTAAAAATACATGTTAACCAATCTAAAACAGACAGCATCATCTTTTCCATTCATAAAAAATAAAAATTTCAAAACAAACATTTCGTCACCTCAACAATACTATAATTATTTTTATAACATAACAAAAATATTCTTATTTCTTAACATACCCCCTTAATTAAATATAGTGAACCACCTGGATTAATTATAAAATTAATTGTTGTATTGTTGAGGAAATGAAATGTTTGTCTTGATTTCAAGGTCAGTAAATCTGTTACAGTATATTGCTTGCTTTAATTGTATAAAATACCACCGAATCTTAACAGGTTATAGGAACACTCTGTCTGATAAAATTAATACAAAAACGTAAAAAGTAAAAGAGAAAATAACATAGCAGACTTTTCAGACGAGTGCCGTACTGTTGAAAAATTGAGGGATTCAAACTTATCCCAAACGTGAATATTTCAAGTAGACATCATCTTAAATGCTGAAGGATTACAACCAGTGGCATCAGAAAAGTTGTCGTGTTCCCTGACAACATTTTATGGTATTTTAATATAATTTTTGATGACCTTCAAGTAAAGTACTACTTCCGGTAATCAAGTGACCAGTTCACAACTATATTTTACGACAATCTTAAATACAAAATTACAACTTTCTACAGCTAACCGTTTTTGAGTTATGCGAGATACGAACGTACGCACAGACGCAAAGTACTTGAAGTGTGTGCACGTACTATTGAACAAAATTGAACGGTCTCGGAGGGAATATACGCGGTGTTACACTTTTACTGTTGCGAATGAGACAGTACAAGTTTGCATGGAATTTTTAATGTCTACTTTGAATAATGCCAATGCATTAATCCGTAGTTCGTTAGGAAAAAAATCTGATACTGGAATAATTTTGCAAGAAATGAGAGGCAGACATGATCCCCACAATAAATTTTCACCAAAAAACGAAACTCCGAAGTCCGAAATTCTATTAAATCATTTCCCGCGATGGAGTCCCACTATAGCCGCAAAAGTACTTCTAAAACATACTCGAATGCTACTCTCAACATTCCAAAAATGCATAGTATATTACTAAATCATTCCAATAAAAATGGGATACGAGAAGTTGCAATCGAGGAATCCTGAAAACCCACATGAGGTTTTCAAACCGAATAAGAACCAGTATAAGAAATTCCTGGTTTATAAATCAACTTCTGCTGAGGAAAAACAAGTACTTTTAAGATACAAAATGCATGGCCAGAGAAAGTTGGCAGCTCGTAAGTGTAGTGACGACAACAAGGAACTTGCTACGAATGATGAAACGATCATTGCAATGAATTTGGATTTAGAGGCTGTACTGAATGTACCCAAAGGATGTGCAGGACAGATTTTTTATCTACGCAAGTTGGCTATGTACAAGTTCGCATTTTATGATCTCATTTCCCGTGATGGTCAATGCTACGTTTGGGATGAGACCTAAGGGAAGAGAGGATCCAACGAAATCGCCTCATGCATAATGATGAATTTAACAATGAAAATATTTGACCGGCCAAACATTTCTCAGGTCAGAATGATGTCAGATTCATGGGGTAGACAAAATAAGAACTCTCTAGTTGCATTAATGTTTATGTTCTTACTGATATCTACAATTTCACTGAGGCTGATAAGGCATTCCTTTTTTGAACCGGACACTCAAAAATGGAATGCGATTCAATCCATTCAAAAGTAGAGCAAAACTCAAAAATTGTTCCCGTTTATAACCCGAAGGATGATGGGCCCAGATTATCAGGGCGGCAAGATTAAATCCCGCGCCTTTTAATGTGAATATGCTTGACTTTGATTTTAACGATTTCCCTCAACTGAGCAACTCACTAAAACGGGCGCATTAATCTTTTCCATCAATGTCAGTATGACGGCGCTTTCGTCCAAGCTATGCGGACGAGGAACAAGGGAAAACTGAAGGAACTACTGGAGATCCATTAAGGGCGTACAATCAACGGCAGCTACAGTAAAATTGAAAGACCTACAACAGATGTGCCGTGCTCTAACTCTAACGATTCCGGAGGCATACTATACTTTCTTTTCACATATTCCGTCGCAACAACATCCAGTGATTGCCAGCCAGTCCCACATCTCTCCGAAGAATCGGATTATGACGAGTGATCATTGTTTTGGACTTTTCTAAATTTCACTGCATTTTATTATATTTTTTTAAATTTGTTAATACTGTTTTTTTTGTGATTTTATATGTTAGAATAATAAAATGAGAAATTAAATAAATAAACTTGTTCATAAAAATTGTTCATCATTGAACAAATAAAAAAAAAATCATGTTTCGCCAAAGTAAATATGCCAACAAATGATACTGTGTCAAAGCCACCAATGCGCAACCAGACCCATCCAACTGATGAAAAGTGCTGACAAGTATTTGAAGTGTGTAACTATGTCTAATAAATTTACGTTAATGTGCATTTGAGGCCAAAATATTGTTCACGGCATTTTTAAGGGTGTGGCGAAACCTTTGAATCCGATTTTCTCAGAACAATGATTTTGCAGTTTGGCTACTTTGCCGTGGACCGACGATATCATCTCATATAAATATCATTAATAAATATTAGAAAATAAGTGAGTACTCTGGTGAGCGTAATAGAAAAATGTTATCAGCCATAAAAGTGGACTAAAGCCCTTGAAAAACGTAAAAGGCAAATCATCAAAAGACGAAAACGACATTGATTTGTTTCTTTACACAAATCTTTTCAGTTGTCAAACAATTTTGAAGAAAATTAATAAAAGCGTTCAAATAATAGAAGAAGTTGATTACTGTACTGTACTGCTCAGGTCCAAGAACTGAGTGGCACCATCGCAGCTGACGATAAATACGTATTTCTTATTGCTGAAAAAAACATCTTATTAGAAAATTGTGACCTGAAAGACGAAGCTGCGCTTAAAAATTCTGTAAAATGATACCAATACAAAAGAGCACATTTTAGCTATTGAAGTAATTTTTGACTGATTATGGTATATGGTATGACAAATTTTAATATAATTGAAAAACAAAAATCATTGTTCGAATATAAATATTTTAATGTGTAATTTTATTAATTTTTCGAGTTGTTATAATATGCATGAAATATTGTATATTTATTACTGTAATATTTTTTTATTGCTCTATTTTTAATACCCTTAATGATTTGCATATTTTTTTTAAAAATACAAGTTTTGTTAGATTGTTACCTATTTTAACTTATGGAGGTAGCATTTGTAATTTTTTTTTTCTCAGTAATTTTACTACGCTTAGGTATTTTAAGTATTTTTTAAATATGGATAAATCAAAAGCATTTTTAACCATTTCATTCGAATAAAAACTCCAATCAACCTCCTTTGTTCCAAAACCTGCATGAAGTTTAATTTGCTCCGATAGCGGCCCATATAAAATTTAAATGCTGTTTAATTAATACTAGGATCGCTCAGTGTTCGAAATTAAACCAAAAATACGATGTTATACCAGTTTTGTGATTTATTTATTTAAAATGAACAGAAAAAGTTTTGTTATTCTATTGTTTGGATGTAAATTGAAATTAAATAATTGTATAATTACAGTTAAAAATAGAATCATTGAACTCGTTAATGAGATAATCGTGGCACAAAAAGATATACAGATAGACAAACGGCTAAAAATCCGCTTTTTTTAGACTCAGGGAACCCTGAAAAAACGCGTAAACTGTTGACTGCACATAGAAAATTTGACCCGTTTACCAATACAACAAAACTTACATTAATCTTCACCCGTTTATCCGTCAGCACTATAGAACACAAAAAAGTGAGGATTTTAACTTTGGGGAGAATTTCAAAGGAAAACGTTAGTAGAAAAGTAGTTTTCTACTTTTTATGTTTACGCAACGTACACCAATACTTACAATAATTTAATAACATACGAACCATATACTATTAGAAACTAAAAAATTGAGAAAGTCAAATTATATAAAATTAAAAGTAAAATTCTTAGGCTCAAAATCTTGGAATTATTCTGTTCGCCAGGAAGTGAAGGAACAAGAAGAAGAAAAGGAGGAGGTTCTAAGAAAATAATAAACTAATAAATTTTAAGGAGCCCCAGTTATGGCTTAGATCCTATCACACTTCATTCATAAAATTGAAGTAATTTTTAATGGGTGCATAAGATTGATTATACGGTGATCCGCTTGAATTTGATGAAAGGATGAGGTATATTTCTAATGGTATTTCTGTGATTCGTCAATTCGCTTTACCGCCTCGTCTTAGATCCCGACAGTGAAGGATAATCGAAGTTCTCCTGTACTTTCCTAACCTAGGAGCTTTAGAAACATAAAAACACGGTTACAATGTTCAATTGACTGTATCTTCACGAAACTGTATCTTTGCTAATGACGATTTCGATGATTATTTTTTGTTTTGTTTTGTAAGGAATTGAATTATCTTTCTAACGAGCAGAACATCAATATCGGATACACTGAAGAGGAGATACAGATCTTGAAATTCAAATAAAAATTTTGACATCATCCGAACCAAAAAATATTTTCTTTTGTTTTCTATGATCTTTTAAAAATTAAAGTTTTTTGGTGAGCTGAATCAAAATCTGTCATCATTTTTTGTGTGAAAAAATCTATAAGGCTAGTTTATTTAATAATTTAAAAACTTTTTTTAAATTTATTTGACCAGAAATTATTTTTTTTATGTTAATATTTTTCCTTTAATGTCCTTTGTAAAATGAACTTCTTACTGTAAAAAGCATATCGATATTATTTTTCAAACTGGATTTTATTATATTTTTTTCTGAACTCCTTGGGCCCCCATTAGATGATTTTTATATTTGTTTTGTAGGAAATTTAATAACCTTTCTAATGATCATTAAATAATCTCCGAAAAATGTATCCTTTTCGAGTTATTCGCAAATGTGGTATTCTTTCCATCATAACATTTTGCCATCTTGTTCTCCAGTCCGTAGGGCGTATATGGGTAGATAATGGGCTTTAAGAAGAAGACTTGAGGCAAGTTTTATCAAAATCTTCTGAGCCGTTTTGGCGTTATACACAATGAAAGATATGTTTTTTCGGTTATTGTGCAGCCGATAAAACGCACGTGGTAATCGGTTTGGTACACAGAGAAAACTGGTCCAAACCCCTCAAAATAAAAAAGAGAATAACAAAATCAACCCTCTCGTTCAACCGATAATCGTGGAGAAGTCAGAAACACAGAAAAAGAAATTTACCTGCATTAACGGAAAAATATATGAACGATTTGTATATTGTCCACATCTACACGACAATACCTATCCAATGATATATCAGTTTCTCTCCCTTCTAAGTATAGAGGCGGTGTGATCGGTACATAAAAAAAACTGCTTACTATTAATTAGATACACGGAAATGCAGGTTTTAGGGTACTTTGAGCCCAAATAACCAAATCTAACAAAATGGTCTGAGTCTGCATGTGCGTGTGCTAAATCTAGCTCCAAAACGAACAGTTTTTTGTAACTGAAATTGCTTATATAACGGAGGTATAAACTTCTGACCTTAAAACTTTTTCGCTAAAATCAACTAAAAAATAATAACTAACATACAAAGACCGAGAAGTTAATAGTCAGTGACGAAAAAGGCATAAATTTAATTTAAGTAGTAATTAAAATTGTTGTGGTTTTATTTATTTTAATGAGAAAAAAAATGTTTCTATGGAATCTAAACAGAAAATTTTAAAATCTATTTGAAGTAGCGTGGTAAGTGAAAGCTGTGTGACGCGAGCACCGCAACAGATTTTTTAATTTCAAATCCAAAATTGAAAACGAAGAAACAGAGTAAAACTGTAAAAAGTGATTTTACGTAAAAATTCCATCATTAAGATTTTTTTTAAAAAATGTGTTAACAAACAAAACGAAAATGATGAAACAAAATAATGTTAAAAATAAGAAAAAAAATAATGAAACTAAAATTAACAAATTTAAAATGTAAATTAACAAAAAGATAAAACTTAATTATTTTAATTTTATAAAAGTAACAAACCCTATTTCATTTGAACATGTTTTAACCCATTTTGCATAGCCGTTCTGATGATCAATTTTCAAGTAAATAAAACCGGAATTTACCTTTAAGACAACCCCCATAGGCTGGACAATTCTTCTGCCTCCATTATCAAACAGAGACGCCTGATCAAACAGTTCAGAGATAAGTATAAAGAGAATGCATCATACTCCTGTCACCCCACTCCAACCCTTCAATATAGGTGTAAGTGGGGCAAAGTGAACCTTGGGGTCACGTGAACCACATAAGGAAATTTCTCTCCGTGCTGCCAGTTGGTAGAAGTGATCTGAACGCATTATTCCTTCCATTCTTATTTAAATTTTGTGCCAAATTGACAGAAACAGCAAAAGTTAACTTTGATTTCCTCGAATTCGTGTGTATTTCACTTTTTGAATTTTTATTGGTTTGGTAAGTATATTGATTTCTAAGTAGAAATTTTCAAATGGTTCTTTCGTTAAGTTGACCTATTTTCTATTAGGCTGGTATATTTAAATTAGCTTTAACTCTTTTTTTTTTTTTATGACATCGAATTCCAACAGCCATCGTGGGGCTCATACATTTATGGAGAAAAGTGAACCAACCCATGATATTTTTATTCATGGCCTAAAATCTACCTTATTTTTTTTATGGTTTTTAAAAATAGAGAGGAAATACAAGCCCAATGGGAAATCTAATATAATAAATTCATACTGAATTAATGATGCAACCTGTAAAAAAACAGTTTTATAATGAGATTTAATTTGAAAATTGGCTATATGTAGATATCTACTTTCCGTAGATAAACCAGAGGAAAGCCTAACTATCATCATTGGCAAGTTTTGCCAAATTTAAAACAAGAGTTGTGGAACTGTTTAATAAAATTTGAGGATGTGCTTTATTGGTTGCAACTACACGAAGCAGAACTTGCATATAAGAAAAGGACTGGCAGGTTGGTTCTGGGGCTTCGGGAAGAGAAATCCTAACTTAAGCCAAGCATAACTTGAAAACTGTAGTGTTACCACTTCCAAACACGAAAAGGATAAAATATGATTTTTCTTTTATTTAAAACAAAGTTTATGAGAGACCCTAGGCTCAAAGATCCGCCTAAGATTTTCAAACTCTATGAAACAATCACCGTGAGAGACCTGGCCAATCACCAACAATTCTCGCGAAATAAAGGTTCAACTATCTCCATAACTCAGAAACCTTGTAATTTATCACTGCTACTATGAAATAGGACTTTAATTACTATTTAATGTTTTTTCCAACATTAAAAAAGTTTTTAAATAACGTGGTTCGCTTAGCCTGAGAATATTATGAAAATAAAATTTTAAAAGTAAATAAATTACTAATTCGTAAAATTTGAGATAATTTGAAAACAGCTATAAAATCTGAACATTTTAATTAATTATTGGTATGCAATTAATTAATTTTAATAGAGCTTCAGATTTCAATACATGTTCATAGCTTCATTTATTAGGTCATTTTGTATTTTAGGGGGATAATAACCTTATAAAATACAGGTTATTACCATAATCATTGCCATTATATGAAATTATGTTTTTTACTGAAATGAAGTGGAATGAATAAATATTGTTTTGTAGTTTTTTAAATAATCCTTGAGGCGGTCTCCCTCTCCCACTCGTTACATTTTTAATATTCCACTAAAAACAATATTTTATTGCTTAACCATAAGAATCCCTGATTGTTAAATTTAAATTAAAATTATAATAAAAATATGGTATTGGCGGAGAGATGTGGCGACCCTCTCTCCCGGCCTTGGTACCGTCCAAGTTGGGGGAACATGAATACTGCACGCACTCATAAATACCCCATCAGCACACTACACACGAAGGCGGAAAATTTCAAATTTAAAAAATCATAAAAAAAACGTTAAGTAGGATTGTTATTTATTCTGGTTGACCTACTATTAGGGATCGACCCACCACACAGTGTGGTAACTTGTTTATACGATTCTTCCTCAACGAAAAAATTTATTAAAAGCAGAATATTTTTTAATTTATTTGATCATTCTGTCATTTTTTGAACTATATAGTTTTTGATCGCCGAAACCGCCAATGCGGTTACTGCAATGCATTTACAGAAATTTGCCAGTAGAACCGAAGAAAAATGGCTGCCATTTTTAAACGGTCTAAGAAAAAATATTTCCCCAACTGTTTTTATCTCTAGAAACATCGAAGAATCAACATAAAAAATATTAAAAAAAAATAAAAATGATCAAGCAATCACCGTTGGACCACTTCATATGGATTGATTCGTCCGCGTTGTCAAAGAATAACAGATTGCTTTGGACGAATAAAGACATTTCAAAATCGGCAATTTGAAGTTCTCTTATATTTGAGCTTAGTTTTGTTGGACTAAGAGCGTGTCTCCCTTTCCTATCCTCTTAAGTCTTATTGTTATTTTTTTTTTTTTTAAACGATCTTTAACTTTTTGTGATTTAATTGGTATAGTTTGAGCTAAAACCTTTTGTGCCATTTGTTTTTACAATGATATTTACTGCATATACATCTACGGAGTTTTAAAAAAAAATAATATAATGGATCTACAATCTAAATATTGCTTTAAGAAATGACTCCTAAGAAGAGGAGCAATTAGACCACTAGAGGAATGCCTCTTGCTTCAAGTACTTCTTTCCCTAGAGGCATTTGCGGCATGCAACCTCGGTAACTTACCTAGAAAAAAGAAAACGACTTTCTAACCTTCTTATATAAAAACAGGAAAGATTCGTGTCAACACAGAACGTAGATGACTTAACAAGACATATCCAATTGTCATATTTGTAAAAAGCCTAAAAAAATTCTGAATGTATTCCAAATTATCGTCGAGAAAAATTAAACTTTATAATTTCTTACACAATAAGCAAGTGCCTATGCCAATACATAGTTAAGAGTGTAATGACCAAGAACAGCCATCTAAGAATATTATAAAAACCGAAAAATAACGTTGTAATGGGTTCCTTAACCTCGGAGATGCCGATAAGGACATAAAACCAAATTTATGTTATATACCGCTAAAAATTTGAAATTTACTACATCATTTATGATCCTCCACCCATTCTTTTTTATACTGAATTTTAAAAGTTGAGGACCAGATGATTTCCTGGATGAAGAATAAAAACTTAAAAGTTTTAAAGATATCGTAAAACGGTAGGCAGCGCATTAAAAGAGTGTCCCTCAGTTTTGTTTTTATTTCCTTACCAGGGAGTAATTTGAGCTCTACCGGATACTTAAATATCAAATGGGAACTAAATGGCAGTCTTACAGTGGCGGCAAAAAGTATTTGCACAACACGTTTTTATCAATAAATTAGTTCAAGGAAACAAAAAACTTCGCTTTCCTTTGCAAAAATGAAAAGTACATTTATTCAAAACTGAAAAAACCCTTTTACAAAAAAACACTTCATAATCAAACAAAATAATTAAAACAATAAAAGTGCTTGGAAAAAAGTATTTGCACACTTGGTCTACTATGATTCACAATCTCTGTTTATTTTTGCATTAATCCTCCTGTGTCCATATGTTTGTTTACTAATTTATCTCTAATCGTTTATTACCAATATTCTCTGGTCTTTCAATCAGCTTCCTTGAGTCAATAGACAATTATCATGCCAAAGACAAGTGAACTGTGTGCCGCGACTCGCGAAAAAATTGTTTTACTGAAGAATCAGCAAAAAACATATCGCCAAATTGCCGATTTCTTAGGGTTGAATTTTTCTACAGTGAGATATGTCATAAAAAGGTATAAGGAACCGAAAACAGTGAGCTTAAAGGGCGTCCAAAAAAGTTAATTATAATAATATGATAATAATAATAATAATAATAATAATAATAATATAATAACTCTCAGGCTGAAGAGGAAAATAAGAATAGAAGCTCTTAAAAATCCCGTGATGAGTTCTCGGGAGCTGGCTGACATGGTCCAATCAACGTCCGGAGTCCAGGTTACTAGCAGAACAATTAGATATGCCCTGAATTCGGAAGGGTTCCATGGAGAGTTCCAAGAAAGAAGCCATACATCAGTGGAAAGGAATCGCAAAAAGCGTCTTGCTTTTGCTGGGTACGTACAGAAACCCTTAAGCTTTTGGGAAAATGTCGTATTTTCGGACGAAAGCAAATTTAATTTATTTGGTTCAGATGGTCGAAGGACGATTTGGCGACATCGTAATGAAGCCCTAAAGAAGCAAAATGTTTCAATGACTGGAAAGCATGGTGGAGGGCATGTTATGGTTTGGGGGTGTATTTCCTACCATGGCGTGGGAAATCTTGTGAACATTGAAGGCAATTTAAATGCGGTAGGCTATGTGAACATTTTGCGCTGTAATTTGCGTGTTAGTGTCGGAAAAATGGGAATCCAGGATCAGTACTATTTCCAGCAGGACAACGATCCAAAACATACTGCGTGGAGAACAAAGGAGTGGTTAATATTTAATGTTCCCAGACAGCTCCACACTCCTCCTCAGTCACCAGATATAAATATAATTGAAAATTTATGGCACACCCTTGACCAAAATGTAAGAAAACACCATATCACTGGTGGTATGGTATAAGATGGATGTATAAGGTGGACATCACCTTAAACAACTTCTTGTTCAAGAATGGGAACAAATAAACCTAGATTAAAAACCTAGTACATTCAATGCCCAGACGTCTACAAGCAATTATTGACGCAAATGGCCTATTTACAAAATATTAAAACTATTAAAATTGAGTTTTAACTTGTAAATGTGGAAGTGTGCAAATACTTTTTTCCAAGCACTTTATTGTTTTAATTATTTTGTGTGATTATGAAGTGTTTTTATTTTTTTGTAAAAGGTTTTTTTTCGGTTTTTAATAAATGTACTTTTCATTTTTGCAAAGGAAAGCGAAGTTTTTTGTTTCCTTGAACTAATCTATTCATAAAAACGTGTTGTGCAAATACTTTTTGCCGCCACTGTAGATCTCGCTGCTTGCAAGTTAAGGAAGGGGCTTGCATGCAGGTGCGTGTTTAGTAGGTGCCACCTGTTTTCATTTGGTTTGAGACGGCTCAGTATTTTTATTGTAGTTCATCCCCTCGCTCTAATTAAACAAGGTAAGTAATTTATTGTATCTTTTGCGGTAAAACAAATTCTTTCGGAGACAGCTACAGAGATCTGAACCTTGTAATTTTTAATTGGTTGATTATAATTTATAAGGTTGTGTTAAAACAAAATGTTCGAAAATTTCCCGTTCGCGAAATACGCATGCAACTGAGTTGTGCATATAATTTATATATGTTTTAATATGCAAATTCTCAATGCTTTTTGGAAGGTAATATTTGCAAAACTTCAAAATCGCAATTAGCCCTTTCCAGAAGCATGAATGAATGACCTATCTACTGGTAGCAATATTCTTCACATTACAATAATTTGAAAGTAATAGCATACTAATTAAAAATCGATATTTATATCGGTATAAATAATTAAATATAAATAAGTATTTATATATTTTTATATATATTATTTATTTATTAATCCGATATTTATATCGGTCTATCAGCTCTGTCTATTTCTGTATAAAATATGTATGTATGTATATGTATATATATATATATATATATATATATATATATATATATATATATATATATATATATATATATATATATATATACACATACATACATAGATATAATTTTTTTTAAGGTTGGGTCTGCGCACGTGTATGTTATGGCATAACAGGAAACGCATTCTCCGACACAGTCAAAGAGTGTGTTTACACATCTTTTAAAGGATGTTTCACACACACATCGATATTTCTGTGCCAGTATAATTATGATATTGTTTTTAGTATATCGATATTTCTGTGCCGATTTAACTAAGATATTGTTTTCATAATATTGATATTTCTGTGCCGATATAATTAAGATATTCCTTAAATCAATATTTCACCACCGATATCGTTAAGATTATTTCCTAACTGGTTATTTCCTAGTCTCCTTCTGATTCGTTAAGAATTTTGTTTTTAATTTAATAAAACAATTAACGATATTTCGATATATCGACATTTCTGAACTAATATGAGTAAGATCATGTTTTTGAAATATCGATATTTCTTTGCCGATATCACCATGATATTGGTTTTATAATCCTCATTTACAGCAGGAATCAAATAATAAGGAGCAGGTTATCTCTTATCTCCTTCTGATTTATTTGTTTCTTTTTCTTTCACTTTGATAAAAGAATTAAAGATATTTTGAAATATAGAAATTTCTGTGCCGATATAATTAAGATATTGTCTCTAATTAGTTCATTTACAGCTAGATTTAAATATAAAGCAACAGGCTATCTCCTAATCTTCCTCCAATTCGTTCAGACCATATGAACTTCGTATTTCAGATAAACTAGGTAAAAAGAAAACATTAATAGATAAAACCTCAAAATGATACTAGTAGATATGCATAGTGGGCATAATGACAATCATAATGAATTTAAGACAATCATCATAAATCAGGCTACACCCCAGAAGCCACTAGGGGGTCTTTTTTGATTTCCTATGTTAACAAGACATTATTTAGTTAAAACTGACCGATTCGTTGAGCACAAGCGATCTTGTGCAAGCTTCACAAATAAAAGGAAAAATTGTAAACATTATCTCATCGTTAGCCGGTGAAAGCTTCATTGCAAGTATATCTTCATTATTAACGTGGTTCAAGTCCTGAATTTAATAGGATAGACTTGTAGACAGGACACTCAAGAAGTATGTAAATGAGAAAGTTACTCAAGTCTAAGTAAGTTACATGTAGTGCAATCAAATTCGGCTTTGATCTTGTGGGAGATACATCTAACAAGAAAAGGATCCCACATTGTCTCATAGTTCTTTCTAGCTAAAACGGAATTTTCCTTTATTTATAACAGCCAGTGATAATGACAAATATAAACTCCGGTTAAGAATGAACAGTATTTTATAACAATTCGCATTTTTAGCTATAGGTTTTTAATCAACCGACATATTTCAAATCATAACCACAATTTTGAAAAATTAAACTGTATTGAATAAAACAAGAATATAAAATTTATTTTTGGACGGAAATTTCATTCTGAAAAACCGGTTTAGAAATGGAAAACCGAGGTTGTGATCTTTGCTTCCAAAAACGTATTTCTACTGATCCTAGGAAATGTCCAATTTTTTTTAAACAACTTGTGTAATTTGGTGAAAATTTTCCATGCTTCTGCGCTCTACATTTGGCGCAGAAGAAATGTGTAAAACTATTTTGAAAAAAAAACTCTCAAAGGATTGCCTTTACAAAAAACTTATTGTTTTTTTTTATTTTCATAAAAATTAGAAATAAACTGTTATAGGGTTGGAAAATCCAAATCTGATCACGGTTTTTGAGAAAACGAACATTTCTCCTTCCTCCACTACAATCACTATTTTTAACGCGTTTTTAGTATTCTTACCAAGCATAATACTTGAATATTTCCATGCCTTATTTTTTTATTATTATTTAGCTTAGCAATAGTGACATTTCTGTACTAAACTCATTCTTCTACTTTGATTAGAACCAGGTATCTAAAATAAAATGTTTTTTGCATATGCAAACTTGCTGAATTTTTTCCGGTGCTCATGGAGCGCATCGGTCCTTAATATTTTACACAGTCCAATATTTTTAAGATTCACCTTAAAATGTTTCATAAAAATCTAGGAGACACATGTGGGATCCACTCCTTGTAAAATTAAGTCGCAATTTGCACTCTTTCTCGACATTCTGAGTTGCGTGAGGGCTCTCTTCCACTCAATAGGTACCCTAAACACGGGCTACTTGAGCCCTAGGGGCTTACTTGAGCCCAAAACAGAAAAATGGTGTTTGGTTCTCTGGATACTCCCAATATCAGTATAATGATGTGGGCTCAAGTAAGCCCCTAAGCCCCTAGGGCTCAAGTAGTCCGTGTTTACGGTACTACAGATGTGATGTACATCTCAACAACTCCTTAGCTGTCGGTACAGAGGGTTGTACTTGGAACAATACTTATATACTTAAATCCCGATCATCCGGTTAATCGAAAATTCGAGAAATCCGGAAATTTTGTATTTATTTTTACGAGTATTACAAGTATTTATAATACGAGTTTACTATTAAGGAAGCGCATCTTAAATTCGATATTACGTTCTATGTATCAATTTTAAAATGAATGTTTTGAAACGATAAAATAACTTATTTTTGATTGTTTTTGTAAAGTACAATGAAGAGAAAAATAAAACTGTGAACATTGTATACATTTAAACTACAATGAACTGAAAACAGAAATCTAACCTTTGTGTACTGACAATTGCTGAAAATCGGAAGTCACCAAGTACCAACCAATCATAGTGTGCCACGCAATCGACTGGGCGTTCGGTTTACCGGGTTTCGGTTGATCGGGACTTAGAAAATATTGCCAAAATATTGTTCTTATATGCGATAATAAAATCAAAATTAACGAAATTGGATAGTTTACCTCTTACGTACAGAATTATTGTCTCTTATACCGTTTGAAATAAAATTTATTATATAATCGGCAATTCTCATCTGGTTATTATTCCAGTTTTGTTGCACTTGTAACCATTTTTTTTACAGTGTATTAAGTTTAAACTTTAAATTTAAACGTTTAAAATTGTCTTTTCAGGATTTTTTTAAAATTAAAGTTAAATATTTCTTTTGGCGATCAATTTCTGTTTATTATTAACTATACAGTATACCTAAATATAAAGTAACCCCCAGTATTAATACAATGTAATTTGACGCAGAATAAAATTATAAGTCGGTATGATTCCAAAACACTTTATGTTTTTCCGTCACTATAAATCTTCGTAAATGGCCGAGTTATTTTCTTATTTGATTAAATAATTATATTTAATAAAACAGCTACGATATAAAATGTGTTCAAGTCACTAAGATATTGTTAAATAAAAAAGGAAAGGAAAGAAGTTACAGATACGTTAATATTGTACAGACAATAGTCAGTTGACATGATGGTATAGAAGGATCAATCTAATTAGGGATTGATAAATTATTTGCCACTTCTATAAATTTGTTTCCACTACTATATTTTGAATTGTTTATTTTTGATTTTTTTTTGTGTTTTTAGAACTGAGGATGAATGTATAACCTTCGAAACTAGTTTTCAATAAAACAAATTTATAGAAGTGGCAAATAATTTATCAATCCCTAATTACATACTATAGTATATTGATTGCCTTTCAGTCAAAAGTTTCAAAGGTCTTGATTTAAGCCACCCTTTCATGGCCAATATTATTGAGTCATTATCGAATTTCATTAACATATTGAACGTATGAGGGTTATATTATAATAATAATATTGAATAGTGTGATATACCACTTTCAATAATATTGACTCAATGATATTGACCGAGCCAAGGGCTTTATACTCAAAAGCAGCTTAGCTACAAACAAAAGTGATGAATTTTCACTAAAAGATGCCCAATAGTTAGGTACAATACATTAGTGGGATAATGGAATAAGAGATTAATGAGGCACCCGATGAGAGTTCGAAAGGGCTGAATCCGATTAAACTAGAAACATACTTTTCCCATTTCCCCAGTAAAAAATATATAAAGTATTTTATTGTAGGATAAGAGTCTTGCGTGCTAGTCTTGTTATGATCATGCTGGTAGATATCTGTTAATCATTGTTATTACTTTATTATTAATGTATTTATAATCCAAGGAATAGCCGAATCATGTGCAATTTATAATTTATGAATAGTTAGTTAATTTATGTCAGAAATACGGAAATGGGATGTACAGGACAGGCATATCAACTTATCTGGCGACATATCAAGGATAACCCATTTAGTAAAGGTCCAAATCTGCTAATGTTATCCTATCACCAGGAATATACGTAGTTACTGAAATATCATCTGCAAATACCCCCTCTAGACTAGCTACCTATTTCTAGATTGATATTGATGTTATAGTAATTTATTAACAAGTATAGTTTCGTATTAAGAGGTCGACCGAATGTTCTCTATATATATATTGGTTTCGGTTATGACGTACACCCTAACCTTTGTTATCAATTATGTGTCTTGTTTATTAATAAAATTTGTGTAATTAAAGTTCTGTGATATTTTTCTCTTCATTTTTTTTACGAAAAATTATTTTAAAAAATTGAGCATTGCCTTCTGCAGCAATGAAATATGGATTAGTGGTAAGAAAAAAATATCAAGGGAAAAGGATCAGGATGGGATACTTTTTAGGTTATAAAAAAATGAAATATTTTGTTATGAAGATAATCTGTTCGCTGTAAATACAATTATGCAGTTATATTTTGGGATATATAAAGATTAACATTCTTTTTCTTTTTTTAGGAGACTTTTGACGAAGTAAACCAAAACAAGCTCTGGTTCAAAATGTTTCTACTCGGTGTTAGGAATAAAATTAACCGTTTATTCAAGAACGTATAAGGAAAGTCGGACACCAAAGTTGAATGTGACTACAACAATTACTTGGAGAATATTGACGTCCCCTGCCGTCTTCTTCAGGGGGAGGTGACAAGCCCTTTCCTCTTCAGTCACTTCTTTATCGACATGGAACATTTTTATGGTCCCAAGGCTTAGAAGGTATTCAAATCACGTCCACTTGTGATGTCGTTGCACTCATATTTGCCGACGATTTAGTCCTAATGGGCAATTCTTATATTGACGTGTAGCGTATACTAAAATCATTAGTCATTTACTCCACAATAACTAACTTAGAAATTAATTGCTCAAAAAGAAAAATTTTGCATTGCCAAATGGGAATAAATAAAAAATTGCTCATATTACTTGTGATAATCTAAAAACTGAAAAGTGTTAAACTATACCAAACTAGGTTTACCGATTTTGAGTTATCTCTCTGTTGGTTTCTTCGTAACGCTGTAAAATATGCCGAGTATAAAGCTATAACAGCTCTAAACTGTACTTTTAATATTTATCGTTGAGCTAAAATAATAAACTAGACACAACTTGTAAAAATTAATAGAGCAATATTACGCAGCATTTTATTTTATTCCATTCGATAATCTCGATTTTTACTCTTTGCATACTATTTATAATAATTTAGGCATACTTATTTTACAAATCAATCAGATTTCCCAATTTGTTACTCAGACGACTTCCCTTCTTCCCTACCACTTTCATACCAATTTCCCACGAGTTATTTATTTTCATCTATTTGTTTAACTTACAACAGGTAAAAAAAAAAAAAAAAAGATACCTTTTGTAATTTTATTTTTCTAATTTTTCCTATTCTATCATTGATTATTTTGGAAAAGGAATGTTTTCATGAGAAATTGATGCCACCTCATGATAAATATCAAGTGTCACACGTTGTTATTCTCAGGTAGCGGTAGGAAAGTAAAAAATGTTAGTTTCAAACAGTGAGATATCTAACGATCTGCACAGAGTAAAAAAATAGCGAGAATCATGAAATAGCGAGCAAGTACTTATTACAGTACAGTAATTATTTTTTAAGTTAAAAATTAGAACAAGCCAATTACGAAGTTCATCAATGGCCATCTTAAGCCATTTTCAAGTCTGCAAGAAACAATAATAGTTTTTTTTAGCTATAGTCATTATATACATTTATAGCTAAACAGAATGGACTGAATTTTAGAAAAGGAATAATACAAATAAAGAAAAAATATAAATAAAATGACGAGACATGTTTTTCATGTTTAATTAAAATATATCATGCGTTACATTGTATGTAGCCTAATAAAATTAATATTAGTTAATTCATTTTTTGAAATTAATAATTCTATTTTATATCAAAACAAATATATATATATATATATATATATATATATATATATATATATATATATATATATATATATATATGTATATATATATATATATATATATATATATATATATATATATATACATACTTATTGTTCTTGCAGACTTATTAATGACTCAAGATGGCCGAAACGTTGTCAATATTTGAATAACAAATATATATTTGTATCAAATAGGCCTGTTTTAATTTTTAACTTAAATATCTTTTGCGCCACCATATTCTAGAAACACTACTAGAAAAGTAATTATTTTACATAAATTACTATCACAATTACCAGTAATTTGTAGTTAGAATGCCGGAATTACTTTTTCCAATTAATAGTAATTGCTCTCAGCACTCCAATTATTGTAATTGTAATTTACAATTACTTTTGATGTAATTGTTCGTCAAACATCATATGTATACATATATAAATATATGCATATATTTATACATCATACATATATATTATATATGCTATATCGCTAGTTGGGAAGAAAGCCTACACAACTCAAAAATTACCGATTTTCCACTTTTGCGCAATCATAATCAACGAAATGATTACAAGAACGCGATAATTTGAATTTTTTTAATTTTTGAGTTATGCCGGGTTCTTTCTTCAACCGAATATCTTCAGACACAAGTTGAATTCTCCATAGAAGTCTACGGGATGTTTCCTCTAATACAAGTTGCTTGTAGATCATCTATTGGATCAATCGTTTTTGGACTGATACTTGACACATTTAGCGTATGAATTTGGAGGCCCGTAGTCAGCCAAGTTTTGAGTTCCCCTAAGCTTGCCGTCTGCTAGTTACCCCCATGTTTAGAACGTTTGAGTTGTGCCTCTGGATTCGGGAATTCATTCATACGGCCGAGTTAAACATCACACCCCATCCCTCACACTGATATAGCCTAACAGGGCGTAAACTAATAGACTTTAAATAGGTAATCGACTTTAAAGGAGTAAAAATTATGAATTTTACTTTACTCCTTTAAGGAAATTCTTTTTCCCTCTCATCCTCCCACCCTCACAAGTCTACGGCGTGTAGTGGCTCCGTTATCTATAGTTCACCTTTTGATTCAATAAAAAACGGTAAAGGATCTTACTTGACACTGCCCCACATATAAGCTCGGTAGTACAGTAAGCTCTATAGTTTTTTTTTTAATTTTATTGTTATACCTAAAGATCAAAAACGCTATCGAATGTATCTTGTTTTTGTTAGTTGATTCATAGCATATCAATAATCATAATGTCATATCAAAGGCTATATTCCACAGGCTGAGTTAGACGAAGGCCTCAATCATTTGTATAAAATATTCAACAGTTCGCTATCGATTGCCGTGTAAATCGAACCAAAAGGAATGATATTTTTTATATTTTTAATTAATATTTTAACATTGATAAATTAGACTTCATCGGAAGGATCGAAAATATTATGCTTGATATATGATTTGAAATATATTTTAAAAAAACAAAAAAAGTTAAATTAAACTATAACACCTGATACATTTTCGCAGTTTATTTACCTGGGAGGAGAAGTCCAAAACCAACGCTAACAAGGTAGAGCCCTACATATATCTTCCGTATCAGATCAGTACCAGAACCATTTTCGACGAGATTGAATTTAATATTACCCATCCATCGATATCTCGGTCCCCTCTTATCTGGCGGCATATCAAGGATAACCCATTTAGTAAAGGTCCAAATCTGCTAATGTTATCCTATCACCAGGAATATACGTAGTTACTGAAATATCATCTGCAAATACCCCCTTCTAGACTAGCTATCTATTTCTAGAGTGATATTAGTGTTATAGTAATTTATTAACAAGTGTAGTTCCGTATTAAGAGGTCGACCGAATGTTCTCTGTATCTATTGGTTTCGGTTGTGAAGTACACCGTAACCTTTGTTATCAATTATGTGTCTTGTTTATTAATATAATTTGTGTAATTAAAGTTCTGTGATATTTTTTTCTTCATTTTTTTTACGAAAAATTATTTTAAAAAATTGAGCATTGCCTTCTACAGCAATGAAATATGAAAATTATACAATCGAAGAAAGTTTGCGAAAATGGACATATTTTCATTACATAAATAACCAAATTGAAATTATAGACCCCGACCTCAGCTATAAAAGATCCGTTGGGGGTGTGTTTATCTGTTGAACGAGAGTAACGATCTAATAGTGATTTAATTGAAGCAGTAATAATTTTAATAACCACAAAAAATCCCGATGAATTCGAATTTTTAACACTACCACATGCATCCAAAGTTATAGGTTTGTTATTTTTTTGTTTCCTTAAATAAAGGGATTATATTTGTGAAAAGTGAACCATCGTAGTTCTCATGATTCTCACAATGTCTTGTTTACCATTCAGGTCTCTTGAGTCTAGCTTTGTCCTGATTCTCCATTGGTCTTCCAGTCTGAGTGGCCCATAAATTTTGTATGGATGGTCATTTTAAAAGGATGATCTATAAAAATATATCATTTGCACAACCAGAGAATCTAGAAGAAGGGTCTTCGTTTTGTAAACACATCAAACGGCCCCACAGCCATCCTTGTTTATACGCTCTTCAGAAAACAAAACAAAAAAACGTTGCAATAGAATCTCTAGGCCTATAGCTTACTAAATTACCTTTTCTAAACCAAAACAAGACATGTTAAATCTTAAATATTAACTTTACTTTTTGCACAGTTAGGAATTTTTAGCATTAAAAATAGCAAAAAACAAAACAATTTTAACAAATGTATTCAACCAGTATGTATGAATCGTAATGTACTGCAAGATTCACACGATAAAGTATCAGTTTATAAATTTACTGGCGATTACATCTCTGATGTCATATTATTTTTGGAGTAGTCCTGTCTCTAAAAATATGAAACTCTAGAACAATTTCTTACCTGAATACTTTAGCTGATAAGAGATAGTCTATTATTAAGTAAACTTTTAATTACTAGTATTCAGGAGAATACTTAGTTGATTACGCGTTGGCAAAGGAAGGAATGTCTCTAGAAGTATAAACTGAAATTATTGACTTGTCTCGTACAAACCAAATAACTTTTGTTTTGCCTATTGAAGTTCGACAAGGCAGCATATGACTTCTGTAAGACTTGAAAGGTCTGCATCCTGAACAGGATTCTTCGTAGTACTACTATCAGCCCAATTTTAGCCCAACGGTCGGAGTTGGGTCCTACTAAAATGATATTGTCAATGATAAATTCCCCTATTCAATAATTTAGTTTATGTTTGTTGATTTAAGGTGAATGCTTTTATATATAAAAATAAATGCAGAATGTTGCTATTTCACCAATTTTATTTATTTCGATGAAAATTTTCGGCCTGCAAGTCATCCACAGGCATCTCTGTAAACGGCCCTTATATAGTTTAATTTACTACACATCACAGAATTAAATGTATTTAAATATTCTAATGAATAACCATGAACATACTAAAAAGTATTTAAAATGCAAATAATGCTATATTTAAGTTCAATCCGGACCAAGTCCAAATATACAGCGTCACTAAAAAATAAAAATTATAATAATAACACAATACCAAAATTGAGCTTGGATCAAATTTCATTACAGTTTAAAATGCAAAAATCTTATTAAGTTAATATCAATAAAACACAACTTTAAAAATAAAATAAGAGTAATGGAGCCAGCACAGTCATCCCCGCCATCACAGGTGAAAGTTCAAAGTTATAACCAATTATGACAACTAAAATAATTTATTAAGCAATCATTAATAATTATGCAAAAATTAATCTACATACATTGAAAACCCAAAATACAATCTATTAATTTATAAATCTAATATTCATATTAGTTTATGTGCTATTCAAACCATTAGTATAAACTATAGTGTCGCAATAAAACTTTGTATTATTAAAATCAAAATTGTGCTTGTTTTCAAGGCTATGCGTGGAAAGACCAGTAGCTTTATTATACTTTTTAATTTTGGAATTACAATTACTTCTGTGTTGGCTAATTCTATTTTTCAAATTTTGTTTAGTTTGCCCTGTATAACAAGTCTGTATATTATTATCACTGTTTTCATTAATATTTCTATATTCAATGCATTCAATTTGATATATAATATTTGTTTTATCCTCTTTTTATTCCTTGTACGAAGTAAAGGAAGTATTGTAATCGCGAAAATTTTCCGTATTCAGATTTCAACGAAAATATCCATTTTGACCATTCCTGAATCCATTTTGACTAGTTTCGTCGTGGCGTCTGTACGTACGTGCGTTCCTTACGTTACTACGTACGTACGTTCGTATCTCGCATAACTCATAAACGGTTAGTCGTAGAAAGTTATAATTTTGTATTTAGGATCGCTGTAAAATTTAGTTGTGAACTTCCCTTTTTGGTCACTGCTTGATCCCTAGAAGTGGTACTTTACTTGAAGGTCATAATTGATTTCCTTCAAAAATTACATTAAAATACTATGCTAAACTTCTCAAATTTAGTGTTTATAACTTATATATTGATGTAAATAGCATACTAGATATTCGTCTAAATTGGAAAACCTGAAGCGGTACTTTATTTGAAGGTCATAGATTTTCATCAAAAATTATATTAAAGCATAATGTAAAACATCTCAAATTTGGTAAATAGGACTTTTATATCGATATGAATGTATTTACTATATTTTGGTTAAAATTGGTGAGCCGAAAAGGGTACTTTACTTGAAGCTTACATCAAAAATTATATTTAAATTAAATACATAAATCATATGTTTCGGTAATAAGGGTTACAAACGCAATTTGGTTTCCAATCCAATTAAACATTTTTATTACTTGTTTTAAGTGTTAAAATTGAGTTTAAAATACTGGTTTTCCTACCTATTTGTGTGTGTGTATGTGTGTGTGTGTGTGTGTGTGTGCGTGTGTCAATAGATGGATGTCGGGACGCCGAGTGTCGTTTTTGAGATACTGTAATCTTCGGAAACTAGTAACCCAATTCAGGATAACTTTTTGAACCACCGATTTAACGTTTTATAGGCGTACAAGGAAGTCATGTGTTGTCCACATCACATATTTTCATTTTATCTTTGGTATTGGTATATACTTATTTATTGATTTTTTACCAAATTTCAGATCAGTAATGTCAATTTTTTTTATGTTTCGGATATTGAGTTAGTCGATCCATCTATGTGGGTTAATGAATTATATTTGAACTTATTATTTTGATTAGTTCCATTTTCATCCACACTCAATATTCTATTTTCCGTCAAGCTTTAATTATTGCCTGTTGGTTTAAAATAATATGTGATAAGTTTGTTCGCGCTTCTATTATGCTTTGCCTTGCTAAAGTTGTGAACTATTATTTTATCGTTGGGCTGTTCATTAATTTCATTGGCCTTCGTACTATGATTAATTTGAGTATATTTTGTCTTATACCATAATTTATCTATTAGTTTTGAGGATGGCTTGTAGGCCGAATGTTTGCATCGAAATTAATAAAATTGCTGAAATAGCAACAGCCGCATACCTGCATTTATTGTTAATTTAATTTATTTTTATCAATTTTTTTTCCCCAGCTCTGGATTATCATGATGTAGATTATTTGAACCGTCTCCTATGCCTGATGTGAGCCTTTACTACGAGTTGAACGGAAAAATGGAGGGGACTGAATAGCGTATTCCGGGATAAAGTGGATTAATAATCACAAAAACCGAAATAAAGGTATTTGAGTTAGAAATTATGGCAAACCTTTCAGGAAAATTCCACACATTGTCCTATTGAAGAATGTTGATAACAAGAATTGTGCTAGAAAATTAAATTAAAATATCTTATTACTGATCATATTAGCATATTGTGCGTGGACTGCCACGTACTTTTAAGCATCAAATAAATAGTACAAAACGGGATTAGAGGTCAGTCAGTCAGTCAATCGTTCTCAGAAACAGATGCAGGAAACCGGAGGGTGGCTGTAAAGCCGTAGCAATAAAAGCAGTTGGACTTCTGTGCAACAGTATGTCTTCCGAAATTATTGTCATTGGATGATGCTAATTTGCAACAGAGCCGTGTCGCGGGAGCCAGTTGGCCGATAACTTACCGTTAATTACTGCAAATACTTGCATCTGCAATGCTTTCAACAGCTTACCAACAAGATAAAAGAAGAAAAAGAAGTGCTCATTACCTTCCCAGAGACTTATCAGCATAGAATTAATTGGACATCAATTCCGATCCAGTCCCGGCAGTGGCAACGGTACAGCGGCCTTAGCAACTGGAAGCCACAACTCGGCAGCGAGCCTGACAACTACGGGAAATGTTAATTGGATTGCTAATATTCAATCCTTTAATTAATAAAAATAAAAATAAAATAAACGTGAAGCAGATGTTCGTGAAATAACAGGTATTATATCTGAGAGAATGCCAATGGATTGGATAAAAAATAATATGAATCATTTAATATTTTTTTTTTCCATTCAGAAATGAATGTTTTGTTATGTCATCATTATTCACTATAAAAATAAAAAACAAATTATATTTGGTATGAAAATTTATTCCAATCTTAATGTATTAGAACACATCACAATGACAACGAATAGAAGTAACATATTTCCAGGACGTTTTGAACTATTACAAACTAAATTCTACCATTCTAAGAGCATAAATTCTGCCAACGAAACACACATAACACAAACAGAATAAAAAAGACTCAAAATTTGCAAGGGCTTTTGAAGCCGCGCACGGCGCAATTCGGATTGAAATGATCTATCATCTCATGTCGCTTTTCTCAACGAACACTTTGAGTGTTTCTAGTTTATATTTGGACGAGACCGTGACAGGTTTGTTGTTTTTCGTGAGAATATAATTATTTTTGTTCAAAATAATTGAAAAGTTGAAGTGAAACATTAAATTTCAATTAATATGTTGTTGTTCTTATAATCAAATTATGCTGTAATTATTACAAACAGGTCAGTGTATCACCAACATCATTGTTTTAATATATATATTTTTTTTTTGAACAAACGTGCCATTAACATTGCTGCACCACTCATCATAATCGCGTGATTTTCCATTCCCAGTCGAGACAGATGTTTACAGGTACACTGAAAAATTACTACTGAATATTCATTCACAGTTTTCCAGTTTTCCTTTTTTCATTATGTGCAATATAAATATTCTATAATTTTTCATCATCATATATATATATATATATATATATATATATATATATATATATATATATATATATATATATATACGTAAAACAAGAAGAAATATGTTATGGAAAATCATAGAATAATCATATCGCAAATCTATGGATTTAACATAATGACATAATGAAAGAAGCACAACTCGAAAAATGTATTTTGGTGTATAAATATTGGTATATATTTGGGTCGGGAAGAGGGGATTAGGTAAAGAACCGAGTTTAATAACAATCTTCGTAACCTTTTTGAAACACCGGAATTGAAATTGGCCGCAATCTTCTTGAGTGCTACGCCACCTGGGAAAGAGAAGTAAAATACCAGAAATCGTTGAAAAACAATAAAATATTATTATTAACATTTATGGAATAATTATATATTATATTTTATAATTCATACTACTGTCGGAGTTTACATTACTAAATTAAATTGTTTTGTTTTTTTGTGAACGAACATAATTCTCTTAATATATCTTTATTATTTTCATAACATTAATGTTTTTTAACCAAAACAAACCAAAATTTTGAAGCGTTGATTGGTGTTGGGTAAAAAATGTAAATGTTATATAATGTTATAATGTTATATAAAATGTTATAATTTAATAATTGTATAATTTATTATTAATATAATATAATATAATATAAAACAGCATGAATAGTCGCTTTCTTGACAAATATTTTATAATAATAGTGCATTAAAATCAATTTATTTTAATTTTTATTCCAATAAAAAGGTAAAAAAATTATTTTTAATTAATTTATTTTTATAAGTGCTTAAGACATTAATCGAAAAAAAAATTGTACCAAATTATATTAAAATAGCTACTAATGCTCCAAAAACAAAACTGACATTACTTAAATATTAGGCATAAATTCAAGGGCATTAATTTATGAATGATAGAACAATAAGAAAGGTATTATAATAAAAAAATTCAGAACGAGCGTATTAAACCTGCTAGAAAAATAAATAAAATTGTTCATTAAAATACTAATCTTTAAATTTCAAAAACATAGGAGTATTATTCTCATTATGTTAAAATTTGTAATGGCATATCTCAATAATTCTTCTATAATATTATTAAATGTGTTATCCTTAGCAGAATTTTCAAACACAACTTCATCTTTTAGGTCACAATTTCCTATTTTTTATTTTATTCAGAGATAAGAATTACGTGAGATTAGAATCATCAGCTGCGGGGGTGTAACTCGGCTCTTGGACCTAAACAGTAACAATAATTCATTCCGGATCTTTATCATCCGAACTTGTATAGACTTGTTTTCCAGATAGATAATTAGATATTTTAAAACGTACAATTTATTGCGGCTTTTCATACGATATAGATGAAAATTGATTCTGAATCTGTCGTTAAAGGAGAATTCGACTTGTACAGTGAATTCAAATACGAATTTGCAAAACTTATCAGTATTTCAGATATTGACAAACTGAATAAGATCTGAGGAGGTGAAAGGGAAGGGAATCTTCGATATTGTGCCTAAGAAAATATTATGGCCCTAAATTCGGCCATTTTGATATTTAATTTCATACATTTGTCCTATGCTGTTTGGTTAGTTTTTCATTAAGAAATATATAATAGTAATTAGGTTTCAATTATTTATGTTACTTACTTATTGAAATAATAAACGGTTTATTTAAGGGGTACGTGCTATGCATGCGCATGGAATGCACAAACCAATACAAAGCCCATAAACAAGAAACTCCAAAGCATGGAAAACAAAGAGAAGCATTTATACGGAAGTAACAATGGTAATATTTCAATATAGAATAGAGATTCAGATTATAAAATAAAAATCAGATAGAAATTTGAATAACATGCTATGAAATGTGAAATCTGAGAAGGAGGTCACATCGAAAACAACCATGCACTTTTTACTTTTTGTCTCCACCCAACCCCCGAAACATGTATCCGACACAGTTAGAGTCTACATCTAGAGTTTCCCCGAATGAAAAACGTACTAAGTAATTTTTCCAAACCGAGACTAGATCTCAAGAGACACCAGAACGAAAACGATATACCTCGAGAGATTCACAGTTTCAAGTTACTGGCTGATGGACTGACTCCTATTCATACGGTATATGTTTCATCTCTCCAACCTTTTAGGAGAGTTCGGTGTGACAAACATTTTACGAAGCCTTTCCAAGCTATTATTCTAATATTCTTAATGCTTGTTTACTTGATCTGTGATGAAATAAATTTTTCTTTAAACTGTACAGAAATTAAAAATTGAAAAAATAATGTGATCTCAGATCGCGTTACCTATCTAATACATCTGCCAATGGATAAATTATTCAACATTGGGAATTTAACTACTTAAGAGAGGACAGCCGACTCAAAATGAGACACAGAGATGGCGATTCACGGTTACGTTTTAGGCTACCTTGGTTGACGTGATGCACTTCATCGCAGTTTACAAAACGTTGTAATAAACGATACTTTTTACCACAAAGGATTCACCATAGATAATCGCGAACCATTTAGTAGGAGAAATGATGATGGATTAATATAAGTATAATGAAGAAAAGTTAGTTTTGATTTTTCAATTTTATTGCCACAAACTTTTTCAATTAATGCGGCTATAGACGGTCGTAACCAACTAAGGAAAATCGATGAATCATCGCATGAGTAATTGGAATCAAGGGAGAAGTGCTCAATAATAGTCAAAACTGATTTTCTGTTTTGAACTAGTAAATAAGACGGACCACAACATCATAGCCTGTGCCAAACGAGATTTAAAAAAAAAAATGAAATTCAGAATATCCGTTTCGATATTTGACTTTCTAATAAATAGTGGCTGCATCGCCGATAGGCTTTTGTGGAAACATACAACCCAGTATTAGCATGAAGCGTAGGATTATAAAAGAGTCGAAGACCTCCCGATATTCTCTGGCTATTGCAGGTGGAAGAGGACTGATCAATTCACTTATCTTTAGGGAGGAGAAAAGAAGTAATTTGGAGACTTCCGGACATAGGATGCGTTGAAGAGAACCATGATGATCCTAAACGTACATCTAATGGCAAAATAAATATTCCTGTTAAGATTTTTCGAAATAAATCGCTGCCAAATTGAGTACCCTAAAGAGTTTGATAGCATTTGTATGATCTCACTCGTTTATTTACGCCTTAAACCATGTCCACGTATGGCTGTGGGCCGTTCCGGTCCCTCATCAACCAAGATGTGCAGGGTCGTTGTATGATTTTGATTGTTTGGTGGTTGTATTGATCGTAAAAAAAAAATGTCATTGAATAGGCCGATTTAAACTATCAAAATTACAAAATGGTTGCTTATTATTTATTTCTTAAATTTATTAGTAATTATAGGCGCATGAAATCTTCAATCGGCCTCGGATGGTAGTGTCCATCTGGAAGTGCCTTTGGCTTTAGTGCAAAAACTAAAAAAAAAAATGGTCCATAAGTCTAGTCTCGGAGAGGGGGAAGGATTTTTACTTTTCTTTCGCTATAAGGTAAGGAAAGTATTGTAATCGGGTCAAAATTTCGATTTGCAGTTTTCGGCGGATTTCTGCTTTTCAGAGCTCTCAGAGTTGAAAAAGGCATTTTCGGCCATAGGTCTGTCTCTACCACGATTGTCTCTTGAACGGGTAGATCGATTTTATTGCTTGTTTTTTGTTATGTAGGATTTTTCCCTTCAATGCCTGTGAACCAAATCGGACACGATTTGCGCAATAACGTGTTTATAAACGTGGATTTTCTATTGACTTCAGCGTAAAACGGCTCTAAAGATTTTTATGAAACTAAAATCTTCTACTAAGAGTTTTTAATTATTCATAAATAAGGTACATCTTCGAGAAAAAGCAGGAAACAAAGTTATAACTAAAAGAATATTTTATTTGTACTAACTCAAAAAGTATGCATTTTATAGTAAATTTTGTATTTAATTATTTGAAAGATAATTTAATTCTTTTTTAATAATAAATAAATAAACGAAAGCGGACCATAATTAGCAAATATATGAGGCATTAGACATTATAGCCATGTTTTTACTTTCCTACCGCTAATAGATAAGGAAAGTATTGTCGGGTTAAAATTTCAATGTACAGTTGTCAACGGATTTATGTGTTTCAGAGTCCATTAAATCGAAAAAACTCGGGTCTAAATTTGAAAGCTCGCTGAATTCCCTACAAAACAAAAAAAGAATCATCAAAATCGGACCAATATTAGGAAAGATATTGCGTATGAAACGTTATACAACGTGTTCAACAAATTATTCTGTGCATGTTCCTTTGCAAACTGGTTCACCTTTGTTTAGTTTTTTTCTTTATACATGAAAACTATACATCTCTCGGAACAATATAGATGCTCATTTGAAAGATAATTCAAATGTCTAAAGCTAAAAACAAAAAATAAAAATCTTAAACGCATTATAAAATTATCGAAGATAAAGGAAACAATTTTTATTATAAGCAGTATGGAAATTAGTGAGGATGGACTTACCAGATATTTTTTATTCGTTTTGGGGATTATCGGAATCTCGGAACGTAACAAAAACAAATTTTGATAGAGGGTTCATTTTTTTTTTTACTCGCTTATGAAGCTTCATTATTGAAAATAATAAAGAAAAAAAGAATAATTAATATGTGGAAAAGAATTTATTTATAATTGACACTAAATCTAAAACTAATACGTCATTATGAGCTTATGCTATTGAATATAATATCATATAATAGCATGTAGCATTAAACTTCACATGAAAAAAATAAATAAATAAATAAAATAAGAGCTAATTGAGCAAATTCGACAGAAAAACACAATCCTTTTCCTCGGAATTAAAATCTTACTCCCAGAGAGAAATAAAACGAAGTAGAACAGGCTCTGGAGCTATTCTCGGCATTAATTCCCATCAGAACTTGAAAAGACCTAATAGAACCCATCTTTTAGTTGAAGTGGATTGTGCGAACTCTGTGTTTTATACCTACGGTTTATGCCGATTTTTACTACAAGTGCTGAAATATGTTTAAAAAAAAAACAAATATTTCATTTATTAGTACCTACTATTATGAAAGGCTTTTGAACTACTTGAGTTATTTATACCGTTTACTATATTTACAAAATATAATAAATACTGATTCTATTTGAAAACAAAATACATGTGTTTATAATAATGAAGATGGATAGGCAGACAGAACAAAGAGTCAACAAATGAAATATTAACAATTTGAAAGCAGTAATTTAATTAATAGTAACAGTAATAGCAGTAAATTTGAATATAAAATACATATACTAGAGAGAGAAATGCTTTATTAACAGCAATGCTGCTCAAATACCTTGGCTTGCTACAAACACAGCATACTCATCAATCCACTGATAAACATAATTTATATAATAATTTATTTTTTTCCTTCATTTTCACTCTAAATACATTTTTCTTATTGCTACATTACCACATTATATCTATTCTCTATTATATCTATATCAAAACCTTCTATGACTCTGTAGTCTATCCCTTACTTCTCTTTTCCAATGACCATCAACCAATAACGCGTTTTTTTTTTTCTATAAACAAAATTTAAGAAAAAAAAAGTTAGCTAATAAAATAAACTACAGTTCGAATTTTAGACACTCACACCCAAAAATCAAATTTGTACAAGAAGTAATAAATAAATCAAAATATATGGATAAATACCTCTGGCAATAACTATACATAAAGAAAAAATTAATAAATCAATAAACAATAACCATCATAAATAAATAACGAATATTGATTCAATTAACCACCATACAAGTGATGGTGGATAATATATATATATATATATATATATATCTATATAAAGAGAGATATATATAACACATAAATAGAAGGAAAATATGAAAATTTTAAATTTTCTAATGGCTTTGTCGGCAAGTTTTTATTACACAAATAACACCGTGACATGATAACCACTAAATTACCATTACCTAGTACTTGAAAAATCAATTACATCCAATACATAAAAAAATAATATATTTAATCATTTCTTCCAACTTATAATTTCAACTTGAATAACTTGGTCGATGGGTGCGGTTAATGAAGAAAAACACACTAATAACTTTTTTTTTTAATTGTGAATCGAGGTCTACAATGTACAAAAAAAAGTCTACTAATTAGTGTGTTTTCTTCATTAGCCGTACCCCTCGACCAACTTCTTCAAGTTAGAATTATAAGTTGGAAATAATAATTAAATATATTATTTTTTCACGTATTGGATGTAATTGATTTTTCAATTACTGGGTATACGGTCAACTATACCCGCGCCAATTTAAATTTCAACATGGATTAAGCATTCATGAATGACTTGAACTGTCTGGTTGATAGATATTTCTTTAAGCCGACCTTTTCGCAATCCAATTACCTCCAATGTTGGTCGGTGCGAATTAACTGGATTCGCTGGAAATCACAACACTGGAGCCGCTCCAGTGAGCGATCAAGGCAGTGAGACCGACTATCCATTCCGACAGTCTACTATCTTCAGTGATCTAAACAAGGCTTTGTTCTTTTTTTTTTTGCAGTTTTGCTTTGCAGATTTGACGCTCCGTAGGACCGTAACCTTTAGTTTTAGGTTAAAATGTAGCTGAACCTTTTATAGATGAGCTTAAACTGAATCTGATTTTTAATTTCGGATTATGATATTCGTAACTTACACAAAAAAATGACTCCATGTCGGACTTTATCGTAGAAGAGACCCAATTCGCTTAAAAATCAGGGTCTCGCTGATAGACGATTAGGTAGAAGAGAAGGAGCTATACCGCGGAGGTCGCCGGACAATGGAACTGTGGAAGACAACGGTGGTTAAACCAAACCGAACCAATAAACTAGCAATGTAATACAACTAAACTGTGTACTCAGCTATTTATTTATAAAAATGTAAATTGTTTTTCTTGTAGCAGTGGGTTGCACCGCCACTCCCTCCCGTTCTCCATTCGAAACATCCCGCTGCTGCGAACTTCCCATGTAATCTCAAAGGCAGCGTAGGATTTAAAAAAATAAATAACAAAAGAATATCCGCATGGAGAATTTAAGTCCTGTTAATATAATTGAAGTAATAGCATCTGGATAGTTGAAATGGATGTTTTAAATTAGTTAATAATTCATTAAAATTTTAATTTGCGCTAAGCCGTTTGGTAAACTTCCGAGGTTTAGACCGAAACGTACGTGTCAGGATTGTGTAAAGACCGATCTTGCGTGTTAGATATGGTTTTGGCGGTGATCGGTGTGCGGAGGAGAGCATCGGCATCGAACTTTCTGGTTCATTAAGTCTTTTCTTATTAATATTACGATGATCATAAAATATTTTCAAGTAACCTCTTCGGCTAAAAATAATTCATAAGCCGATGAAAAAAATAAATTAAATAAGGATTTAATAAGTTACTTAATAAAATCAATGTTGGCCAGCAACCAAGCCTTTATGAAAAAAAGGGAATTTAGCATGAATGAAAGCACAGATTAGGTCCATTCAGATCCAATAATCAGCTGAAGCATATTAAAAAATTAAATGGCCTGCTTCAACAATGAATCATAATACACAAAAAAAAAGACACTATATTGACGGCTGAATTATTCCAGATTTAACCAATATAACTAAAAATTTTCAAATTTATTTATAAGAAGTGAATTTTATTTATTTACTTTTTATAAAAAAAAAATTTCCAATTTAGCCATGGAGCATATCAATGGGTAATTATCCTCATTGTACAAAAGGAGAATACAAATAAATCACAGTAAAATCTCCGTGTTTTTATTTGTTTTATCTCATGGTCATGTTTTACCTACATAAAAAATAGTTCCAAAAATATTCTAATTTTTATTTTTTATTAGTTGACATCTGCATGATGGTATAGAAGGTTCAACCAATTCAAACTTTTCAGTTTGATATAATCTATTTAATATTGAACTGAAGATTAAAGTATAATATTCGAAACTACTTTTCAATAAAAACAAAATTATAGAAGGGGCAAATAATTTATCAATCCCTAATTTTATTTTTTAGGTAAAGTAAAGTAGACTGAGCAAATAAAACCAAGCAGGATTTGGTGACATAAAAAACCACGAGGGTCATATCAATATTAAGAAACAAAACCATAAGTAAAAGTATTAATTAAATTCATAACATACTTCTGTCAGAGAATTAAAAAAACATATACATTTATAGTTATACAGAATAATTCCACTAAAATCACAGTAATTAATGTTGAACAAGTAATATTAAAATATGCCTTTCCATAAACATTCATATTATTATCTTTTCTTCGTCACTATCCTCTTGGCAACAGAAGATCGGAAGAGGTACAATATTAAGCTTACTCTAAAATATACATTTATATATACTCATACTATAAATTATATATTATAAATTACATATACTACATAAATAAATATACATAACTATTACAAATCAACCTGAATAGTTCGAGAAATTACTTGTCAATGAAATTACCAAACTGCGCAACAATTCTTAAATTTATATAAGTTCTTATTAATTAACTATGTATTAATTATTATTAATAATCTAACATCCTTAACTTTTCGAAGTGAGACAAATATATTGACTGATGACACATGAGTATTTTTTGTAAAAATTTAATATTTGTTTAATACAATATTGACGAAATTAACTGTATGGTTTATATAACAGCAATTTGATTTCCTAATCTTTGACTTACAAAATATTTTTGAGTGTATCGATTAATCATTTCTTTTCTTAACACTCCCAACACAAAATAAGACTAAATATCAAAATCGCCATCAAACAATAATAAATTATTGAACTGTTCAGGTTGATTTGGAATATTTAATTGAGTTACTTAATAATTTACTGTTGTAGGTAAAATTTTTTTTTCTTTTTAATTGTTCTTACGTGGTTTTAAAGTAGATTTTTGTTTTAAGTTTTCATTTATTTATTTTTAGTGGTTTTTGTGTACCGTTTTGAGGACAGTATATCTTTATTTAAAATTTTTTTTTTTATTCCATATTTTTCTGTGGTAAACATTTACTTACACGAAAATCGTAGATAGGCCTATTAAGCATGCTGCTCATAACCTAATAAAAACTAGATTCAATCTATGTTGGAATAACAATTTTTTTGTTAACTATCCGTACTTATTATTTAATGGACTATCCGTTGGGCAAATGCCTGATTTATTTATTTACAAAAAAAAAAAAAAAATAGAATTTTATACTGCAAACTAAACAAATATAATTATTACGATTGAATACCTGTTGTTCACTGAGTTCCTCTCTCTATCTCCAACATTTTTTAAAGGATCCTGGCGAAATTTATATTAGGACCCTCTGGAGGTGTCCCGTTTTGATTAAAAATGAATCACAGAAATCGGTTTAAGAATGGAAAAGTTATGAGAGAAAGCACATAAAAAAAACCGAATTGATAACCTACTCCTTATTTGAGAGCAGTCAAGAACTACAAAATAGGTTGGGCTTCGCATGAAATCTGATGGAATAAGTCGAGGGTGTTCCAGCGCAAGTCAGTTGATGAATTATATATTATAAATGATTTTTGCCTGTTGAAAAATTAACATAAGAGGACTGAATGAATTTTAACCATCCATTACAGCCAAATAAGGCATTGAATGCCTAAGTGCTGTTTGTTAGGTGAGAATTTATAGTTTGCTAAGTGAAGAAATGAATTGTGAATATGAAATGAGAACTATCTACAATTTTGTGACATTCGTTAGAACGCCCATGAAATCTAATGATATGCGCGAGTTGGCATATGCAATTATCATTATACAATTAGCGTGAGTGCTAAATAGTAACGAAATATATAAATAGAGATCATGTGATGGGGATCCAAAATGAAACAAAACAATAGATTATTCTTTCTGATAAACAGAACTTGAAACATAATCCACTCTATAAATGAATTGTTGGGTTGAGAAACCTCATAAGTCACTTTTTGGCTTATTTTTAGATTTTGCTGGATTTCTATTCTGTTGAAATAGACACGTGTTTTGGGAACATAACCACATAAGTCGGACGAATTGTCGTTGTTTTAGAAAGGTTCCTAGTTACCATTCAGTCGAGAACACCATAAGTCAGGGTTCTCTTCTCAACGAACTTAGCGATAATGAACTGAGGCTCAGTCCGGAACTCCCAGTTTTCAGATGTTTTCAACGTTTCCTTCCATTCCTGAAGTGCCAGTTAAAAAAAAAACAAAAAACATTGACATGGAAAACGAAAAAAATTACATTCTGAACACTTAAAAAAACACACTGTAAGTTATAGTTCCAAATCTTACCAAAATAATAACTGTACTTAGATTCATAAAACCAAAGTCTTAAGATTTAAAGCTATTCACATTTGATGAACTCAGCTACATAAAAAATTTCCAAAAAAAAAAAAATCGCGGAGTAAAGTGATATCATTCATATTCATATTAAAATTTAAAATGCTTGGTAGTTCATAGCAAGAAGAAAATAATTCCGCTTTCAATTAACTTTGTGCAGAGGAAAACAACACACGTTTATAATAAAATGAGAATTTCCCTTAAAAATGAAGGAACTGTTTTCAGATCTTATTTATAAGATGAAATAACGTTTAAATAATAAATGTATTTGTTCCGATCGTTGCAAATATTTTCTTTTCATATCAAAAACCGATGGCCTCATTTTGCTATTTCAGTCCTCCTATGGCGGCGTTTTTCATTTTTTTTTTTATACTTGCGAAATACTGTCTCATCTCTTAAATGAGAGAGGAGGGTTATTTCAGGCTCGTCTAGCACTAAATGAGACTGGACCATCGCTAAAACAAAGGTTTTACGTTTGAAGGCCAAAGTTGACTTCCTCAGTAAACCAAACTTCGCAGCTTCATTCTTCTCAAAAGATTTAAAATTTATTGGAAGAAAGTGAAAAGAATCTTATTGACTATTTCTTAGGGTAAATGATACTAATAAAACCACTGTTTCATGTCCTAAAGAAAAAAATCAAGATGAACATTTCCATTTATTTATTTATTATTTAATTCTTGTTTAAGTTCAATTTTTTCCAACAAATTTTCACATATTCGGCGAAATTAAAACACTCCTTCGCTGTTGTGAAAAAAAATGCGAATTCAACAAATTTGGCATTTTCTGATTTTCTTCTTTTTAGATTTATGACAAGAGTAGCAAGCGATTTTTAAAAATAACATCACTTGCTAAAATGTCATGTGAAAGTCGCCCTCCTGAAAAATAGTGAATTCATCCTTTTAACAGAACACCGAAGAAATATCATTTATAGTTTAACTATTCGTCAGATCAGTTGAATGTGAATTTCTTCCCCTCTTGCGGACTGTTTTCGTTTTCTCAATACCATATTTTTGTGGGCGAGCTATACTTCCAAAAGAGGCGTCTTTAGCGTGTTGTCAATTCAAAGATACTTTTAATCATATGTATGAGTAATTAATAGATTTAATTAAACGCTTAGCAATCGGGTTAATTAAGACTTACGTTAAAGACTCAAAAGTTAAACATAAATCAGAAAATAAAATAATTTCTGGATCTTGAAGGTCATCCTTTTTCAATTTATGGATTAATGAAAGGCTCTGCATTTTGTGTTATATCATACCAGGCATGTCATACGAATTCGGAAAATTCAAGAACTGGCTCAAAAAAATAAATCCAAATAAAAAAGTATGAATAGTTTATGTATCTATATAAAACATTTATTCTAAAGAAAGATCAGTTGATGCACAAAGCAAAAGGATTTATTTTTGCTCTGATATTACATTATGTGATTTTTAGCATTGCTACTAAACTTAATCAACTACGCAAGGAAGTTTTCAAGATCTTATTTAAGTACAGAGACACACCCAGTCCAAGTTAGAAAAAAATAAAATAAAATCTCACTTGACCGTCCTTTTCCCTTTCCAATACTGCTTGCTTTGCTAGACTACTGAACTATATTGTTTGGAAATTCAGATTTGTGGCCACTCAACAAGAGATAACCTTTGATATTTCGTTCACGTTAGTGTTTTTGTTATTTTTATACTCTGCTATTTCTGCTTTCTAGTTTCTTTTAAACTCACCTCTCAACATTTATTTTGACATTTATCCTAAACTGCTGGGAATTACACTAAAAAATATCCAAATAAAAAAAATATTGAAAACCTTGTTTAAAAACAACATAATAGCCACTGAAGCTAAAAGGTTATTTTATTTTATTTTTTTTAAACTATTTTACAAATTTCGTCGTTTAGGTAAGTGTTAGAACTTATCTTTTTCATCTTGAATCGTGAAAAATAACGGCATAACGATGGAGGAGCTCCGAAGTTTGGCGAAGCGGTTCCACCGCAAATAATGGACTGCACTCTCGATTTTTAACTGTGATGTGAACATTTTAAACGCAACCGCGGTGAGTTGGGAATTGGTTACTGGCCGAAAACGCTCAATAAATCCGGAAAGATATCCAAGAAAACTAATGAAGGTGTGTGAGCCTTATCAAGTATTGAAGAAAAGTCCTATCACTGCCTAGTAATTAGTTTAAGAAATGAGAGTGCGGGTTTCCATACGTACCAGTTGCCTGAAGATCGAAGCCCTAGGATTTTAATGAAAAACTTAAATCACGTGACTCCTGTAGCAACTTTTAAAATTGAACTAGGAAATCTTTGCTACGATGCCAATAATGTTATGAATGTTATTCTCTTTACAAAAGGTCTCTCTCTACCCATGTTCTTATTTGACATTTTGAAAGCAGCATTTAATGAAACAAATTTCTATACAGAATTTGTATACTATACCAAAGTGAAAATCGAAGAGCCTCCAAAGAATTCCTTAATGCATACAGTGGATATTTATTCTGAATGAATTATTTATTCATATCGTGTATAAGGCCACTAAAAAACATATTGCAATCACGCAACGAAATGCGTTAGATGTGGTATTAGTCATGATGACAAATCAACGCACTTCCGGCAATATGTGAGTTCACGCCTTTTTCCCAACCTCAGTAGACTCACCGAGGCCCCATAAGATAGGAATAGTAACACACACAGCCTCTACGACCAGTTTCTACAGGAACACCAGCACTTGATCAACAACAAAAGTTTTTAGGAATGAGAAAGGGCATTATGCAGGCGGCACCTACATAATAAGTTCAGCTATTCAACTAAGTTAATGCCTTGAACAACCAAGTCTTATCCAACTACATTACCCAAGTCTTATACTCAGTATCTAAGTAATCAGGTGAAGTAACTAATCAGTTATTTCAACCCACACGACCGATACTACTAGTAGAAAGCTGAAATAGAGCTGGATGAGGGATCTCCTTGCCTAACTTTAAATTGTAAATCAAGACAGGAAAAGGTGTCCGTGGATATTCTCTAGCATGCGTACATGCCTCTATACACACATTTTTTTTTCCAAAAAATTCACTGGCTGTCTTTAAATTGAAAGGTATGAATAAATATATAAAGTTTAAAAAAAAAAGAAGAAAAACTTTGGAATCATTATTACCTAACTCATCTTTTAAATGTAAAACTACTTCGTCGCCACCCTATTTAAGTATGGAATGAGAAAAATTGCATTTTTCGAATTCCTTAGTTTTATTTTCATTTAACAGAAGTATATTTGCAAAATGAAATCTTGTTTACACAAATCTAGGGCTCAGATAAGAAAAAGGCTGAGAGATGGAACAATTATTTGCAAAGCGGAAGGTGAAAGTAAAATGTAAAAGTCTTTTTGGATCTCTGAAAATTAATTATACCCACATTCGTGATAATATGGCATCATTAACAAAAAAAATTTAAAGGATATAGATACTATTAAAATAAATGATAAAAATTAACAGGTATATCAATCTAGCGATATAATTAACGATGACAATCTATGGCTGCTATTAAGATGTTTATAATTATTTATTCTTCTTCTTTATTTATCCCTATTCATTTGTTAATGTATAATATTTATCTGATTTATCACTATGACTTTTTAATATATATATATATTTGAGATATTTTGTAATATTTTACGAAAACAACACTTCAATTAAGAAAAAAAATCCTCCTGAACTGTAATTTTTTACACCTTTACAATACTGGTGCCTTTTACGTATCCCACATCGCGCTTCTGCTTCGCTGCTTATTAAAGGTGACAACAAACTCCTCCGCAAAAGGAAATAACCTTTGCATGACTAACGAATAAGAAACAAAAACCTCCATAAACTACAAATATTTATCTATTCAGGACGTAAGGCGGGATCATTGAGGTTGATTCTTAACTTTCCTTTGCCCTAACGATGATCATAAATATGTCAAGCAGCTACATATTCCTTGCCTGCTTAATGGAGGAAACAATAGGTAAGGGATCAAAGAAACTAGCTGGGTGGGGGCGTACAGTCTGCCGATTCCTCTCTCAGTCTGAAATATCTCCTGATTATGCTGATTGGAAATTCGAACCAGCTTAGGAAGGAATATCAATTGCCTGCGGTATTTTTTCTTGATAGCTAAGGAAACATTTCAGGGCTTATGTTAAGAGTGCTACCAATAAACTATCCTCAACCTTCTTTTGAACCTAAAACAAGCTAAAACGGATTTTAGAACCATGCAGTAGACCTTCTTTATCAAGCGGCATGTTATACCGTAGTTTGGATCATTTCAAGATCTATTCCTGATCTTAAGATAGTATAAAAATAAAATTTAATTACAATAAACCGTATTAGTCAAATAAAACAGCTAAAAGTCTATGAGAACCTGTGCCATTCTAGTCATGAAAATAAATATATCGCTAAAAAGGATAATTGTATAAGTGAGATTGGGATACAGAATTAATTTGTTCATGCAGTCCGGCTACCGAGAAACATATTACACATATTGCATACTGTATCCAAAAAAAAGAAACTGAATAGTATCAGAAAGACGGCCAAAAGATAGAGAACGCTCTGAAAAGAAGGATTAAAAACAAAAAAATCTATAACCACTGCTTGCTAAGGAAGTATTGTTTCTTGACCAAATTTGATGTGGTAAGCATTCACGCTCTACCGCCAGGGAAACCCCCCACTACAATTGCAGGCTATACAGAGTCCGGCAGTGAAATGGCATGATTTCAAAATTAAATTATTTATTAAGAATTAACTTGATTCACTTATTATATATAAATGTAATACATATACATATATATATATATATATATATATATATATATATATATATATATATATATATATATATATATATATATATATATATATATTTATACATATATATTGACATTTTTTCAACAATACCGCCAATAGCAGTTCGATTGAAGTTAGGTAGCGATGTTACAATTTCTTGGATTGTACAAAATCTAAAATTTTCCAAATATAATAAATACTTTCATTTCCCCAACTAAAATTAATTGTTTTCATTTTCCCCACAATATTATAAAATATTGTAATTTTCTCCAATTTTTGGATTTAAACTTTTCACGTACCTGTTGTGAATGTATATATATATATATATATATATATATATATATATATATATATATATATATATATATATATGTATGTATAGATATTTCTGTACTGATATAATTAATATATTGCTTTTATAATATCAATATTTCTGTACCGATATAAATAAGATATTGTTTTTATAATATCGATATTTCTCTGCCGGCATTATTAATGATATTGTTTTAATAATATCGATATTCCTGTGCCGAAATAATTAAGATATTGTTTTAAATATACCGATATTTTTAGAACGATATAATTAAGATATTTACAACATTATCTTATAAATATTATATCTTACATTATATCTTTATAATATCTTAATTTATAAGATAATAAGATATTTATAATATCCGATATTCCTGTTCCGATATAATTAAGATAATTTTTTTTTAATAGAATCGTTATTTCACTGCCGATAACATTACGATGTTGTTTTTATTAAGTTAATTTAGAGCAGACGTTAAATAAAAAGAAAAAGGTTATTTTCGATGCTCCTTCCGATTCGTTTAGATTTTATTTTTTAATTTGATAAAAGTATTAACTATATTTTTTTAAATATAGACATTTTTTTCCCCATATTATTGTTATAATATCGATATTGCTTTGCCGAAATCATTATGATACTGTTTTTAGTATGTTCATTTACAGCAGAATTTAAATGATAAAAATCAGTTGATCTCTTAAACTCCTTCAGATTCGTTTATTTTATTTTTTTATTTTGATAAAAGAACTAACGATATATCTGTGTCATTATAATTAAGATATTATTTTTATTAAGTTCATTTCCAACAGAATTTAAATATCAAGAAATAGGTTATTTCCTGTTCTTTCTCCAATTCGTTTAGCTTTTTTCTTTTTAATTTTATTAAACTACTAACGATATTTTTAATTGTCACCATTTTTATGCCGATATTATCAAGATATCGATATTTTGCTTTCGACATCCTATCCTAGAGCAGGACCAATGTAGATAGTAACGCGAACACACCACACCACTAGTTTTTATGGTTGTTTGTTGAACATGCCGTCCTTGCAGAATTTTTTTATTTTTATTTTATATTTGTTTCACCTTTATATATATATATATATATATATATATATATATATATATATATATATATATATATATATATATATATAGGTTTTCGATACTCAAATTTTAATATACATCGAAAAATATTTTGGGCAAAAATATCGATATATTTTTTCAACATCTCTTGCATATTGACGGGTATTGCTTCAATTTCCTCCCGAATGAGGGCTTGGATATTTCTAGGTGGATCGGTCTCAAACATTTTGGTTTTTAAGCACACAAATAAAAAATATTCGTAGGTCGTAAAATCAGGAGAGCGAGTCCCGTCGGTCATGTTGAATAGATATATATATATATATATATATATATATATATATATATATATAACAGCTACTGCTGATGAAGCCCGAATCGAAAGTAAGCAATGAAAGAAAGGAACAAAAAAAATATATAAATAAAAAGCTAAAACTTGTAAAACTGCTTGAAGGTATTTATTTCTTTACTGTTGTTTCAGAGCCAAGAAGCAAAGAGCTGTCGAATTGTAAAAGATTTCTAAATCTCTTGTTTGGCCAGGTTCCCTCTACTCCAGAAAATAAGAGATCATAACTTTGTTTCCCTCACCGGAAAACCATATATGTTTCGAACTTAATGTTGGGAACCATAACCATGACCAGTAGAAAAATATGATCAGACGACATCCGTATAAAACTATAGGACAATTTTAGTTTGAGATGGAGAGGAAGTTTTAAGATCTATTAGGAGTTTTAAAATATCTTAATAAAATCACCTAAATGTAAAAAAAAAAAACTTAATCTCAAAATTTACAAGTAGTTAATGTAGTGAATGAATTAAAATCACGTCACTGTCCATGTTCAAATAACTATCCTATTTTTTCCATTTGTAGAATATCAATAACTTAAATTTCATCTTTACTTATTTAATAAACTAAATCTATCAAAACTATGGCAAAAGGGTCTTTCCACAACATTAAATAGGGAATGGATTAGTATATTAATATTATATTATATTTATTAATCTTTGACAAGCCGAACTTTAAATGCAGTAAATAGTTTGACGATCTTGAATAAATATCAAATTTATCAATTTATTTCTCCAGAATAGATTGAAGTTATTAATGAAAACATCAGAAATAGATACATATTAATTTTAGGAAGAGCTAATCTAGGAATGGTAACAAAAATTTGGAGGAACGACTCAAAGATTTGAGTTGTAATATATCGTTTATATATATATATGTCGTTCCTCCAAATTTTTGCTATATATATATATATATATATATATATATATATATATATATATATATATATATATATATATATATATATATATATATATAAAATAATATATACAAACATACATATATATGTTTATACATACATATATATATATGTGTGTGTGTGTGTGTGTGTGTGTGTGTGTGTGTGTGTGTGTGTGTGTGTGTGTGTGTGTATATATATATATATATATACACATTTATGGATAAACATATATATGTATGTTTGTATATATTATTTTCTGAGATTATTGCTACTAACTTCTATATAATTAATAACTGCAGTTTATGAAAATACCGACTTAGAAAACTAATTTGCTTTACTTAAAAATAGAATTTTTCGAATTAAGAAATTTAATTTTCTGTAATCCAGATCATTTTCGAAGTGATTATATACGAATATTTTCTATAAATACGAAAACAAAAAGCAAGAATTCAATTATATATAGGCATCATTTTTTCAATACTTTACCATTACACTATTAATACATGTTAGAAGGATATAAAAATAGTATGTAGCCCTCCTAGAAAACGCCTAAATATTAAACATTATAGTTATGTATTAAATTTAATTTATGCACGATATTATAATAGGCCAGTTAATCTGGGACTCGCGTTGGAAGTTTTTTTTTTATACTTTCAGAAAAAAATCGAGGTAACAAAGTTGAAATTCGTAATCACTACTCTTCAAAAACATAAATCAACAAGTTTTCAGAATTTCTCCAAAATTTTCCTCAATGACTAATTTAGACATTCCACCTTATAATTTCGACCCGCTTTTCCTCCAAAACGAAGCGTCAAAGTAAAAAAATTCTTGAGAATCGAAATTGTAAATCATTTACTCTTCTTTAATTTGGTATAGAATAAATATTAGAACTTGTTTGAATAATTCATGATTTCCAGGTATGAGCCAAAAAACCTTCATTAAAAACAAAATATTATTTTGCGTTTTTTTTTAATACTTCCGGGAAAAATTCGAGGTAAAAAAGTTAAAATTCTTAATCAGTACCCTGCAAAACATAAATGAACAATTTTTCAGAACTTCTCCAAAATTTTCCTCCGTGATCCCTTTTTAGTCTGAACTGGGGTTCTGATGTTTTTCGATTTTCAATTTTGATTCTCTTATCAAAACCAAATCCAAAATTTGAGGTACTCATTTTACGCATAATTTAATGTTCTCTAATTTATAATAGAATAAAATTTTCTCTACGGTAAGCCGTTTCAATATCATGGACCAACAACTGAAAAAAGTCCGAAAATGTAGGGATTTCCCTCTCCTTGGCTCACCACTTAAAATGGGAAAAGCTTAGGAAAGCTATTATCTGACGTCTAATATACAGATCAAAACCATTTTCAGCTTTCCAACACTTACTTTCGACCGCGGTGCCCGATAAGTCTAAATTAACTGGCCTATAATATTAAAGGACATGAAAATAAATTTATTTTATAAAACATATTCGAATTTTTCTATTAGGCTAAATAAACGTCTTCCAAGTAGGTCACGCTTCCTCACCATTTCTTTTGGGTGCACACGAGTAATTACATATATTTCAAGGCCAATAATTTGTCGTTTGAGAATAAAATCTGCGGGACGAGCCGTTTTTTTAAAAATAAGCGTTTCAAGGAAAATACGTTTGCGCATTCGTAAGCGAAAGTAGTGGGTTTAAATAGTAAAAATGATATAGGACCATCTGCGCTCCAATATCCAACTCTTCTTCCATTTAAGGGCAGATTGCAAGAACATTTTTCGAAATATAGGTGTGTCCAGGAAAATATATTTGCGAATGCATAAGCGAAACCATTCGAATTTGATAAAATATGCGGCCATCTAGGTTACAGACTCGCACAATCCCTGAAAATGTCATCGAAATCTGAGTGACGGTAGCTGATACTGATAATAGGCTGATACGGAACCAAATTTGTTTCTTGATGTAAAAAACGTAAAACGGGCCTGGAAATTTCCATTTTTTTTTTTCCTTCGCATGAATACAAAGCTTCCCTACCTTTGTTAGTGGGGAAGCTATATTGAATAACTAATTATTTAAATCAACGACATTCATAAAACGATTTTAGCTTATATGGCTCAGGTAAGAAATAAATAAATTAGATTTTTCTTCACTTTTTAAGATATCTTTTTTACTTGAACTGCGTTAGTATTCATAGATGAAAAATAAATAATTAAATAGCAATGAAACTATGCATCTAAACTTAACCGAAACGAATTGATTTTCAAAATCTTGTCTTGTTTGGTTATCATTTATATTGTAGTATAAATCAATCTCCTTCTACGCCCGTATAAGCATTCCATCTAAGGGAGTATAACAGGTCTATAAGTTTCCAACCACTTTTCTAGAATGAGGTTAAAATAGAGTCGGTGAAAACGCTTTCTGAAATAGTAGTCAACCATTTCTGATTACTGAAGAAAGCTGGGGTGTTGAGCCAAAACACTAAGCCATTTCGGGCTTACTCTTTTATTGTTCTTATCCATCAATCCAATGATCAATTACTGTACAATATAATGACTTTCTATAAAAACCAATTACCTTTTTTGTTATATTCGGAGGAACGAATCGAAAAAGAGTGATTTCGAAAAAAAAAAGAAGAGTTGAATGTTTATCAGGTTAACTTTACCATGCAGTTGAGGAAGATGAAAAAGTAATTGGTAGTATAGCGTCAACCTATGATCGTTCCTAACTTTTTTATTTAGATATTTGGAATTATGGTGGCACTCTACGTGAACTACACTATGCCTAGATTAATTCAAGAAAAAATAAATAAATAGATTATTAAAAGATAATTTATTATTAGGTTCGTTTTTTAATATTTAAAGTGACCCTGAGGTTAAACTGACATGTGAATTTTAAAAAGCAAAAATAACGGACCAAATATTTATTAATTTTTAATAAATATTGCGATACTTAATTTGTTTCAGATTTGGCAGTTGGCTTAATAAGCGTCTTAACAGACATTGTATGGAGGCTCACAATTGCCTGGCACGCTGGAAACATAGCCTGTAAAGTGATAAGATATTTACAGGTAAGTGATAATTAATAACTGTTTAAAAATATATTACTTTTTTTTCTAAAATGTCATATAAAATATTAGAAAATCATTTATTTTTTATATTTTTTTTTGTCAGGTTTTGGTTACATATGGATCAACATATGTGCTAGTGGCTCTGAGCATCGACAGATATGATGCAATAAAACATCCAATGAAATTCTCAGGCAGTTGTGAGTATTGGAATGTTAATGCACTCGTATATAAGTTATATAAGCTATGATCTAATAAAACATCAGATTTCAATTAAACAAATGAATATTACCAACTAAAATTTTAATAGGATTTTTAAAAATGGATATTTGCATCCCTTAATGTCATCCTCTTATCTGTTCGCTTCTTCCTTTTAGCGTTTATAATTTTTAAAAAAATGTTTTATTAATTACATTTTTAGAAATATAATTTTTTAATAATTCAATTTCATGAATTCTATAAAATAATCGGAGAATGCAATGCACATATTTTAACAGCATGAGGATAATCCCCAGAAAACCTGGCCAATTTAAAAACATTCTTGTGTTTCTCGTTAGGTCTCAACCTTCAAATGTCTAACAGAACATATTATCAATTGAACAACATGGTATTAATTATACCGGGGAGGAGGAGAATAAATCACTGTACAAATTTTGGAAAAAAATGTCCACTACTGCTAAATCTTTTGTTGGCTCATCAAATTCAATGCAGTCAACTTCTTGTCAAGCTATCAACAGCGATACTGGAGTTATTAACTCATCACATGATAGGCAACTTGTTGTTGACATGGATTCCAACGATCCTTCAGAAGAAGACATATCTTTTGTTTCAGATGTAATAGCTCCTCACGGCCTGTGGTAATTGACATCATGCTCATTCCTGAACCAGAAAATACATTTTCACCGATTTATGACCTGACTAATCTTGACCCAGGCAAAGCCATCACAGCAGGTGTTGAAAATATCTCCAATACCCTCAAATGTATTGGATGCTTCTAACGTTGGGACTGAAATTTCTTATCAAATTGGAGGAGCATCATTTCAATGTTACCCCAGCATCTCAAAAAGCAGAGGCAGATATGACAACATTAAGCTATCATCTGTCCCGAGTCCATTCCGAAAAGCCCTGAACTGGAGACCATCCAAGCGTACAACTACCTTTAAAACAAATTTTAACAACAGAGGGGCCGGTCCCAGGTGCCATTACTTCCAAGCTATGGTAAGAAACGTATATGAAAAAAAATTAATAAAAAGCTAGAACTTGAGGAGAGGAAACAAATAAAAATAAAACTGATAGAAAGAAGCTAGAAAGAGAAGAACTGAAGAGAAAAAGGAATGACAGACTTCCCAGGATTCAGAAGATGCAGAGCAGCATATATTTCTCACAAGAAGTGAATTAAAATTTGATAAAACTGAAGATAACATTATAATTCTGATTCAAGTGCGCAATGAAGTGGATTCTAACCTGAACAAAAATTAAGGACAAGACATTATGGTTATTAATTAAAATTGCTGTAATTGTTGTATTTATAGTTAAATAAAAAGTTTTAAAGTTTTCTGAGGCGTGTCCATTATTGGTAATTAGAATTTTAGGATGTCCATTACTAACGCAAAAAGTGGTTTATGTAAAGTGGAGATTAGACCTGCAAAACTGAATATTTTTTTAATTTTAAAGTATGGAACCTGAAAAGAACGGAGCAAAAAAGGTAAAAATTTCCTTAGCTATGTCCATCACTGTTGCGCTTTCCCTAATAGAAATTAAAATTAATTAAACTGTCTGAAGTATAATTTTAAAGTTGTAATATTTAAATGAAAGAAATATAAAAGACTCCAATTAAAAACAAAAAAATAATAGGAAGAATGTCAATAGTATAAATTAAAAATAATAAATAAAAGATGAAGTACTACAGAAAAACAACAAATTTATTTAGCGTTGCATATTAGTTTCAAATCTTAAACAAATGATTTAAAAATACAAATAGAAAAACCCTGCAAATTATTACACAATGGTTTATTATTTTCAAATAGTCGCATATCAAAAATACCTGATGTGTCCATTCCCACGACTTTCCTTATTCTACTTTTTGGAAGTTAATTAAATGATACGGTTTACCGATTTGTGGCTATAAGTACAATACAATGCTAATAAGCAACTTCAAAAACAATGCATCTATTGAGCACTTTCTTTTCTTCAACATTTGAACTAAAAAATAATTAATAACGGAATACCGGAAACGCGGGCTCTGCGGGTAGACTAGATACTGTGCAGATCTATTGACTGTCCGTTCGTCATTCTGGATCTAACACTATGCTGACCTCAATTAGGAATTTTCGGATTGCGTGATAGCATTTAGGCATCTATACCTGAGACCTATATGGAATTTCTTCCAAATGAGCCTTTTTAGTTTCAACAGAATATCGAATGGGTTTTCAAATGTTTACACGAGGTTAAATACAAGAGGCAATGGTTCAAGGCAACCGAGGGTCAACATTTTTCAAAGTTTTTTTAAGAATATTTTTATAAAAACATTTATTCTAGGCAAAGAATACTAAATGCTACAAAATTTTACAAGTTAAAAATTGTTTGCTATAGATGCGGTGGCCCCAGAAGCGCGACTATAGAATTTGTAACTTCACGCAGTAGCAATAGACCCTTCACGGGTTGTAGTGGTACAGTTTTTATATAGTATAGTATATACATTAGTATATAGTATACAGTGGGATGAAGTGATTCACATTCCGTTGGTAAGTTGTCAGTTTGTTCTGCAATTGATGAACTTAACAATACTTAACGTTATAATTATTTTTTCTACTGGTCGATGTTTTTCTGACGCATTATGATAAATTCTAACGACAAACCATTAATTACCAAACGGTTTTGTATTTTTAAACGGAAACCAAGGACTTGCACTTTAATCACCTGGAAAATTAAATCAGTGGAGGAATACCGAAAAATTTTTTTTAGGAAAGATATACTTTTTACTCTCTTATGTAGTTAAAGTGCACCAAAAACTTGGTGTAATTTTAAGACCCTTTAAATTGATGTAATTAAAATAGTTGAAACGCCAACCCTATGAAAGACGTAAACTACAAAAGTCAGACTATATAAATGTTCAAGGAGTTCGACCGAGTTGGCAGATTACCTGAGCGAGATAGCGGTTGAAAAATTCATTCCTTGAAATGAAACCTGGAAATAAAAATAGGAAGGTAAAGTCACTGGAGAATGTAACAGCCATAATTGTGTTCCAGACCTAACGAATAGCAATCACCGGGTCCCATTTCGAGAAAATAAATTAAAAATCTCACGACCCCTAAAATTTGAGAGAAAAAAAAAGAATAATTAAAAACTAATACCAAGTTATAACAAATAATTTTAATTGCACAACAAATTTAATGATTTTTTTTTATTTAGTGCACTAATGTAAATAGTATGTATTATCTTGGAGTAGTGTGTACCATCCACAATAATTTAGAATTGATCTTTTGAGCACTCTGGATGTAATTTGGTGCATAGTCTTTTTTGGTAAGCCCAATGATCGAAGGTCTCGAAAGGAATCTCGACACCATACTCCTCTTCAGGTCTAAATACAAGAGTAGACTTCAATCTCTGTGAACAGCTATTTTATGATCTATACTCTTGTATTTTTTAATAATGTTTTTGTGCCAGTGGGAGGTGCTGGGATTGTCACTGCTGATCTGGTCATCAAGTTTCAAATTTTTAACGCCTCCAGAAAACACTAGGCCTGGCTTCCTCCTTCTCTCACTGCATACGTCTTTTCCTTGACGAATTCGCACCCCTTTTTCCGGATAGCTTCTTCCATCCAACAGGTTAACGAAGGCACGATGCCGTTTTACTCTGCCTCCATAAGTAGTATGTCTGGATAACATGGATTGCAGTCTCGTTTGTCGGGTATCCTCCTCTGCATCTCGCCTCCATGTAGGCTCTCCGTCCGCGATAGATACTAACTCTCGTTGGTAGCGCACTTGTGCGGGTCTTCACTTTTTAAATGAAGTATCAACCAAAAGGATCGTAATCCGGTAGCCAGTGTGTAGAAGAGCAACATAGACCAGCTTCCTTATGAGGTTTTCCATCAATGCTCTAACCCAGCTTCTTTGCCCACAAACGCTTTTGCTCATCATTGCAGATATTTTCCGGGCTTAGTCCTTTAAATATAGGATTTAAATACCACGATACAGGATTCGTTTACCGATCTGGATCAAATAACAAATATGAGACGGTAATTCTGTTTTCATCAGATGCAACAATAGACAATCTTCTTTTATTTGAAGATGCTGTTCTTGAAACTGAATTGTATGAATCAGAAAATTATAGAAATCGTTGGATAAAAAGGTTGAAAGATCCGTTGTCAGAACAGAGTCGTTACTAATTTATTTTAGCCTATTAATGAAGCATCTGAATTAGTGGCATATTGAATGAAATACAATTTTTATAATTAATGCAAAGTTAAGGGATTGAGGTTTTTGTACTTATTTATTTTTTACTAATTAGGCCTTAACTTTAGAGCCTCCATATTTACACCACACGGAATCCTAGAAATCCTGAAGAACTAAAATAAAAATTCATCGAATATTAAACTTGACAGAGGGAACTGGTTTTATTTGCCAACGGCTTACCAACTGTTTTCCTTAGCTATAGAAGCCTATGTTTCCTTGAAACTCATTTTTAAATTAGTGAGGGAGCGAGGTATCTGACCAGGGACAAGCAATTAATTTAAATAATGGTCAATGAATTTATTCTATGACGAATTTGTTTTTCTTGTCTGAAAATACTGAGCTTGTTTTCACAACTAATTTATTTTTATAGCGATATTTTTGGTTTTCTGGCAGCTAAACAAAATCAAAGTTAAAAAATCAATTAATGGGGCATATGAGGGAGTGAGGATTTTAATGTTCAAAACATGTTTACATAGGTAAAATTATTATTAATATGAAAGCTGACTCCTGATAAAACAACTAAAGCATTGCTTTATCAAAATCAATGAAAACATTTCTGCTGGATGTATCGAAAAAGCACGATTTATCTGAAATTTCCCTTTTTTGGAGAATAGCACGTATATAATTTTTCATACGATTTTATAACAATGTTGTACACCTTTTATAAAACCTCTTAGATAACTCCGTTTGTTACAAAGTGTGTAGCCAACTTTTAAACAAATCAAATACTTGTTCGATTAAATTATTAAATGCATTTCAAAAAAGGTTTAAATTTATTTTCCATACTCCATATAGAAACAAAATCTTCCGCTTCCTGATTAAATAAATAAAAGAAAGACACGAATAAATAAAAATTTGCCCATTAAAATACAAACGTTAATAACAACCTGCTCAGTGAGTAAGAAACAGAATTTTCCGGTTTCAGTCAGTTGTTAAAACGTTTTTTTTTTCAATTAAATCAGTCGCGGATTGAATCTGGTCGGACCACCATCGTGCACACCCAACCCAACATTGATAATGAGGGTAACTGATGATTTTTTGTCCATTCTAATCCCGAAATCGGTTATTGCGCTGTAAGTTTTTTTCCTTTTTACGTTTTTTAGAGATTCGTAGGATCAATACTATTAAATATTAAATATGCTGAAAACATGCATGTCAGACTTAACAGAGCGAAATAAAACTTTACTGGCTAGTTTTGATAATGATAAATGCGATTCTCAATTCAAGTATACACCCTTCACAATCATCCACTTTTCTTTAAAACCATGTCGGTGACATTACTGCTTGATCTAGCGCATAGAACAAAAAAATTAATGAGAAGGTGGGCGTAAATGGTGTAGGTCTTGTCCCTGGGTAAAATTTAATAACGTCGAAATTTCTATATTAGAAGAAACTAGGTATTTAGGTTTTTACCTGCACAACAGACTGGAGAACCTACATTATTATTATTATTTATGAAGGCAATCCACAACAAGGTGATATCTATCACCTATATATATATATATATATATATATAGATAGATATATTAGATATATATCTGGAGATATATATATATATATATATATATATATATATATATATATATATATATATATATATATAAAACATAAAACCAACAAATAACACGTAAAACCTACTTTACATAAGAACTTAAAGGAGAACTAAACAAACGATATAGCCTTTTGTCGATTTTACTTTACTGTCGTTCCAATTAATTCGCTATCCTGAAATGAGACGCTGCCTAAGCTAATAACGACTTCGGTTATAGTAAAGCAATTTGCAAATCGCAAAGTTCATTTGATGGAAAGGTTTTTATTTTTATTTTTTTAAATAATAAGTGGTCTAAAGCTAGGGTGGTGCATATTAGAAAACTAATAGATGCGAGAGTAGTTTCCAAAGACAAACGAGGTGGTGACAGTCTTGCTAAAAAAGGCTTTATAGAAAACCCGTAGTGTAAGGAATTACATTATAGTAGCAACAGGACAAAGAGCGTTGCTGCACAATTAAGTGTACACAAAATATACTTGGAAACAGTTTTGAAGATTTACACGTAGGTATGTTTTGGCATTTTTGTTTACTGCACTTTCGTCAATCAATGCGCACTTTTAAAGCATGATTTTTTCACTATGCAGGCCAAAGAAAAACTTTAATCGTATATTTGAATGCATTCATGTAGAAAAAATGAAAATTGATGCTATAAAAGGTGATACGCTTTCGATCTCCAACGGGTGCATCTCATCGCAAAAACTCCTACAGAAACTCCACATAGTAGGCAAACATTTTAAGCTTTCTGGTATATATTTTCGTTTAAAAAAAAAGTTCACTTTTCAGAGGAAATATCTATATAAAAATAAATACATTACTATGATTACTCTGTGTAATTTTGAAGCAAATAATGTTTTGTTTTTTTTTTAATCAAATTTTTTAAATCTAGCATTTTCATTTTTCTTCAAAAACATTAACGCAATTTGGATTTACAGAAGCATTTTTGTTATAATTTCTAAGCTAGAATAGGTTATTTAGTACTTTCAACCTTCATTTTTTTTATCTAATACAATATTTTTTTTACGTAAATCTGGTCGTTTCTCAGTTGTTTTTTATCTAAATTGGAAACTCTATTCTTTGCTACTAAAACGACAAATCCGAATTATTGCAAGTAATTTCTCCAGATGTATGGAAGGTAAAAAAAATCGCAATTTCTACTGATTATATTGACTCCAAGATGTATAATATTGACTTGATCGAAATGTACAGAATTCTAGAAATGTTTTTTGACTGTTCTGAAATTTTGTAAAAGACAGATTTACACGTTTAGAAGAAAGCTCCTCAACCTTCATTTGTATATTTTAAAACTTTGTTCAGTTGACTTACCGTTTATTATTGTTAACCATCATCCATTAAAAACATTTTGAACCAACAATTGAAGATCATTCAACGAAATTGACTTTTCTACATTCCTATTTTAAAAATGTATAATCAGGGCCACCCATAGAAATGTCGGGTCCCGCGACAGGTTTTAGCTTGGGCCTACAAAAGCTAATACCCCAGCTGAGTATTGAATTGGGCTGTTACTTAAGTTCTAACTGTCGATATCATCAACAAATTATTACTTAAAATCATCAATAAAAAAAGACATTCTTAAAAAATTGCAATGAGACCTACCGGACATCCAGGTCCCAACGAGGGTCGGGCCCCTCCCTCCCCTCCAAAGTTGTCGAACATTTGGGTCTCCTGGACAGAATAATAATAATCTCTGTGCATAGCAGAAACCCAGTCTATGCCTCTTGGTGAGGGAATTACTTACAGACCGATTCACCTTAATAGCTGATCTAACCAAACACTAAGCTGCTTAAGTAGCTAGGGTATTATATTTTACATCCCTGCATTGAGAAATTATAATCAATTATGTGTCCGAATAAGTTAATAAAGCAAACATACTAAAAATGAGCAATACATTAATTTCGTGTTTTAATTTCTGCATTATCAATTTTAAAAATACAAACAAAATCAGTGGATTTCTAATAAAAATTTTAAATTTCTTTTAATGATTCTGGATTTCAAAATACAATTTAAGTATACAGTTTTCGATTTTATTAAATATTTACAGTATGAAACAAGAAGGCGGTGAGTTAATTTATAATTATTAATTGTAATTAAAATATTACGAGGATATTAAAAATAATTCAGGTAAGAGTAACATCAGGACTATTCTTGTTTATTGTGGTTCAACTCCAACCTCACCAGTTAATGACAAACATTTTTAAGTACGATTATGGGATAGCTTATGATATTTTTTATTTTTTATAAGGCTACATTCATCGACATGGGTTTCTGTCTTAACCTACAAGTCACATAATATTTTTAGGTAATTCTATACAAAAGACTTCTCTATAAGCATTATTACTGATATATTTCAAAGTCGGCGAGGGCATTTAAATCCAGCCATTATTCACATACATAGATTAAACAATATTTGTATACATCAACCACAATAATTGTGTGTATTGAATAATTCATGATATGTTATTCTGAAATGGTGTGAATGAAACATAAACAATTTCGTTAAAATTCTATTAAGGCTAACTCGAATTTTATTTAGGCATGAGTATTGTGTCGTACAGACCCTCGCATACGCTAGAGTTTATTTGAAAGAGCTTTGACGGAATTGATGACAGTGATGTATCCGAATTGAGTACCAAAAAAATTAATGAGATACCGAAGAGTGTAAATTGAGTCCCCTGTACCTGGGAATTGGGTTGGACTTTTTTCAGGTATTGGGTTCGGCTTATCAGCGTTACCTAAGGACATCGTGAGGAGTTAGGTCGTTTTGAAAATATTTCGTGCGTCCAGTTAGTGAATTTTGTATATATTTATATGAAGGTTTTTTTAAAGTGCTGAAACCAAATCTGACGCCAGTTTTGAATAAAAAGATTTCGTTATTACACTTCATTCCGTAAAAGAATACTTTTTCATTACCAATAATTTAATGGACACTTAGAATCAATCTAAAATTGAATTATTTCGTTTTAAAATATTGTGTCATTCTAAAATTTACTATCTCTGGATCACAAATAATCTTTTTATATTATTTATAAACTTTGAACACGGTCTTAAGTATCCAAATTAAATTCAATTTACTATAATATCCCATGTAAAGCTGGATTCTTAACCATGCATATATTATAATATAAAAAACATTATTTATGATCAAGAAATAGTATATTTTAATTTTAAAAATTATACAAGTAAATAAATATATATTTACTCTATAGTAATACTGTTTTGATTAAATATAATTCAAAAGAGCTATCAGAACGCTGCACAATTAATTATATCATTTCAATAAATTAATACCCTCTACTTAAGATTACTTTTTTTACTAGGATTATGGTTATAAAGATGGTGTAAAAATATAATATTTACTACGTTTTTTTATTGTAACATATACATGGTTAAGAACCCAGTCTTGCTAGGGATGTCATAGTATATTGAATTTAATTTGAATATTTAAGATCTTGTTAAAGTTTAAACAAAACATTTTTTAAAGCGATCTGAAGGATCCATTGAATTACGGTCTAACTTCTGCATATCGAAAGTCCCTATATATCGAACTTTTTTTAGGAACCTTGAATTTTTATTAGAAAAAATATTCTGTATATCGAATTCTGTATATCGAACAAAAATTCCAATTTAAAAAAATACAAAATGTGATTGTCTTAAAAAAGAGACCTTAGTCTACATACATAATAATGGGTAATAATTAAATAAGAAAATAAAATGTTTGACTGGTTTGCAAAGCAGTGGAAATTCATGGAAGGTCTTGTTTCAGAAAAAGCACAGGATAACCTAAATTCTCTGAATCTCTTTCCTAGCACAGAGTGAAATTTTTATTTTAAATTCAGTTTAACTTTGCCTCTCTTGTTGTGAGCATTGCTACTAAACATGACTTCGGTGATGAATTAGACATAAATAGACATTAGAAGCTATCTTGCGCGAAAACAAAAATAAATGATTTTTTTGTATATTTGCATATTTTTACTACATGCCTTATTTAAAAAATCTGCAATCACAGTGTAATTTGTACAATTTTTCAAATAAGTGCAATTGATCGTTCAGTTTTGTTTTTCTGTTACCCTAAAAAATTGCCATTATTGCTTCCCAAAAATTGCCTTTGTTAATTTTTTTGCCCTAAAGAATAGCTGTAATTGTGTTTAGCCTGAAAAGGGTGAAAAATTGCAATGTTTCTATATTTCGAAATTTCCATTAATCTCTCTATGTTCTAAACATAGAGGTTCGACTGTATATACAATGAGTATTCTTCTACAGAGTGAATTATATTAACACGTAATATTTATTTGTAATTACTGTTAGTTGTAATTTATATTTATTTCTCTTCATATGCTTAATCTTTCGTCTATAAGTTTCAAATTGTCTGATTAAAATTGTTAAACACAATACAGTATTTTACTTATGTAATTTTTATTTGTTATTCTTTGTTAAATAAAATCTATCCTATGCTACTGGCGTGCTATGCACCCCTTAATTGCTGCTTGATATTGATATCGTGGGCGTTCAAGAAAAATTGTAAAAAAATCACAGTACAACTCTTCACGTAGCAAACCATTTTCACCATACAATGGTTTACGGCTGTACTGGCTGTGGTTTCATTCAAAATGCACTTAGTCCTTGTATGTCGTTTTTCCACCAGACAGAAAACATTTATCAGACATAATTCATTAATTGGACTTACTGACTTATGCTAACTTAGTGAGTTACGCACAAAATATATGGGAAATTACCCAGCAGGCATCATGGTGTCTCTGGGTAACGCTGATAAGGCGGGCCCGATACCTGAAAAAAGATATTGGGTCCGGGACTCAATTTACCCCGTATCGAAAACTTACTGGGACTCAGTACCTTTTTTGGCATTTGGGACTCAATTTGGACTCTCCCGATGACAGAATAGACCTACTAAGAGAGTTGTCGAAGTATTTTATCTAATATGTAAACATTATAAAACCTTCTCTGGCACTGCACTTGTTGCATATTTATTTCACTCTGGCTGAAAGTGATACCAGAGTACATTCTGTAGTGCGGAGTTTTTTTCTTTATTTCTTATTATTCACATTAATATTAGAATATTACGATTAACATATTTTTCTTTATACTTTATGTTTTTCATCTTACTGTTTGTTAACTTTTTTATTATTAATGGTATTGCCACTGTTGTTACATCTATTATCTTGTTTTTTTTTTAATTCCTGATGATGGCCTGAAACTTAGGCCGAAACGTCAGCACACATTATAATAAGTTTTTTCTTAATTGTTTGATTATTAATTGATCGCACCCCAACCAAAATTCTCCTACACACATTTTTCACGGTCAACAATACTCTCACCAAAATTAAATTTCTTTGTTTTGTTTTTCTATTATTTCATTTTTTTCCCTAATTTCGTTTTTTGTAATGCCAATGGTTGAAGAGAATGAGGAAATGGAAGATTTGACTTATCTTAAATCTCACAAACAACAAAAAACAAGAAAGGCAAGAACTATTTTTCCTCTTGGTCTAAAGAGAAGCCAATGTCAGTTAATTTACCTATGCGAAACATATCCAGTTCTATGGGACATAACTATTAAGGAATATAGGTATGTTTACAAAAAAAATTTGAGTCATGGATGACATAGCAAGTGAAAAGGTGGAAGGATCCTCAGGATAATAAAACGAAATGGCAAAACCTAAAATGGTGATTTAAAGTGGCATCGAAAAAAATTACTACAAAAAGTGGTCACAGAGCTGGAGAAAATTTCGTTAGTCGTTGAGAATATTTCAATGCAATGAAATTAAAAAAAAAAAGGAGTTTGTGTTGAAAGAATTAAAATCGAGGGCGGGTATAATACCTGATGCTAAAAAAACGTTGTCATATCACGTTCTGGAGAAATGGCACACTTCATGCAAGAAGTATTAAATATAAGTAGATACTATGCAAGTAGGAGCCGAAATTTCAGATTATAAATAAACATCATGTTTTTAAAAAGATTTTTTTTTTTTTTTTTTTATCACTTCAAATATATTTCTATAAAAGTTTCCATTATAACGCTTGACTTACAAATTTATGAAACAATCGCTCAAAATTAAAAAAAAAATCATATATATTTTTAAAAAATAAAGTTTATGATCAGAAATTTCGCCTCCACCGAATGAATTTATAAAACTGCGTTAATAATTTTTCCATACGGCCTAATTCCTGTTCTTGAACTGAACATCTTTAAATTAAGATGATTTATTCACAAACAAATAATAAGAACTGTTCCTTAGAGGCTCAAACATAAAATGAGACCAAGATACAAACATTGAAATAAATGTCCTGGATAAGCTGTTGCCATTTATTTATACTCTCGGATCTTTTGTCTAGTTCTTTTAAATCTGTACGTCAGAGGTGAATTGTCATAACATTTTCAAATTTTCACAAGAAAATAGCATGGCATGGCAGAGGTCTGAGGTCAGAGCTTTGTCAAAAAAAAATCCAGTGTGTACAAATATTGTAACATCCATGGTAATGTCCATGATAATTAGGGATGCTCAATAGATTTAAGCGGAACATTATAAAGTTATTATTAGGTTTAGGACCAATTATTTTATTTATTCTGTTTTAATTGAAAATATTATTGGTGATATATGATAATCAGCTTCACAGATGGCAAGGATAAAAATATACATTATTTCAAATTTCTCCAATTTTTAGTTTTTGAGTAATAAATATAAAAAACAAAACAAAAATCGACTGTTTTTTCCACAGGTTTTGAATCAATTAAAAGTTTATAGCTCTAAAACTATATACTCTAGAAAACTCAATATATCGTCATCTTATTCAAAATTACATGGGCTTTAATTTTATATGAATCTTGACTTAACCAAATCACTCTTAAAATATTTAAACATTTTCAAAAAATTATTTATTCAAAAACCCAAAATCGAAATTATTAATTTTTTTGAAAAAATATACGTTACCTACACATAAATGTTATGGACAAAATTCAAGATGGGGTTTTTGAGGGTTCTATCATAAAAAAAAGTATATATATATATATATATATATATATATATATATATATATATATATATATATAAATATCTCAACGGGATCATGTAAAAAGAAAAAGCTTTGTGGAAGCTCATTCACCAATTAATGGCTTAGGAATGATGTCGGGTATGGTGAATAACTTAAAAGTGCATTTTGTATAATGATTTTTAGCAAAGCAAATTAATTTTTTTTTAAATATAACATCCACACCAACCCTCTTTGTCGATTTTGGTTTCTTTAAAAATTTATAAATTAAAAACTAACAATGGAAAAAACTGATACTTTGAATTTTCAATTATATTTATGCTTGAAACATGAATACTAAGTTTCACTCATGTTAAAAAAACTCGAGTCTAAAATTATATTTGTATTGGTTGATTTTGTGCGGAATAACCAATGTGAATAGATTCGAGTAAAAAGAAAAAAAATTAAATTTTTTTTAGTATCCTGCAATTCCTTATTTATTAATTCTCTTTGGCTTTTAGTATATACTTTAATTTTATTATTGTACTAGTTGCACACATAATTGTAAGGTAGAATACACGTTATTGAACAGCTTCCAACTCTTGGTGCTGTAATGCCAAACTTACACCAGACACAAGTTTTAATGTACTAAATATTAAGGTTTTATTGGTAAGTAGATTGCATCATGTTTTTTAAGAAATATGTTTAACATAAAAACAAGAAATTCCTTAAAGATTTTCTCTATAGTTTTCATTTTAATCTGATGAGGATAATAAGCTGACTAAATTAAATGCTGATTTGAAAATAGCATTAAAAATTAGGCGTCATTATTTGGCTTATAAGCAGCTGATGGAGTAATGACCGATATCAATTAGAAAATTCAGGTGGATCTATTAACCTTGGCAAATGGCTGAAGAAAATTATTCAAGCAGGGCGGCTATCAATCCACTCATTATACGACTGATTACACTCAAGATATTTCTTTCTGGCATTCAGTGTTTATTTTTATTTAAAGGCAGAAGTTGGTCGGGGGGTGCGGTCAAAGAAATAGACTACTATAATGTGAACTTATATAATTGTGCCTACGTTTCGGCCTAAGTTTTAGGCCATCTTCAGGGCAGCGAGGCGTGTGGTCAAGCGCCAACTGAATATTAATGCTTATTAGTGTATAATATTAGTGTTTATGTATAATATTAGTGTTTATTTTTGTTTTATATAAATGTTTAATTTTTATTTTTAAAACTTCATGAAAAACTACTTTTAAAAAAGTCGCTATATTGACTTGAAAAAATCGTTAAAAACAATTGGGACTTTCAAAACCAGTCAAGTCCATTAATTTTCCAATTTTTATTTTTTTAATGTTTAACAATTTTTCTATTTCATTATCATGCAGTGAAATGATTTCTTCCAAAAGCAGGTAACTTACAAAGAAAATTGCCCTATAAAAATGTGGAGCACTCTTCAGAGCGCTCTATTAGAACGCAGCAAGTATTCATTCTCGGCATTTTTGATATTGGGATATATTTATGTTGAGTATTTTTTTATCAGTCGGGTTTCATGAAAAGGGTTATATCAATGTTTCTTCCACGCAATGAGGATGCTAGTTTGTGTTTGAGGTATCGAACACCATTCACATTCCAAACAAGAGTGGATAAAAAAAGCAAGGCATAAATGGAAAAATAAGTGCCATTTATGGATTTTTTTTTTTGAAGTTCTGTACAAGGGATATGAGAGGAGTGTCGAGGGATCTAACCTCGGATAGGAATGATGGTCAATAGACTCGTTAGATGAATAGCATTGGGAGGAGGAGAGGTATACGTTATTAAAGTTTCCATATTTTAATGAAAAAATATAAACTGAGCCACCAAACAAACATACCCTAAATAATTCGAAAGAATGCATATGTATTAACCATTTGGGGTTTAACTTATAAAACTAACTAAAGTAAACATAAAATAATTCAAAACTTCTGAATGAGGATCATCAATAATTACAAAAATAATATTTATGTACCACAACTTGCCACTTCCTACAATACTAAACACTGGAAGTGTTCAATGTATACTATATCAAATGTATTAAATAATAGTTATACTATAGTTATTTTATATAGTAATAATATTTTTAATTTGTTTATCTGTTAAGATAATCGTAAAATTAAGAAAAAAAAATAATAATGGTATTTGGTATGTAAAATTTGACATTTAAATATATCTCCTTCGAGATAAGACACACAGAGTAAAGGATTTTGTCTAGTAAATATATCGATTTCTGAGTTTTTAGATAATTAAAAATAAGATATTGGAAAAAATATTTAATCACCAGAAATTGCTTATTTCCTCTATTACTATTATTATCCTTGGTTCTATTATTACACGGAATCCTATTTAGACTAACACAAGAAAAAAATATTTTTCTCAGGAGCACTGACAAAAAAGATTTACGGAATTTGCTCTTGATCACATTACATTAATCACGTGATTAAATGATGTTTATTATAATTTATGCATTCCACGTAGTCAGCTTTTATTCTTTTGTATTTTTAACTTTCTTTGTTCATAATTAAAGTCCTAGGTATAGGAAATAGCCTTAGGTGTGTTTATTTTTAAATACAAAACGTACCAGATCTGTTCGCGAGCGTCATGGAATGATATTCTGGTCATGCAGTTACAGCCATAGATCAGGAAAAACAGAATTCGAAGGTTGTAGAATAAATGATAGTCGCATTCCTTGCATTGCTATGCCACCAGGATCTTTCATTTCCAATTACAACATGGAATATAAGAATTCGGTGGTCCTCCTTTCTTTCGAGGTTCCTCCTGACTTCTCCAGAGGTTCTACCTCAGCCATGCTGAAACAAATAAGTCTTGAACTATCCGAAACTTTATATGATTGAGTTCTATAATCGGAGGTAGGCTCAACACCCGAGCATTTGTTGAGTATTAGTGAGAATGGCCTTTTTCGGGATGGTTTTGTCCGAAGATTTAATTTAGATTGCCTTACTCTCTATTGAAAAAAATCAAAACTTTCATCTCGGTGTATTACTTTGTTTAAAGCAATTTTCACCCTAATCCGAATCCTTATTGAGAACTTATTCATTTGTAATATAACCCAAATATTATGGACAAGAATAGTAGATAATAAACACTTGAACATGCAAGAATAGAGCGTCATTGTCCCCACAGAATAACTTTTTATAGCTTTATATTCAATTGTGGTATGGAGGAGGAAACCCGATTTTTTGAAAAATGGTAGTTAAAATTTGTTATTTATGCAAAAATATCCCTTATATTGCAACCAGATTGCGGTATCAATAAAATTCATTCCCAAATCATGTTGGATCAAAAAGGTTGTATGAAATTAATAAAAGAAATAAAAGGCAGAAAACGTCACAACTAAAATAAACAGTCGAAATTAAATGTGAATTTGGTCTATTTGAAATCAAAAGACATTAGCATGATTAATTGATTTATTAATTTAAAAATAAAAATAGATGATAAATAGATGAAGCGGTTTCATATTCATACCTCAATATTTAATGTACCCTATTATATGAATTATTTGCATAATCAATTATTAAAATATCTTATCAGCAACAAAACACGAGCAAAAATTTTATGTGTTAAGGATTTCCTAACTGAAGGAAATGATAAGTTTAATAAAAAATCTAACAAAATTCTTCCATCAGTCAACTTGTGACTTCAGGAGTATCTCAGCAAAGGGGGAAGGTATTTGAAAATTAAATGTTAGTTTTATTGTATAAGTTCAATAAAAAAAAAAGTGAGTGCCATCACCTAATTATTAATAAGACGAATCAACGAAAATAATAATAATATGATAAACCTCTTAAAAATGTAAACCTCCAGAAAAAAAGGAGAATTTTAAGACAATGAAAATATCAAAAGAAAAATAATTTAAGAAAGTTATAAATCATGTTATTGAACATAAAATAATTATTTCTTAAAATCTATAAAGAAATCGTATGTTGACAGGGAGAAGAGCCAAGCTTCTAGTCATCATCGCCTGGGCTGTCAGTGCCGTATTTTCTTTACCTATCTTGGTGCTCTACGAAGAAAAACTTGTTCAAGGTAATTAAACAATTTGTTGATTTCTATCAAATTCCTATATCATAGAATATTTTTCTATGAAATATTAGAAAATATTTTTTGAATGTAATGAAACATATATCTATGTTTCATTACATTCAAAAAATATTTTCTAGTTCAAAAAAATTGAAATATATTTATTATTAAAGATGTTGAAATTCAGGGAGAGAATAGCTATATTTAAAATATTTATTAATTGCCAAGATTTCAAATTTGTATTAAAGTTGTTCAGACAATGAAGAAATTTCAGAGGAATCTGTTTTGCGATCCCTTCGTAATAATAAGTAAATTCTTTAGAAACCAACTAGAATATGAATTGAAAGTTTTAGATGGCATATGTGGATTTACATCAGAAAAATTATCAAGCTGTTATTATTTCATAGAATCATTAGATATTGAAACTCCCAAAAAATTTCTACCTTCAAATATAAAACATTTTTGTTTTCACAATGATAATTTAAAGAATCATTGATGCTTTCAGGGCAGCTGCAGTGCTGGATCGAGCTACCGTACCAATGGCAGTGGCAGGTCTACATGACAGTCATCTCTATAGCATTATTCTTCATACCCGCTATAATTATAACAGCCTGCTACACAGTTATAGTGTCTACCATCTGGAGGAAGGGGAGCACTATCATAGTCATCAAGAGGTCTTACAAAGGCATGTTTTTTTTTACGTTTTAATATACAGCATAATATTTTTTTTTTTGTAATTTTGTGATTTACATTTAATCACTTTCGGAAAATATTGTTACAAAATATCATAATTACTTCTCTTTTCATTTTTTCCCGAGAAAAAAAAAATGCACTTCTTCTTCTTCGATCTTCCCATTCAAATGGCCAAGTCAGGGAATGACAGAATAAAGTCGGCGGTACTCCTGAGATCCTCCAGGTCGCCGTACAGCTTGGTCACCAAGTCAGTAGGTTGAGGCCACCTCTGCCTCCGTTGCTCCTCCATAGTTATGCTTGACTGTAGAATATGCTCTGTAGTCTGTTCGCCTCTTCCACATTCACACAAAGGAGTTGGGCCAATTTTAAATTTTTTGTGGAGATGAGAGTTGAGCCGATTATGACCAGTTCTGAGACGGAAAATTAAAACCTGTTCTTTTCTGGAAAGCAAGTAGTAAGGATCCTGGGGTTTAAAGTCTGGATGTTGATTGTTCCACCTCTGCTGAATTGATGCTTTATTTATAGTTTGAACTTCCTCCAGTCGAGGTATGGAGGTGATCTGAGGAAGTTTGGAACCTTCCTTGTCAAGTTTATCAGCCAGCTCGTTTCCTTGTATTCCACAGTGCCCAGGAATCCAGTGACTTGTTCATATACAGTTGTAAGGCGTTCCAACTCAGAGGCAAGCAATATCAGCCCCGCATTCCATTTGGACTTCAGTTTCAAAAGAACTGCTGCTGCATCGGTCAGAAAAACAATTTTTGATTTCTGGCTTCTCTTGAGGTCTATTAGAATTCTCGTGGCCTCCAGTAACGAATCTTGCTCGGCTCTGTAGTTTGTAGAGCTGAACCCCGTAGGAATCGCCTTCTCAAGCACATGACCATTTGGAAATTCCATGTGAATGGAATGGAAAAATGCACTAAAATCCAAGAAATTCACCGTTCACTAACCAATAATCAATCACCAAAGTGAACCCTAATTATCATTACCAAATTTTCAGGTTCTGCAAAAAACTATTGTTATATCAAAACCAATTAGAAAAATCTTCATTTCTAGCACACATTTCCGAAAATCGTTGATTATATTAGTAGAAATTAAACAGAATTTAAATTTTAAGTAAGCCGCGATTTCCATAAAAATCGTTCAGGATTCACTTTGGAAAGAAACGACTCGTATTTAAAATGCACTATCATCTTTCTATAAACAGAATTTGTATGTTTATGGTTTTTCTCTGATGTGAAATTGCATAGAAGTTAGTAATACTGCAGTTATCACGAAGTCCATTCATACCCCTTAAAGTTATCTTGTTTAATCCGAAAGAGCTTTGTTGGTCCAGATAGCCGATCAAAGCACACATAATATGTGTATACCATATACCATACATAATGTGTGTATACTATATAAACTCCCTATAAATTACATCTTCATGTGGTCGTACGCACAAACATAAATTCCAAACAGTTTTTAGGTAAAATACAAATTCAACCCTTTCTCTTCGAAAAATAATCTCTACGGTTATTTCAGCTCTCAAAGCGATTCCAATATTCAAACCTAAAATTCAGAATCCCTCTTGGAACCTGCAGCCACGTGAAACAATACTATTTCTCATATTTCTAAAAATAATAACACCTCTTCTCAGTATAAAGTACTTTCTTTCGGCTCCTTGAATACATTACAGAGCATTTTTTAATTTTTGAATACCGATTTACCCAAATCTGAAAACACAACGGCTTCGCCTTTTGTAAACTGTTGTTCAACGCATAAATTTAAATTATTCAGGTTCATATCAGGATTTCCTTTAGGAGAATCCGACAGTAACTATTCAGTATGGAGGGATGACGTGCTAATGACGGTATGATGGTCCTCTATAAGAGAATAAAAAGAAAAAGATCGAAAAAACTTCAGTGGTTCCATCCTCTGATCTTGAAAAAAAAAAGAATACGGGTCGTTCTAAACACTCATAATCAAGAAGAATCGAGGAGAAATCACAACAAATTTTTTAACTACTTTTGCATGTCAACACCACCTTTTGACGAATTAATTACTTCATGATTTTTTTATATGATGCAAGAGATGTTTTGGGCAACTTCCTTCTACGCTTTAAATGCTCCATTTACATCTAAAAACAAGTTTTTTATCGAAAATTCCTGGTCTTGCTTGCACTAGTCAAATGAGCAAGTAAACATGGACATCATTACACATTAAATTAGCACCGACGATCAAGCCGGTTCTGAGACGTACAACTGTGGAAGGCTTAAGACTATTTTAGCAATGCTAAGAGAAATGTCAATATGGGATTCAGAAATAGAGGTCATAGAAGAAAAATATCTAAACAAATAAAAACACAGGTAGTAATTAAAGAAATATGACGATTTAAAAATGATCACTGTATAAAAATAAAATAGAACAACTTGAAGATGGACAAAAGAGATAGAAACGTTGTTGAAACTGAGTTTTTATGAAAAATAAAGAAAATTCATTTTTTAAATAGAGTGTTTTAAATTTGTTTTCCTGAAATATAATATTTGTTATAACAAAGAGAAGCCTATTGAATCAATATAAAAGCACCGCACAGATATGGTAACGACTATATCTATGGCTATATTTATTTCTCGTTTCAATCTTTTAACGGGATAAAAATAATGATACAAGTACATTTATAACTACAAATACAAAACAGAAATAAAAAATTGCTACCATCAACTAATTATGTCGAAGCTAGTCCTATCAGAATTATTCAATTATTAACAAACATTGATGGAAAAGTGGTACCAATTTTGTCATAAAAAAGTTCTGATTCATTAGATATGTAGCAAGGAAAACTGACAAACGAATAGGGTCGAATCAGAACAAAAATAGCACCATTAAAAAGGAGACCATTATACCTTGAATACGTCAAAGATCTGGAGTGAAAGAATCGGCATTATTAACAAAAGATTGGTGGGACCCAACAATAGCTTAAAGGTGGAGGGTTTCTTTCTCTTAAGGCTATTAAAAGCCGTCTAGGCCAAATGCACCGGTGGAATAGATGACTGATTATTAACTAGGAAGCGTGACATTGAAAAATATTTTTTTATTTATTTTTTTTTTTTTAACAATATAAGGTGAACTGTGAGCTATATCATAGGAAAAATGATCAAGATTCAGTCAACATGTTTTTTTTATTACAACTCTATAACAATATCAGCAATAAAAAAAAATCTTAACTTTATCCTGATTATTTATTCCATTCTTTTTTATTTTGGACTTTTCACTGATACCCATGACGAAATCACACTCCTGTGCTTTCTATGCTCAGGCCTTACTTAATATGGGCTAAAATTCACATTTAAATCTTTAATTGTAAATGAATAGGTTTAAATCCAAAGAAAGTTTTATTTTCGTAAATCGTGAAAAAGTAAATATGTCAAGAACATTATTATTTTTTAATTGTTTAAGTTATTTAAATTTTGACTTCATATCATGTAATATAATTTATTTTTTACTTATTCCTTAAATATGTGCCTTTATCTTGCAACATTATTTTTTTAAATGTACAATTTAATGTATTTCAACTCTGAAATCCATCGTAATATCGCATAATCATTTTTGACGGAAAGGCAATGAAGCCAAACAATAATTAGTTATGAGTTATGTTGTAGACAGTATTTTAATTTATATTTACTAGTCGTTGTTCCAAACCCTAATATTCTCAAACTTTATTAGAGATATATTTTTTTTAATAATTTCAATTTAATAAATTAAGTACATATATTTTTTATATATTTTGTCTACCCAATTTTTCCCGAATGCCAAAAATACATAGACCGTGGGTAATCGATAGAGTGGATTATGAGGCATATATATATATATATATATATATATATATATATATATATATATATTAATTATCTGGGGTTTAGTCAATACAGCATAAAAAATAATTTTAATAAGTTTTTTTATTTTTTACTAAAAGCAGACATTTCGGTCCAAACTTAAACCCAATATATCAAATTTTCTGTGACATATTGGATAATGCACATTGCTCTGCAGTTTATGTGATCCAAAACGTCGGCTTAAAGCAAACAAAAAAAATTATTGATGTTTTTTACAACACAATTACAGACACCCATATTAATATTTCATCATCTTACATGAAAAATACGATAGGCAAGAGAAAGGATTAATCAGCACTTATTTTTGGTCATACTAGTAGGGGAGATATTTTTCATACAGATATGAGATAATTTTATTTCATAATTTTACAGACCACTATAACTTATGGATCATACAACTAATTTTCACTTGAAGGTATAATTGGACTCTATTCCATACCTAAACTCTTGGGCTAAAGCTTTTTGTACCTCTTATAGAATATATTATTTCCTTGTAATAAAGTTCTTTATTTAATTATTCTTTATTTTATTATCGTTTCGCTTTACACCGTTTCGCTTTCAAGAAAATGTATTAAAGCTGTCAGCTGTGTATTATATAATGGAATTTACATTTATATAACTAAAATAAATGATATCCTCACTAGGGATGCCGTGAAATTCCTTAAAGGAAAATACGGATGTGTACTAAATCATAAATAAAAAGGGCTCATTAGTCTAGAGATAAATTAATTAATAAATTAAAATGGAAGTCATTGATTGTTGATACTTATTTAATTTCATCAATTACCATAAACTTGCGGGTGACTTTAAGACTGACGGGGTTAATTTAGGTCCTAAAGTTTAGGACAATCGGGATTTCTAATTATAAATATTTATGCGGACTTTTTGTTATCGTCTTTCGTTAAGTTTCCTATTTTAGTTTGTTTGTAACACCACTGAAGCCCACCAAATTCAGGTCAATCCCCTGAAGTCTCTTTACTACCTTCTTTCTCAGCAAATTAATTAAGTACCTGTTGTTTAGAAATCCATTGCTCAGTCTCCTGCTTTTATAAGGGAACATTATGCAAGTAGTTAAACAATTATTTATGTTATCACAGTGATTTTATTATTTGATTCATTTCTATATACAAACGTTTTGAAGGCTTAACTCAAAAAATATAAGCATATTCAAAGTTCTGGAGTAACTTTGTGACATCATTTTAAGATTCAGCAATTTGATTTATGCATTTTACGGCAAAACTGTAAGTCTGAGAGACAAATTCTAAAGGGAAAAATGTTGAGAGTAATGCTGTCTCTATGTATGAAACTTTGACGCTACGTAAGCGCCTGACGCGAGCTCAAATTGTGAAGTTCGGAATGACCTTTTATCTACATCATTGCAAACTGAATTATTATATCTTAAATTATTTTTAATTAATTAATTTGCATTATATGAGGAAAACTGTAGTCCTTACCGGGCTCTATAATGTATTTATTAAAAATGAGGTAATCATGTATCATGTTCTTGTATCCGGCATATGTTCAACACGCGCCAGGCGCGTATGCGGCGTCAAAGTGTCATAATAAAGTCAAAGAAAGTAGAACAATAGAATGTTCTAAAAGAAAACGTTTCGCTCTACATTTTTAACTTGAGCATTTTTCTCTCAGACAAACCGTTTTCCAATAAAATGAGAAAACATGTCTGCCATAATGCAACCCCGGATGGACGGGTAAAATGAAGACAGAAATAATCCCTCCCTCACCCCTCCCCCTAGTTAAAGATATCTGAAGAACCTGAGTATTGTAAGGTAACTAAAGGCTACAAGGAAATATCAAGGAAATATAAATGATACAAGGAAATATCTGTAAAATATTTTCTTGTATGTTACCTATGTAAAATATGTCCTAATGTTACCCCAGTTACGGTATTATCTTTAGATATACGATTTTTTTTATTAATGTTCACCTATGGTATATTAATAACAGAAGAAAAATTATCAAATAAATATTGACAAAATATACTTTTATTTTCAACTCGAAAGCCTAAATATAATATTTGCATATATATATATATATATATATATATATATATATATATATATATATATATATATATATATATATAATAATTACAGGACGTAAAATAGGCGCCCGGAGGTTTGCTCCACTGACGGTCTGCTTCGGAGAAAGAAATAAAGCGCCCGCTGACCCCGAGCAGCCATTAACCATGGGTCTTGACCGGTTAGTCACAGTTCTTGAACCCGAATGAATCGGATTATAGGATAGGACACTGAAGAAGACTATTTAATTCAGTACTCTTGGCTCCTCACAGCTAACTTCACGAAAAATAAAAATAATATAAATATAAAACTTTCTATAAACATCTAAGTCAGGAAAAAATTCTAAACCAATAAAGAAGGAGAAACTGAGAGCAGAGCAATAACTATGGCTAAATCAACCAGAATAATTGATGTTGAGAGTAAAATGATAAAAATAAGTTTCTTGATTTCATAAACTCAGAAAATTTATTTAACACATTTGTGCTGCAAGACAGTTAGTCTTTGGTGATTCGAATATCAATACTTAGTTACTTAAATACTCGGTGCTTTAGTAATTTATAGCAATTTAAGATATACATTTACTAAAGTTTATTCTTGTGTAACTATATCAACGATCAACTGTTTTCCTTTTAATGGTAAGCAATAAAGCAATAAAAATAAAAGAAGCAAATCATTTTTTAGTTATGCATAGGTATACGGTTTATACTTAACGTGAAAGTGACAATGCGGTACCGAGGTAATCCAAGGACCTTCCGACAATGGGTTGTCGCGCTAAGAATTCATGTTTGCCAACTTTAATATTTCTTGATAAAGACATGTGTTTTTTTTTTGCTTTATTTGATCTTCTTTTTGTTAATAGTACAATCAAAACCGACTCCAAATGACTTATTTATCCAAGTACTATGCACAATAAAATTCAGCCAAAATAAATCAGTTTGGCTTTAGGATTAGACACAGCAAGCGAAGGGCTCATCCCAAGTATTGTAAAACAGTTCAATTTTTTAAATTTTAATATTTTACATCGTGTAACAAATTTTCCAGAACCTTTTTGTGTTTTGATCATTTTTATATTCATCGGATAATAAAAACGACCCTCTAAATTTTCGTTAAATTAAGTTCCGTAGTTTAAGGAAAAAAAAGAAATAAATACACACATTATATATATATATATATATATATATATATATATATATATATATATATATATCATAACATGCAAATTATTTTTACTGGATTTTAAACATGATATCTTGTATTATGTAATTTTATCCATATCAGGAATTCTGATAAAATTACAAGTTTTGAACGATATAAGGTTCATTAGTACTGTGGCATGTCGGCGCAGTGACAGTTCTGTGTTTTCGTAGCAGTGAAAACTGATATTCTTCTGACGATTAGAATGCAACGGTCATAAAAATACTACCAATGTATGTGTCTATTTGTACCACTAGAGCTATAACCGTTATAATATAATAAGTTTATGATCGATGATGTCATTCTCAAACCTAATTAATAAGATCTTATGGCAATTCTGGTATGCAAAAAAAATGATTATAATTTCATAATGGAGAAATGTCAAGAATGTCCACGTGAACAGGCCTTTGTTGACATGTGCAAAGAATCTGATGAAAGCTCAATGCTAGAAAGCAATATAAATAATGAGAAGATAATATAAATATAAATAATAATAATAATATAAATAATAGATAATATAATATATAAATATATATAAATATATATAATATATAATATAAATAATAGTATATAAATAATGAGTGATTTCTAAGCTTGAAAATCTAAAGGAAATTTTTAGAAAAGATAAAAACTAAACTTGTCAATTGACCATGCATCTGGTATACTTTTCAGAAAGTTATAACTTTGGTGAACATGACGTAACAACGAGGGCTGCCTGAAAAAGCGAGTTACAGCTCATCCATTTGCATTTTATTATATTCTTTTGTTCATGGAAAATTAAAAAGCCATAGTTTTTGTGTCTCAAGTGATTATCTAGAACATTGATGTAGGGATGTGGGTAGCACAACAGCCTATGAATTTCTAAAAAATTAACAAATCACATTAAAGAGATATAAAAAATTAATGTATTTCTCTAAAGGGGCTGCTTATATAAAGTCAAAATAGAAATCATTTTATAAACATGTGCTATCACAAGATGGTTTTTTGACTTTACGTAGGATTTCACAATTGCATGTGATGGCATTGGGGGTAGCGGGAAGCGATATATGGCAAAGGCTTGTTTAGATCGGTCTTATTAAGATTAAATATTGACACACCAGGATTTGTAAAATTACAGTAAAGAATACATTAAGTTAATTGGTTGTATGAAATCTGTAGAAATTCAAGAAATTGGTTGCGATCTTTTAGAAGAAAGGAATGACCTTTCGGAAATATAAAGGTACTAGATCATTAAAATTAAAACCTACCGGCTTAATCATTTATTCTCTGCCTCACGCCTATCAAATTGCTTAAAATCTTTAATATATAAAACTATTTTACGCCCCACCCTATTGTACGGTGCACCATTATTTTCCCACGTTGCTAAGTCGACAGAAAAGCTTCTACAATCATTTCAGAATCGAGTGTTACGAAGAATAGTAAAGGAGACTGCACTGCAAAGGGCGAAAGCATCGAGGCTTGAAAATTCCAAGGATTGCGGAATTCCTAACAGATAAAAATAAAAAAAAATTACAAATATTTATTACAAATTACAAACTCCATATTTAGAGAGCTCATACCCAATGGAGTACCCTAGCGTTGGACACAACTATTTTGAACATTGAAATTTAGTTTTAGTATTAGTTTGGTAAGATCGACCCAAAATGAAAGGTGAGCCCGATCGCCCAAGTAATAATAATAAAAGCTGAATATGTCTAATAGAACTCCTTAAAATGAATATCTGCAGAAAAAGGGGAATCTCCAGCAAATTTAGAGTTCAGAAGCGGAAAATAAGGGGTAATGAAAAAAAATTATAAAAATAAATAAGATTAAACGGTTAGAAAAATCCTTCTAATCTTAAAATACCTTCGGGTGGTACAAGGAATTTGTATGCACCTGTATATATATATATATATATATATATATATATATATATATATATATATATATATATATATATATATATATATATATATGTTTGTGTTAAAAGTACTGAGAAATATACTGTAATAATCTCTGAGGGAAAAAAAGAAGAAGGTAAAATAGCTTTAATTTGTATGCCATAATGTACTTCACACTATTCAGTTTATTTGAATGATCTACAACAGTGTAGACTTATTTAGAAAACCGCACCTGTCTGTGCGCCATTTGCTAACCAGATGCAATAAAAATGTTTAAAAATTATCAAGGGCTACTAAAACATCAAGGAATGGAAAAACTAAGAATAATTTTTTTCTTAGGGATTAAAGAAACCTTTTAGGTACTTTATTTCTGTACTTTGGATTGTTACGCAATCGAAGTTTGGCGGGATTGCTGTGACTGTGTGTGAAGGGGAAAGGTGAAATGTATTGCTGGTTTTGCATTTCCCTTTCATCAGGGGAAGGTATGCATACCAACCAGCATCAATCTTATAAATTAATATTTCGTATTGGTCAGTGCAAGCGGTCTGCGATCGTAATTATTACGGTAGTTCCAATTTTTCAAAATGTTCGATGTAAAATCCGAGTTTTCGACCATGGAAGGCCTGCGAGAACCGTTATCTTAAAAAAAAAAGGTATAATAACGAAAAAATTGTTTTCTCCGATATATCTTCTTTCCAATGAAAATTTCGGTTAAAGAAGTCTGGATTAATTTTGTAGAACAGAAATTTTTTTAAAAGTTTGTATTTACAATTATCTCCTATCTCAAAATAATACCGATATATAGAATAATTAAAATGCGTGCCAGTTCGTAAAACCCAGTAAAATGCACAAGTTTTGATGTTTCGCAAGTACTCCTTTTATAGTGCAGCTATGAGACAAATTTTCTTACAATAATGTAGCGGAGCATAAAATTTCATATATATGTTGTAAGTATTATAAGACGTGTATGTTGTAATTTTTATAAACCCACCGAAATTATTACTATCATGGCACTACGATCCTGCTAGAACCCGGGCGTCCTCCACCAATCCCTACGGCTTATGCTTTCTCCCTCCATATTCGGACACCCAGCCGCCTCAGATCCTCCTCCACATCCTCTCCTTCGCTTGCCGCCCGGTTTTCCATACAACATCTTCTTTGGTGTAACCCACCGAAAAAAGGACGAAAATAGAATTGAATAGCCGATGGTGTTTTGAACTTGTCATTCCTGAATTTTTCTTTTCATAAATGTTCAACTTAAAATTGTTGGCCTACTTCCTCATCATAAAAGATTCTTCTTCTTCATTTACTATAATGACCTGGTCATCGGAAAATTGTTAATTGTCTGGGCCTTTTTCATCTAAGAGTACCCCATACCACTACGCTTTTCTTTTCCATAGCGTAAGGATGCTTTCAGTGAACAGTAGAGGGGATAGCGAACAGCTGAATTATTGCATAACTGAAATACAATTAATTGTTAAATTGATAAAACAATAATTACAATTTATGTGATCCAAAACATGAAAATAATAATGTGTATGCAAAAAATATCAATAACTCATATCAAACTTTCAATTGTCTTCATTTAAACAATCATTATTTCTTTCTTTGTATACATATATTTTTTTTCTTTTAGACCTTGGAGATCTTTGGCCGCGCGATGTGATATTATTATAGAAATTTGAGCTTGCGAGAGCATAGATAGTCTGGAGGGGGTCACCCAAACAGTCACGTTGCTACGAACCATGGTTTCCGTGGTGCAGCGGCAGACTATCCATAACTCCGTAACCGGCCCCTTTGGGGCCAATTCGGCAGTGTCCTTCGGACTCACTCGGGTTCAAGGCTAGTGACGAATCGGTCAAAATCCACGGCTTATGGCTGTGTTTGGAGTCAGCAGGCGCACGAGAACCAATATTTCTTTCCCCGAAGCAGACTGTCCATGAGTCAAACCTCCGGGCGTCTATTTTATGTCCTAGATACACACAACGCGATTCAAAATTTTAGTTACACGGGGCAGGGCCATCATTCCATCTAGCAAGAGCAAAGTATTGCCGGGACAGCTATGTTTTTAATACTATTAAAATATCAACAGCATTGATCATCAACGTAATTGAAGCAGTAAATTAAGATTGAACTGTGAAAGTACACAGGAACGGTAATAAATAGAAACATTGCAATTTTCGTATAAAACTAACATTTATCGTATTAAGTCATGAACATAAACACAAAAATCAATTTTAATAAATCTTAATGATATTGAAGTTAGCTCATTTACACTAGTGAAAAGACAGTAATCAATATGGGGTGATTCAAACTCCTTAATTAAAATTTCAGATTCTTACTCAGTCTCGAAATAGCTTCAAGATAGTCTCCATCTTTTTTAACAGGCGAATCTGTGACAACTTGGTATCTAAATTCCTCTTCATCGCCAACGAAGGTTTCTGTACCATTACTGCACTAGCTACCGCTTCAGAGCATTTCAAGTTCGACTTTCTGCAGATGCACTTTCCACTACAACCTTTTCAGCATGTGCAGAATATAAAGTTCAGCAAGGCATGAGGTACAGACAGCTTCCTTCAACATTGGTACTGGAATTATTAACCCAACAATATCCTTCTTACACTCCCATTAAGTAGGATCAAGATCGTAAATAAGTCAAGTCTGCACCTCCGACTATGCTGTTGAAGCGTGATGTGGGACTGCATCTTTGGTAGTAGTAGCCTATAACAATAATTATCTTAAATATTCCAAATTAGATTTCTATCTCCGCCATACAAAAGTACGAATAATTGTTTGGCTACTAAAGTGGTTGTTTTATGTTTAGCTTTTGGATCTTAAAATACATGAAGTTCATTGACTTAGTGGTTCTTGAGAAGAATAATGCAAAATTTGTATTTTCCTTGAACGAAGGGAATATCTTTCTACATATTAACCTCAGTTAATTTAAGAGCTTTAGTCCGGAACAGGCTATGAAGTATCACTTTAAGAAAAGAAAACATAAAACTAGTAGGTAACAATGCATTGAGATTTGAATATTGAAATCTCTCTCCCCCCTCCCCCTCACTCTCTCTCTCTCTCTCTCTCTCTCTCTCTATATATATATATATATATATATATATATATATATATATATATATATATATATATATATATATACATTGATTTTTTTTTTCAATATTCAAGTCTCAATCCTTTATTACCTACTAGTTTTTCATTTTTTTTTTCTTAAAGTGATACTTCATAGCCTGTTCCAGACGAAAGCTCCTGAGAAAGAAAAATCCGTATGAGCCGAATTAGGTGTTTTGGGACCAGCAACCAATCTGATTTTATTAAACAAATTGTTCTTGTTATTTTATAAACATTCCCAGAAAAAAGAATTAAAACGCCAGTTTAAAATTTGCTCAAAAGTTCCAAATAATATCACAGAAAATATGTTCACCTAAATATTTTATCATTAAATTCGTTTTTTTAAGTATATGTATACTTGCATATGTATAAGTATACTTAAAATTCATATTATAATTAATTGAAATTTGTTGCAGAACCTTTATTCACTCAGTTTCGAGTGAAAAGACTACTTGATAAGCTAATCCAGGCAAATCCTTCTCTAAAACTAGGAGATATATATTTCAGTCCAAATCCGTAGAGCTAAAAGAGAGTTAATCTCAAACAAAGAAGCCGGTATTTCTCACAGCGCATTAGAAAAGTCTAGAAATAAATTCAGATTAAATCTGTATCTAGTTCAGTTAATGATTAGAGTTCTTGTAAAGCTGGAGTTATAAAATCTATTTTCTCTCATGTTATGAGTTGGAGACGACACGAGTTTTGTTATACCAGAGAGTTGTAAATTTCTTAACACTTTCCGTAATTAAAATCAAAGAAAGCTCATTCAATATTTTTAGTATACAGGAACATACTTTAGGTTTATGAAAGAGGGACAGATCATTTCATAATTCTGACATTAGACCTCCAAACAGCAAAGGTTTCGAATATTAAACGGTTCTATATTTTTTTGAAGAGGAGGGGGATTGACTATTTATTTATTCAGCAATATTACAAATTCTATATTTAAACTGGATATTTCGGCTTACATGTGATCAAACGTTTGCGCACAAGGGTATCGTTTTGTTCTTCATTAAACTAATAATTTACTCATATCTCTCCCATGTGCGTTGTTTGTATTCATAATTCTGTTTATAGAAAATTAACATTTTTGTTTCTTTCTTAACAGGCATTATTTTGTGTGTACTTATTTATTAATATTTTTTTTTACTAATTTGTTCATTAATTCAATAATATTTTGGATGAAACTGCAAGCTATCAAAAGTATATTTTAGTTCCTAGAGCCGTGCCAATACGAAATATAAGTCAGATAAAGTAATAATAAAACTTGCACTGTCTGTTGTTGTATTAGAAAATAAACAACGGCAGACAAAATTAAAAAATAACCAAATGATAAAAATGCTCAGAATTCTTACCAAAAGATTGTCATAGCTTGGAAATGGATGGCTTTACAATGAAAATTGTAATTACCAACATGAAAACTTAGGCATTAACTCGAATTATGAAAAATGCCCAAAACTCACTCGAAATTAATTACTACGACGACCAAGGATGAACCACTCTGACCGAATAATTTCAAAGATAAAACAACCTATTTTTCTGCTTTACTAAAACAAGAACCAATTAAAAATGGTTTTAAATAACTTCTACAGTAAATAATGAGTAACCAATAACTAATAATGTACTTTATATTTTATGGACAATTTAAAAGAATTAAAAATATATATTTTTTTTTAATTTGTAAATAAATATTTTATTTTATTCAGGATTTCTTCATGTATGAAGCTTTCCACAAGCGAATTCCTCTTAGAGCCTCTCTCCATTTCTTCCTGTCGATCGTCTCCTCTTCCGTCAATCCACGTCCGGCCAAGCTTTCTCTTCTTTATTTTTCCAATGTATTCGAGATCTTCCTCTCTATCTTTTATCTTCTGCCTTTCAATCCATTATCAATTTCCGCATTCGACTACAGACCGTCCGTTTTAAATGACCATACTACCTTATTCTTCTTTCTTCGATCACTTCTAAGATATTTCTTTTTACTTCCATTCTTTCTCTGATTTCGCTATTCCTGACATGCTCCATCGTAGAAACCCTGGCAGACCTCCTCCAAAAATCCATCTCCACTGTCAACAAAAGTCTTTTTTCCTGTACTAAGCTGAGAGTCCAAGCCTCAGAGCAATGCATTATATATTAGCTTCTTCGTCTTGCCAAGGATCTTACTGCTCCAGAGGAGAGAATTTAGCATGCCAGCTTTTTATCACAGCTGATCCTTTTATTCACCACAATGTTTGCGGTCCTGCTGCTTTCCAATATTGAATCTAGGCTGCAAACCTTTTTCACTCTGTAAAGTTCCAGGCACATGTGCATTGCTTTTTTTTTATAATTGACGATTAAGCACCATTGTTCTTATTGGTCCAATATTCGCCTAAACAGGATTTGCGTCATCTTCATGTTGTACGATTATCACCTGGTCATAAGCAAATAACAAATGAAATAAGTACGTGTCATTCATTGGGATGCCTACCAAGCAATATTTATCTGTACGACGTTTTAAGCAAGCATCAATAAATATTTTGAATAAGGTTGGTGAAATGCAACATCCTTGAAGAGGGCCTTTGACTCTTCTGATTGTGAGCTTACGATTTTTATTTAGTACATATTATTTTTATATATTTCTTTTATTATGTGCATAATATCATTTCTCATGCCAGATATTCCTAGAGATTTCCATGATAACTTCCGAGGTACGTTATCGTAGGCCTTTACTAGGTCTATAAATACCATGTCCAATCTTCGCTGCTTGCTTTGGCAAATGTTGTCTGAGCGTAACAATGAGGTCAATGCAAGATTTTCCCGTTGTAAAAGCAAATCGCTCATCAGCTTGTTCAAATTCTGCCTCTAATTTATTATTTAATATTCTGCCTATCTTCATGATAACTTCATGATTGGATTTGTAACACAGATGCCCATGCAATTACCACGATCTCCTCTATCATCTTTTTTAAACATAGGAGTGAGATATACCAATTTTATTTCTTGTGGTATATAGTCTCCTTCAAGTATGTGATTGATCTGATTGAGCAATTTTGCTACTTCACTATTTCTAAAGCAGCTCAGCACTTACCCATTGGCCCAGCAGCTTTTCCATTTCTCAGTTTTTTTTTCCTGACTTCAATGCTTCTTGGGTGAGACATAATGATGTACCAATGTAGGGATCCGTTTGCTAGTTCCTCGTATCTCCTTTTTTCTTGGTTTCTAAAAGGATTTCCAAGGATGTCCATACCAGATTTCTTAATATCTGTAAGTAGACTGGGTAGTTTAGTCGCCAGCTCCTGTATGCTCTGACACCTAATGTTAATTGTCCGTTTCCGTACAGTATGGAGAATCAGGTTTATTTTTGGTTATTTAGAGCGTCCTCATGTAGACGCCATTTTTTAAATCGACTGCTTTGGAATACTTGAATGGTATTTACATACATAATTCACATTCAAACGGTCACCTAAAAGGTGTACCCTATTTTGAACCTGTCTCCAGTGAAGGCAGTAAAGCCACAACGCAACAGAAAAGGTCATTCGACGAGAAAATATTTACAGATCTATAAACTAGAGTTCAAAAATGAGATAAGAGACTTGTAATTTTAAGAAAAACCCACCCAAATCAAACAAAGAAAAAAGCTACAAGGAGGTTCTCTATCAGCTGCGAGTAGAGGATCGGCGAATGGGTCCATAAGCAACGCAATTTACGAAGCTGAGGAAAATATGGAATTCGGTCGAGGAATTTTCTTGAAAGGAATGAAGTGAATGGGAAACAAAGAAATTTCATTCAGGAAAGAAAACTTCCGGAAGAGCGAGTCTTCAATAAGTCATATTTTACTTGGGAATTCGTTTATTCCATTTCCTGACTTTTCGCTAAAATATTCTCTTTATCAGTACCGTCGAAAAAAAAAATAATAAACTGAGCCTACAATATTATTAATATACTTAGCATTTGACCAAGTATTGGAAGGATCGAAGGTATTATGATATGCTCTCGAAAGTCTGAAGAACCTGGGCCTAGGTTAACTAGATAGCAAGAGCGTAGAGATGGAAAAAAAATATTTTTTTTTTATTTATTTAATCAATTTATTTTCTAATTAATTATATTCTTTTAAATAAGTATGGTAATACAAATAATTATTATATGTGCTATTCGTTGACTGAATATATCATAATATAAAAATATATCTGATGTGGGCAACACATGACTTCCTTGTACGCCTATTAAATTATAAATCCGTGGCTCAAAAAGTGATACTGAATTTTCTTACTAGTTTTCGAAGATTGCAGTAAAAACGACATTCGGCGTCCCGTCATCCATCTAATGACACACACACACTCTTGTCACTGGAGGTCTCATTCCGTTATTCTGTGTCGTTTTCCTTCAGTAGGTAACTAGTTTCCAAGATATTTCTTCATGTTCCATGACAACAATAAAACTGCCAATATCACTGGATAAAGCATTAGAAATGGACAGTTTCGACATTTTAAGCGGAAAAAACCCACTTAACTAATATCTTATTCTCATGATGAAGACTTGTTGATCTCACAAATGGGGAGGAAAACTAGTATTTTAGACTCAATTTTAACCCTCAAAACAAGTAATAAAAATGTTAAATTGGATTGGAAACCAAATTGCGTTTGTAACTTTTATTACCGAAACATGATTTCTCTTTTAATTTAAATATAATTTTTGATGTACCGCTCACGAATTTTAACTAAAATCTAGTAAATACATTAATCTCGATATGAAATTCCTATTTACCAAATTTGAGATGTTTTACATTTTATTATAATATAATTTTTGATGAAAGTCTAATATGATCTTCAAGTAAAGTACCACTTCCGGTTTTCCAATTTAGACCAAACTCTAGTATGTTATTTAAATCAATATATAAGTTATAAATACTGAATTTGAGAAGTTTTGCATAGTATTTTAAAATAATTTTTGATAAAAATCAATTATGACCTTCAAGTAAAGTACTACTTCCGGTGATCAAGCAATAACCAAAAAGGGAGGTTCACAACTAGATTTTACAACAAAATTTCAACTTTCTACGGCTAACCGTTTTTGAGTTATGCGAAATACGAACGAACGAACGTACGTAGGTACGTACAGACGCCACGACGAAACTAGTCAAAATGAATTCAGGGATGGTCAAAATGGATATTTCCGTTGAAATCTGGAAACCGAAAATTTTCGGGATTATAATATTCCCTTTACTTCGTACAAGGAAGTAAAAAACCAGCAATGAAATATTTTCCAAATTTCGAAATTATTCAATCGAAGAAAGTTTGTGAAAATGGACATATTTTCATTACATAAATAACCAAATTTACTTCGTACAAGAAAGTAAAAAACACTTTATTATTTTCTTAGTATTTAAGAGAGAAACACCATATTATTAATATAGACTGTCCGTTTTTCATTTGTAACCCGCAAAAACTACTGAATGAATGTTTACCAAATTTTAACTACATCAACTTCATGGTTCCTGAAAGATTTTGCAACAATTAAACCTACCGATTTTTCATTAAATCGTTATTTAAAAAGTGATCAATAAATTTCTAAGAGAAAAAGTGTATAAGTTGGTGCGTGTCCTAGACATGAAGTCATGTCCGTGAGAGCAAGTTGATTATAAAAACTTTTTACTAGGTAAAAAAACGTTATTTTGTGAATAAAATCGGAGAGTAAGAAAAAAGGAATAATGCGAGAACGTGAAACTTATTTAATTGAAACTTTATTGCCGATTGGACAAATTTGTCGTTGTGACCCTTTTTCTTGAATAATCTGCAATAAATAAGATTGTATAACATTTTACAGGCTATTTCGTATTTAAGGGGGTAATTCGTAAAAGGGGGGGAGGGTAAATGGCTTTAAAATATCTCTCTGAAGATTTTATTCATTCAACGATATGGCCCTTATGAAGATCCCTTTAAAAAAACTGGATGTATGTTATCAATCACATAGCAGGCCTGAAATCTGTCAATGGCATCGTTCATCCTATTTTCAAAGCCGGGTGTGATGCAATACGTCTGTTAGAGAATGATAATCATTGAAAATATATAGACACTCTCTCTGATGCCGCCTTATCAAAAAGTGTTGCGATTATGAGAGATTTATCTGATAACATTTTCGTTTTCTGCCAACTATCTGAACCTGTAATTCTGCGAAAAATGTGTCGAATGGATTTTTCCAACATATTCTTCATCGCGAACGACATCAATTATTCATAAATAAATATGAATGATGTTCTCTCAAGAGATTTTTAATAAAGGCTTGATTGGAGTAGAAGATAAGGTAGTCTATGTTTCTAAAAAATATGCACGTGAAATTTATTTAGCTTAACCTATCAGAGATGACCAAAATTCTAATTATCTTTACGACTCTCTTTTCAGACGCGCATATGTTGATAGATGAATGTACTTTGAGTCATAGTGCTTATATTGAAGCTATTGATCAATCTTTAGAAGATCATAGATCAAACAATGAGCTGATTGGCGGCAAAAACGATTCGGAAGACTCTAACTGCAATTCCAAAAAGTACGAGAGCTGATTCAATAAAAGTATGCTTAAGTCATTCACGTAATTGGAACGGTATCAACCAACATAATTTTCGTACTATCATGAAAGCTCATCTGGCGGGAGGGAACCCTAAATTTCCGATCCACTTACTATAAATTGGTGACGGAATTGTGGAGAATGAAACTGGCAGCATGACAGTCAGTGTGATTACAGTCAATTAATTGGTTTCTGAAATTTATCCTTATATTTCAGTCTCATTGTTCTTTAGTTGTGTGAAAGAGCCATAGTTTCACCAATAAATATAATAACAACGGAAATAAATGACATTATTCTTGAAAAGGTCGATGGTACCAGCCGAGATCACCTATCGATTGATTCTTAATAGTCTCTGTCCATTTAGATGACCAACACATTCAGTAAAATTTAACATTGGTCCTTCAATTATGCCGTTACGTAATTTTCTACCAGCCAACTTCTGAGATAGTACAAGGTAATAAATTCGAGCTACGTGTGACAATATCATTGAAGATATAATTCTCACTGGATCAGCGACTGGAGAAATCTCATTTATTCATAGAATTCCAATCATTTTTGCTGATTAATTCAAATGTTTATCATTTCTAATAAGAGTTTCTTTTGCAATTTATAAAAATCGGCCAAACATACAAATATATCGGAATAAACCCTCGTCCGGAAAGTTTCTCCCATGGTCAATTGTAAGTAGGACGTTTCACAACTAGAAAATCATAACAATGAAATAATTTTGATGCCAACGGGAGAAAAAACTAGACATATAACTTATTCAGAAGTCAATTATGAAATGCAATAATTGAATGTCCTATCATGAGATATTTAAGTTCAAACACTGCCCACAAGAACAAAAATGATTGATTGAATGAATAGGTAATGAAGGTCAATCATTGCATTTATGTGGATTAAATATGAAGAATCCATATTTTTCTCATGGACAATTATACATTGCATTCTCGTAGGAAATGAATATTTGTTTTTAAATATCTCGAATGGAATTATTGTACATTGTATATCCATGAACACTGCAATGAACATAAAATCAACAAAAAAGATTTATCAAGATAGAATGAATATATTTTTTTTTTTTATAACATTGTAGATGATCGAGTAAAAAAAGAAGACAGCAGAAATTGAAATATAAAATATAATCCGGGACAGTAATGTGAGGAAAATAGTAATATAAATTCTAAAATTAATACTTGGAAGCAAATTATGGTGTTAATTTATTTCCCAAATTACCCAATTTTTAGGACAGATGTGAGGGAAAGTGATTAAAGTTAACTTATCTTACTAATTTCAAGAACAAAAAAAACTTAGTTATTTAAGCTTAATTTCAAATAATTGCTCGAAAGATATAACATTTTTAAAATTTACATATATTTGTATATATATTTCAATAAAAAATATTTAATTTTTTTCTTTATAATAAATATAGTTATTATTTTTCGCAGTTAAAAACGGGAGCTTTGTTATGCTGAACCAGTTAAAAATCACTTTATCAACTTGAAAATATCTGATGTGGACAACACATGGCTTCCTTGTACGCCTAATAAACTATAAATAGGTGGCTCAAAAAGTGATCCTGAATTTGGTTACTAGTTTCCGAAGATTGAAGTATCTCAAAAACGATACTCGGCGTCGCGACATCCATCTATTGACACACACACAGACATACTCTTGTTTCTAGAGGTCTCATAACAACTGAAATTTCCAAGAAATTTCTTCGTGTTCCGTGACTACATTTAAACTGTCAATATCACTAGATAAAGCATTGGAAATCGACATTTTAAGCGGAAAAAACCCACTTAACTTATATCTTATTCTCCTGCTGCAAGACTTGTTCATCTCACAAAAGTGGGTGGAAAACCAGTATTTTACAATTAATTTTAACACTTAAAACAAGTGATAAAATTATTTAATTAGAGTGGAAAAATTGCGTTTATAACCTTTATCACCGAAACTTATGATCTCTGTAATAAATTTCAATATACCTTTTGATGTAAGTTTCTTATGACATTCAAATAAAGTACCCCTTTCGGATCTTCAATTTCAGCCAAAATCTATTAAATTACTTATGTTGATATAAGAGTCTAATTTACCAAATTTGAAATGTTTAACATTATATTTTAATATACTTTTTGATGAAAGTCTAATATGAACTTTAAGTAAAGTACAACTTGTTTACCAAAATTTATTATGTTGTTTATATTAATATGTGAGTCTTAAATACAAAATTTGAAAAGTTTTTCATAATATTTTAATATAATTTTTGATGAAAATCAGTAATGACCTACAAGTAAAATACCACTTCCGGTAATCATGCAGTGACCAAAAAGGGAGGTTCACAACTAGATTATATGATAATCCTAAATACGAAATTTTAACTTTCTACGGCTAACCGTTTTTGAGTTATGCGAGTTATTAGACGACTATTATATTTAACAACTTTATAACGATAAATTTAAACATTAGTTTAATATCAGTAAACTGTCTTTCTCAGGGCTCTCTAATGTCTTAGACCATACAATATGGAAGCCTTAGCATGTGGTAACACCTTGCCACTGTCAGTGTCGACTGACCACTCCCCAAAGATCTTTTGTCTCCTACCGGAAAGCCTGTCAAGCTCTCTCTTATATTCAACAGTTTATTGCTACCATATTCTAGTTCAGATGTCAATTGTATACTTTAACTGAACCTTCAGAACAGCCTTCACAAGAAGTTCACATGAGCTTCCAAGAATTGTTCCTAAATAGGCCACCCAGAATTTAGACGTAGAGGAAATTATCTCCCCCCTCTTCTCCTTGCAACTTCATCCCCTCTCTATTCTCATCCCTATAAAGCCTTCTCTAAGATTCTATATTGAACATTCCATATCAGAGTTAACTATGATGTAAGATAGCTAAGATATTGTAACTTAGTTTGTAAGAAGCATTATAAATGTCATTGTAACATTTTGTTTAGACAATAAAAGTATATCTTAAAGTCTTCACTGTTGTGTGTTCGTTAATTTGCGAGATACGTACGAACGTACGTACATACGTCAAGACGAAACTAGTCAAAATGGATTCAGGGATGGTCAAAATGGTTATTTCCGTTGAAATCTGAAAACCGAAAATTTTCGCGATTACAATACTTCCTTTACTTCGTACAAGGGAGTAAAAAGTTTGCTAGTGTTTCCTTACGACTTAGTGATCCGTTTTCTTAACAAAGATTGTAACTATATTAATAACTATTGTAACTATATTAATATCTCAAAATTAGTAAAAAAAAGCTTTTTTCGTTTTTGCTAATAACTTGACGGTTATCGTTTTAATATTCTTATTTAATCTATCAATTTATTATATATGTTTTAATCAATTTAGGTTTTTCCCATCAGCAGGATTCGTCAAATGTAGTAGAACTTATTCAAACGATGTCATGATTTTTTTTAACCAATATTTTCCGGAAATATTATTAATATAAAATATAAATCAAAAGAGCAGGAAAATTTTGTATATTCGGTTATACATATAGTAGGTATGTGGTCATGCAATTCTAAATCAAAAATGAGCAAGTAAACTTCATTCTTTCTTATACGAGATCAAAATGCAGCCAACAAATAATGTCCCTCAGAAACTGGCGTATAAATTCAACCCTATGAAAGATTCACCAAGAGTCTACACACCTCATCCTTCAAACTGTCAAGAAGTTTCCAATTCCAGAAGTTTACTCAATTCTTGCCAAATTCGTCAAGGAATATCCTTGGAAATTTATGTTTTAACCATAAACCAAAATTATAAAAATATTATTGAAAGAAGTATAATTGAAACATTTTCTCTTATTTCAGGTATTTCCAATGACAAGGTGAGACTTGAACATGATCATGAATCAAGACGCGCAAGTTCCAGAGGTCTGATACCAAAAGCCAAAGTCAAGACGGTTAAGATGACATTCGTCATAGTTTTCGGTAAATATTAGTTCATTGATATGATATAATATTTTTTATAGATGGCTGGAAAGAAGATTGTTTGACATAAAAAAGAATGTAAAAGACTAAATAATTAAAAAAAAAAGTCTGAGTGGCATGACTTGGTACTGTCGTCTCACGTGTTTGTTTATTGCAGAGATGGTATTTTAAAACTTTATTTTTTATTTGAAAAACTGTATTTAATATTTCAAAAACACCACGAAAATAAGTTAACTAATTAGAAAAACATTCAACAAGTTAACTATAAATTTTAAGGTTAATAATTATAATTCTTTTTATCATTCCTTAATTTAAATGCAAACTGTTCATGATTTTTGTATTCCCTTTTTTATTAACGAAGTTATATTTAATCTAGTTAAATATTAAAAAAAAAAAAGTATTAATTTTTTAGACGACTTTTGCGGGAAAAATTAAAAACTCGTTATATTTCATAATATAAACATTGCTATGATGCTACTGATTTGAGTTGAGAGTACACAGGTGTGGAATATAATCAGTGCACCCTATCTAAATAGGTTAAATACTGCATTTTTAGTTAAATTTATATATATTTTATGATAACTGCATCTAATTATAATCGCATTATATACTGCTATTCATGCTCAAAAAATAGTATGAAATTTTAGTTTTGTGAAAATATCTCGGAAAGAAGTTAATTAAAAACTACGAGAAATTAAAAAAGTACACAGTTCATTTGTACATTTTTTAAAAGATAATTTGTATTGACATATATATCAGATTTCGTCCTAAAATATATTAGACTTTTATTGCCTCTGTTTCCGCAATGTACGAATTTTCATTTGAAAAAAAAAATGCTGTAATTCCATTTCTTTCCAGAGGCTGACAGAATGTAGTTTAGCCTCTGCTAGACCTAAGCATTAATTATTTACAGCCTAAGCATATTCACCACTTATCTTATTAGTAACAGATGCGAGAAGGTTTCATTGTGATGCTAACTTATAATTGACCTGACTTCGGCCAAGCACTAAACCAGCTAATCTGCAATGCTCATTCGTCAGAATTGCCTTACAGTATTTTAACTCTAGGACTAAATAATATACATGAATTATTTTTAAATAACCGAATGCACAATTCTATTAATTTCAATGGCTAATTATTATATAGAATTTCCAAGTCAATTGTAACCTTTTCCAAATCAATTGTCACCTTTTCCATTTCAATTGTAACCTTTTCCATTTCAATTGTAACCCTTTCCAAATCAATTGTCACCTTTTCCAATTCAATTGTAACCTTTTCCATTTCAAATGTAAACTTTGTCCATTTCAATTGTAACCCAACGGGACATGAATTAATTCAATATTATTTATTTTATTATTGAAAAATAATTATTTTAATAAAATAAGGACTTTTGAAGTAATTTCGACATATTCTTTCGACATTTTTTTCGTTTATTAGATAATTGATATTAAGTGCTAATTTCAAGTAGTTTAAATTTTTGAAATAAAATTGTAGTTTATTTATTTTTAAATATTTATTATTTTTTATTTATTTAGGGGGAAGGGTGGATTTAATCGCTTTGGTGATCGTTCATTAGGTTTTCGAAATTGTTAATGTCAAATTTACTACCGAAATGTTATTCCATCGGATTTCCGATCGCGCATGCGTTTTTCATTTCCGTTGCTATTGAAGATTTCTATGATAAAGGAATCGTTTATAAGGTTTTCGAGGGTTCTGATTACATTTCTTGAATTGGATTTAGGATCGCGCATGCGTATTTCGCTTTTCCGTTGCTATTGAAGATCCCTATATCATAGAACAATTCAACAGTAAGGAAATGAAAAATGCGCAAGGGCAATTAAATCAGAATCCTCGAAAACCTTAAAAAGGATACCTTTGTCAGAAAAACTCCAACAGTAACGGAAATGCAAAAAGATTATGCGCCATCCAAAATCCGAATAAAAAAATTAAATCAGAACTCTCGATAACTTAATAAACGATCCCTTTACATAGAAATCTTCAAGAGCAACGGAAAAGCAAAATACACATGCGCGATCATAAAATCAATTCAAGTAATTGAATCAGAATCCTCGATAACTTAATAAACGATCCCTTTATCATAGAAATCAATAACAACGGAAAAGCGAAATGCGCATGCGCCATCGGAAATCAGTAGTGAATTCGGTAATAGTGCCCTTGAAAACCTAGTAAACGATACCTGTACCGAAGAATTTTAAAAACTAATAATTAAATAGAAGTACTGGTGGCCGAACAAAATTTCGGTAGTAAATTTGACATTAACAATTTTGAAAACCTAATGAACGATCACTTAAGCGATGAAATCCACCCACCTCCCCTCCCCCTAAATAAATAAAAAATAATAAATATTTAAAAATAAATAAACTACAATTTTATTTCAAAAATTTAAACTACTCGAAATTAGCACTTAATATCAATTATCTAATAAACGAAAAAATGTCGAATGAATATACCAAAATTACTTCAAACGTCCTTATTTTATTAAAATAATTAGTTTTCAATAATAAAATAAATAATATTGAATTAATTCATGTCCCGTTGGGCTACAATTGAAATGGAAAAAGTTTACATTTGAAATGGAAAAGGTTACAATTCAATTGGAAAAGGTGACAATTGATTTGGAAAAGGTTACATTTGAAATGGAAAAGGTGACAATTGATTTGGAAAAGGTTACAATTGACTTGGAAATGCTATATAATAATTAGCCATTGAAATTAATAGAATTGTGCATTCGGTTATTTAAAAATAATTCATGTATATTATTTAGTCCTAGAGTTAAAATACTGTAAGGCAATTCTGACGAATGAGCATAGCAGATTAGCTGGTTTAGTGCTTGGCCGAAGTCAGGTTAATTATAAGTTAGCATCACAATGAAACCTTCTCGCATCTGTTACTAATGAGATAAGCGGTGAATATGCAATATTCATACAATTGAGGTGGAAATGCTATAAATAGGCGAACTGACTTTGAACCAAATGCATGGTTACCAATTATTTTTAATCTTATTCTTGGGTGCTTACGTTAATTATTTATAAATAATTGAACCAACGAAATCCTTGAAGAGGAGGCCTCTTAGGATTAGTCTGTACGACAGGTTGTACACCTTCCCAAACAAGATGGATCCCCGGCATGGCATTGACAGAGACGTATTGGTGCGTATTCGAAATAGGATGATGTAGTCAGGATAGCTTCTTTTGTCGAGAGTGGAATCATTTCTTTCCCTGTCGGAATTTTCTTGTAAGTGGTTTATAATTTTTTCAGAAGTGCTTGTCAAATTCAAGAAACTATTTGAATAACTATTTAATAATTGATCGATGTTTTAATAGAAAGTATTACATTTGGAAGCTTATTTCCATGGGCTCGGTAATTTGAGTTTCCCCATAAGTTATTGATACCAAATTTTCGACCAAAGCGTAATGATTCTAGATAACCCAGAATGACTGATAATTAAAATGCGGAGCACTCTGAACCTTAAATTGGTAACCAATTAAGAAAATATGAGTCATTATGGTATATAAATTTTCTTGACTTATTGGAATTCTCAAATCAGTCAACTAATTTATGAAAAATAATAATTACCAAGAAATATGTATAAAAAATATATATTTTTAATAAAATCATCTAAAAAAAAATCAATGCAAACTATTTATGATAAAATTGTTTATAGAACTTTTGAAGGGGAATAAAGCCAAACTATTTATGATAAAAGTGTTTATAAAAATTAACTAGAACAGAAATCAAAGCAAACTATTTATGGTTATAAAAGTACATTCAGATCTTCTTTCACATTTGGGCTATTGAAAAATATCAAAGTATAACTATCAAATCGGTTGATCATCTTCCATTTCCTGTGACTGCGTATTGTTCAATCATTTTCCATTTTATCAATTTTACCTCCTCCTTGTTTCTCCATTTTTCTGATGGTTTTTCTTCTCTTTTTTTTTCAGAAGCTTCAAAAACGTTTTCATTATTGTTGTATTTCTTATAGCTCCATAACTATTATTATTTTCATTTTCTTTATTTTTTTTTAGTGCTAATCTACTGACAGAACCTAAATATTGCAGATCATGGTTTGTTAAAATATTTTTGCTTATATAAACATCGTCATCGTGATCAATTGTTATACTACAAACAATTTATTTAATTTTATGCATAGTTTGCAATGATCTCTTCCCTCTCCCGTTCATTAAGTTTTTTCTAATGTGCCTAATTTTATTTATATATATTTTTTTTATTGGGAATACAATAAAAAGTATGTAAGAACTGCGATTAACAACATTTCTGTTTGTTTTCATTTTCATAAGTGGACTAACCTATAAACAACGCTTGAACGAAAACCCAAAGAAATCAAAGAAACTTTTCCAGAGACACTCGTAGTTTACAACCACAAGTTCTCTTCTCCGGTTATAAACGGAAACATAACAATTTGGTACGATAGCTGGTGTAAAGTTTTATTGTTCTAAAAACTTTACCCGGTACGGAAGATGTCTGTATATATATTGTATTGTCTGAGCGAAGGAAATCCTTAGATGATGTGAAGGTTTACAATAAAAAAATTTGTTAATTTGATAAAAAAAAGTTTGTATCAATGTAAAAGCAATCAATATGAAAACGCTGTCAATTATTACACAATGGTTTATTATTTCCGAATTGTAACACAAAAATATCTGTTCTGTCCATTCACAGGACTTTATATATCGCTTTGGTTTGCAGTTCAGATCAATCAATCAGTCAATCAATATCTACCAAGTTCAGCTGCGAAATTAAGCAGTAGGAGCCTATGGAGCAGAAATTTGAAGCTTGCCCCAAGATAAACGCCGTGAGAGTGTTAAGAAGAAATGGTGCCAAAGCAAGTATGCTGAGATGGTTTGAACATGTAATGAGAGGGTGAAATGAAATAGAGCAAAATGTTTGAGGTGTATTTAAGTGAGAAAAGAAAAAGGAAGGACCAAGAAACTGAAGGAAATGGAGAAATAATCCAACAAAGGATGAAGTAGAGAGATGCGGAGAAGCCAGGAGGCCACAAATGATAACTCAGGAGGCCTAGGATTACGCGGTCCAGAGTCGGGGAATTAGTCTATAAAGTTCATTACGCTATATCTCAGCTAATGCTGGTCCGATTTAATTTTTTTTTTTTTTTTTTTTTTTTTTAAGGAAATTTTAACCCTTTTCGATTGATCATAACAATATTTTTTTTTTCTTGGTCGATTACAAAGGTCTATTATTGAAAATAATAAACCAAAAGTAGTCACACTATATGGTAATTTAACTTCAACAAGATACAACAAATATTTATAATAAAAACGGTTGTGTTATTGTTTAAATAAAAATTTCATGCAAAAACAGATTTGTAAATCAAGCTTTTTTCAATTTCGCTATATTTATTAAAACTGTAACATCTGTAACATTAAAACTCTGACAGTACTCCTTCATTAAAAAAAAAAAATGCAGTTTTCGCGTAAGGTTTCTTATTAGCTGTTCGTGTGAATCTCAGGTATACATTCATCAATCCAAGTGGTTTTCAAAAAAGCGTGAAGATCCGTTCAACGATTAAATTTTGATTTTCTTGCAAGAAGCGAGTACATATAGCAGTTTAAATCTTGTTTGCCGATCTTTAATAATTTTTAAAATAGTGCTTCGGTTCAATAGATTATTTACCGTATCATAGCTTCCTATAAAAAAAAAAAAAATCAGGTAGATCTTTCGACATTCTAACATGTATCCCGTCAAAACCGAAATTCACACGGTAATACTCTCTTCACAGCCAGGTACAGTGAGGATGAGCCGTATGGAGGACTATACATTCGATCTACAACATCTTCGCTTCTACTTATCCTAGAATATCGCATCTGGTATCATTCTTAAACTATTCTTCTTCGATCTTTCCATTCAAATGGCAGAGTCAGGGAATGACAGAATAAAGTCGGTGGGACTCCTATGATCCTCCAGGTCACAGTACAGCTTGGTCACCAAGTCAGTAGGTTGAGGCCACCTCTGCCTCCGTTGTTCCTCCATAATTATGCATGACTGTAGAATATGCTCTGTAGTCTGTTCGCTTCTTCCACATTCACACAAAGGAGTTGCGGTTCAAGGAGCATATCCAACAAGCATGCGATAAAGCGGCTAGATTGAGCACAGCGTTGGCCCGACTGATGTCCAACATAGGCGGACCCAGAAGTAGTCGGAAACTATTGGTAGCAAGTGTGGTCCCATCTACTCTGCTCTACTCAGCCGCGATATGGAGTGAGGCCATGGACATACTGGCCTACAGGAGACCCAATGGTATCTGTCTACCGCCGGAGTGTTCTCAGAGTGATCAGCGCGTTCCGTACAGTTTCCTACGAAGCTGCATGTGTGGTGGCCAGGATGCCGCCGATAGAGCTGGTCGCAGAAGAGAGGCAACGCTCATATAAGAGAGTTGACCTCATCTCCAGTACCGAGGAAAGGAAGCAGACGGCCGAGAGATGGCAACGTAGCTGGGATACGACATTGAAAGGGAGGTGGACCCACAGGCTTATGGGTTAACCTTGGCTGGATAGAAAACTTGGGGAAGTAGATTACTACCTCACAGGATATGGCTGCTTCAGAGCCTACCAAGTTCGGTTCAAGCTGGACAATACCGTTGTATGTCCAAGGTGCCCAACAATAGATGAGACTGTAGAACATGTATTCTTTAGCTGTCCCCGCTATCAAGAAGAGAGGGAAGAATTTCTAGGAATCTGTGGCTCAGGAGCCACAGTGGACAGCATCGTCAGCCTGATGCTGCTTTCACAGGAGTGTTGGATGGCAGGCCAGCGCCTAGCGGCAGAGGTCATCAAGAAGCTGAGGAAGGAGGAGAAGGAGAGGCGCGCCTAAATAGTGGCAGCCTAAAACAATGAGGCGGCACACAGCCAATCACCCTCCATGAAGTAATGCCTAACGGTGGTCCCGTGGAGGGGGAGAAAGAGGTATAGGGAGGTGGTTTTAGTGGGTAGAAATACCACACGCGGATAGGGACGGGCCTATCCATGTCTTTTGAAGATTTCCACCCACCCACGTATAAAAAAAAAAACACACAAAGGAGTGGGACCAATTTTAAATTTTTGTGAAGATGCGACTTAAGCCGATTATGACCAGTTCTGAGACGGAAAATTAAAACCTGTTCTTTTCTGGAAAGCTAGTTGTAAGGATCCTGGGGTTTAAAGTATGGATGTTGATTGTTCCATCTCTGCTGAATTGATGCTGTATTTATAGTTTTAACTTCCACCAGTCGAGGTATGGGGGTTGTTTGAGGAAGTTTGGAACCTTCCTTGGCAAGTTTATCAGCCATCTCGTTTCCCTGTATTCCACAGTGCCCAGGAATCCACTGCAGGGTGACTTGTTCATATATAGTTGTAAGGCGTTCCAACTCAGAGGCAAGCAATATCAGCCCCGCTTTCCATTTGGACTTCAGGTTTAAAAGAACTACTGCTGCATCGGTCAGAAAAACAATTTTTGATTTATGGCTCCTTTTGAGGTCTATTAGAATTCTCGTGGCCTCCAGTAACGAATCTTGCTCGGCTCTGAAGTTTGTAGAGCTGAATCGCCTTCTCAAGCACATGACTATTTGGAAATTCCATGTGAATGCCTCCACCTCCATTTCTAATAGCATTTTCGGCTATACCATCCGTATATATTCCGGTCCACAAGTTTTTTGGGTAGATTGAGTTCACATATTCGAGTGCTCGAGCTCTAATTTCCAATTGATCCTGGTCGCTTTTCTTGGATATTATTAATGTTGATAAAAAAAAGTCTCATGTACCAAATTTGAGATTTTTCTCATTATATTTTAATATAATTTTTCATTAAAGTTTATTATGGTCTTTGAGAAAAGTAACACTTCCGACAAGGTAATTTTAACCCAAATCTATTATATTATTAGCATTTAATATAATTTTTGATGAAAGTTTGTTATGACCTGCAAATATAAAGTAGCTCTTCAGGTTTGCCAATTTTAACCAAAATATAGTATTTTATTTATATTAATATATAAACCATTTGTACCAAATTTGAAAAAAATTTGCATTATATATTATAAAAATGGGGAGGAAAACCAGTATTTTACATTCAATTTTAACACTTAAAACAAGTAATACTTAAAACATGACTTCTTTGTCGCCTATTAAACTATAAATCGGTGGCTCAAAAAGTGATCTTGAATTTGGTTACTAGTTTCCGAAGATCGCAGTATCTCAAAAAAAAAACACTTGGCGTCACGACATCCATCTATTGACACACACACACAAATAGGGAGGAAAACCAGATTTTACACTTAATTTTAACACTTAAAACAAGTAATAAAAATGTTTAATTGGATTGGAAACCAAATTGCGATTGTAACCTTTATTACCGAAACATATGATTTATGTATTTAATTTAAATTTAATTTTTGATGTAAGCTTATTATGATCTTCAAGTAAAGTACCGTTTTCGGCTCACCAATTTTTAAATTAAATATTGGTATCAAATAAATGTTTTCAATACAATGCTCGATAGGACAATAGTCAACCTACACTTGTAAACATTGAAATGAATAATGATTTGTTTAATGTTAAAATGAATTTAGTCTGATTCATATTGTTACTAAAAGAGGAGTTAAGAGTTTTAAATAAAATTAAAATTAATTTTTCAATTTAAGTTAATTTTTTAAAATGAGTTTAAAAGGCGGAAAGAAATTCTCCTTGCTGAGCGAGAAATCATTATTAAATTTCACTACGGAGGACTTTCTGTGCCAGAAATAGGAAAAAAACTTAAAAGAAGCCCTGCTAATGTTCAGACGGTAATAAAAAAATTTAATTTAACTAAAAGTTTAACAAGTAAACAAAGAAGCCATGAAACCGGCCTAAAAACTTTTAGATCGCAATAAAAGGAATTTATTATTACAAATTAAGTGTGATCCTAAAAAACTGCCAAAGATATGGCTTGACATATTGCTTCTGCACGGGGAATTAATGCGCATCCGATTACAGTGAGAATAATGTTGCGGCAGCTTGAGTACTTCTACCGAGTGGCAAGGAGAAAGGCATTAATCTCATCTAAAAGCAAAATAAAAAAACGATTAGAATTCGCAAACTGGCATAAATGTAAAGATTTAAATTATTGGGACACAGAGCTTTTTCTAGATGAATAAAAAATTTAACTAGTTTGGAAATTGTGGACAAAAAATGACTCCCTTGTACATAAATTACATAAATTAGTGGCTGTGAAAGTGATTCTGAATTTGGTTACTTGTTTCCGAAGATCGCAGTATCTCAAAAATGACACTCGGCGTCTCATTCCGTTATTATATGTCGTTTTCTTTCAGTAGGTAACAATTTTCCAAGAGATGTCTTCGTGTTTCGTGACAACTTAATAGATAAAGCATTGCAAATCGGCGGTTTCGACATTTTAAGCAGAAAATAACCCACTTAACTTATGTGTTATTCTCCTAATGCAGACTTGTTCATCTCACAAATGAGGAGAAAAACAGCATTTTACACTAAATTTTAACAATTAAAACATGTAATAAAAATGTTTAATTGGATTAGAAACAAAATCGGGTTTGTACCCTTTGTTACCGAACAATATGATTTCTGTATTTAACTTTAATATAATTTTGATGTAAGTTTATATTTGAGATGTTTTATATTATATTTTAACATAATTTTTGTTGAAAATCTAATATGACCTTCAAGTAAAGTAACTTTTTCGCCTCACCAATTTTAACCAAAATATAGTAAATACATTCACATCAATATAAAAGTCCTATTTACCAAATTTGAGATGTTTTACATTATATTTTAATATAATTTTTGATGAAAATCTATTATGATCTTCAAGTAAATTACCACTTTTGGTTTGTCAATTTTAATCAAAATCCAGGTTGTTATTTAAACCAATCAATAAGTCCTATAAACTGAATTTAAAAATGTTTGCTTTATATTTTAATATTATTTTTTATTAAAATTTATTGTGACCTTTAAGTAAAGTACCACTTCCAGTGATCATAAAATAACCAAAAAAGGAGGTTCACAACTAGATGTTACATAAATCCTAAATAAAAAATTTTAACTTTATATAGCTAACATTTTTTGAGTTATGCGAAATACGAACGAACGTACGAATAGACGCCAAGACGAAACTAGTCAAAATGGATTCAGGGATGGTCAAAATGGATATCGCCTCACCAATTTTAACCAAAATCTAGTAAATACATTCATATAGACATAAAAGTCCTAATTACTTCTTCTTCTCTCAATATTTCCTGTGTGCTGCTAAGCGTGGAGTAGCCGCCTCTGACCACCTCGTCCAACGGTCCCATTCCTGTGTAAGCCTTCTCATCTCCTCTCTCTGTGCCAATTCTCTCAATCAAGTCTGCATACATGAGATTGCCTTCCTCCCGGTCTTGCCTCTAGAAGACCTTACGGTCATCTCCCATTCTATTAACATGCCCGAACCACTTCAGCTGTCTTTCTTCAATCGTCTCTAGGACGGATGTAACTCCTAGTTCATCTCGCACCCTCTCATTCCTTATTCGGTCTCGCCTGATTTTTCCTAATATTTTCCGTAGTAATCTCATTTCCGCAGATACAATCCTGCTAGCATGGCGGTCCAAGAGTGTCCGATCCGTATTATAGAACAGGGAGAAAAACTGATTCAAATAGCAGAATCTTCGTTTTCCTGCTCAACTCCTGCTTTCCAATGAGTGTCATGGATATTTCGTAGAGTATTCCATTGGCCTTTTGGACTCTATTCATGACCTCCTAGTCTATTCTTCCATCCTTGCAGATCATTGTTCCCAGGTAACAGCAGTTATCGGTTTGCTCAAGGGTCTCTCCAATGCGCAAATCTATCCAAGTGATTCTAATATCCTCGTTCCTTCGACCAACACACATAACCTTGCTTTTGGAGGCATTGATCTGCATGTTTCTTAGTTGCAGTTCTTCTTGCTACTCATCCAGAGACCTGGAGAGATTCAGCAGTATACGCCACCAATACATCAACTGAGTACATCAATGCCTGTGCCAACACTGAGATCATATTCCTGTATCCCACTATTGCTCTGGATTTTACAAAATTTCCAAATGGCATTCATAAAAATTATGAACAGTAGGGGGCTAAGGCCATCACCCTTTTTAACTCCCCTAAAGAAATGGAACGACCTGGACACAGTGCCTTATTACTCCCTTCGGATCTTAGTAAACTGACTTAATTGCACTTATAATTTTGTGGGATTCTCCGATCTTCAATGCATCCCATACTTCCTGTCTAGGAACATGGTCGAAAGCCGCCCGTAAATCTAAGAAAGCTAGGTGTACTGCTTTACCTCCATCCCATGCCTTCTCTACACTCATTCTCAGGGAGAAGATATGTTTTGGCCTGTTTTTATGTTTTTACCCTGTTTTGGCCTACCGGGCCTAAAGCCTGCCTGTTCCTCTTCCAGATCCTCTTCCACCAATTCCCTTAATCTTTGTTCCAGGATCCCAGTCTATACTTTGTATCCCACCGATGACAGACATTTGGAACGGTAATTATCGCATACAGATAATAATCGCATACAGTGGCTTCCCTTCTTATGGATTGGAATAATGATGTTATTTTCCCATTCTATTGGTATCCTTTTGAGATCCCAAACCCTTTGGAATAATGTTTGGAGACCCTTGACTAGCTCATTTCCCCCATATGTTATAAATTCGGGTGCAATTTCATCTGACCCAGCCGCTTTTCCCATCTTTACTTTAGCAATAGCTGCTTCAACTTCCTCCTCTTCTATGGTGTCATCCAGTGACTTCTGGTTCATTTATTCTACCTCTTCCACGGAAATCTCGAAAATTCCGCCCCCTTTCTTCCATTCTGAATTTTTCTTGAAAGTATTTCCTCCAAACCTACAGTATGTTCTTGTCTTCTGTCAACAGTATGCCATGCTCATCTTTTACACTTCTCGCAGGCTTTGCTTTTTTGTTCCTTACTGCTCCTGTGATGTACCAGAATTTCCTTATATTCTCTTTATAGTTTTTGTCCAGTTCTTGCACGAATTCCTTCCAAGTTTTCTCTTAACTATTCTCTTAAACTCGTTCGTTTTCTCTATTCATAATGCCCAGTCTCCTGACGACTTGCTTCTACAGTACTGTTTCCAGGCCTATTTACCAAATTTGAAATGTTTTACATTATATTTTATTATAATTTTTTATGTAAGTCTAACATGACCTTCAAGTAAAATTCTACTTCCGGTCTGTAAATATTAACCAAAATTTAATATTATTTATTCTAATATGTAAGCTTATATAACTAATTTGAGAAGTTATTCATTATATTTTAATATAATTTTTGATGAAAATCAATAATGACCTACAAGTAAAGTACCACTTCCGGTAATCATATAGTGACCAAAAAAGGAGTTACACAACTAGATTTTTTAGCAATCCTAATTACAAAATTTTAATTATCTACGGCTAACCGTTTTTGAATTATACGAGATACGTACGTACGAACATACGTATAGACATCACGACGAAACTAGTCAAGATGGATTCAGGGATGGTCAAAACGGGTATTTACGTTGAAATCAGAAAACAAAGTACAATAGCTCCTTTCTTCGTACAAGGAAGTATAAATGAAAGCTTAAAAAAGAAAGATATCATACCAATGCTGAAGCATGTCGGCAGCAGGTGTGGCAAATTTAATTTTCATAGACAAAACTATGGATAGCTTTGTCTATTTGGACATCCTAAGAAGTAATTTAAAACCCTCTGTACAAAAGTCAGGTTTCAAGAACGACTGGATTTGTCAACAGGACAATGATCCCAAGCACACAGCTCAAACAGTGAAGGAATGGTTAATATATAATGCACCCCGAAAGTTACACATCCCTCCGCAGTCACCCGATTTAAATTCTATCGAGCATTTATCTAGTGAAATTAAGCGGGTATAAAATTCAGAATAAAAATGACTTGAAAAATGCAATTGTGACGGAATGGAATAAAGTAGCTCCAGATACCATAAAAAATCTAGTCCACTTTATGCCTCGAAGGCTTATTGCTGTAATTATTGCTGGAGGAGGAGCAACAAAGTACTGAATTTTTCATGTTTTGTTATTTTGATGGTTTTTTCTATTGTATATTGACTTTTGTTCCTCGTTATCTTTTTATTTTTCTAATACAGATAATTTAGTACGACTAAATTACAAACTTTGCTTGACAGAAATGTATGCTTATTGTTAAATATGATTAAAATAAATGTTTGCATTCAATTATATTTTTTTTTTTTTACATTTTACTACGTTCTTTTATTGCATATTACATTTATTTTCAGATTTATGTAGACTTTTGTTTCTAACTGTATATATGTACTCAAATCTAGCAATAGCGAAAGATTGCTGGGTGAGTTGGTTCAAGAATATAAGTATGGAATATTAACAGATTCGTAGCGCATATTCTCCTAATAAACTCTGTAAAATAAATCTATAAAACATCAAATAGAAAATTAAATAATATTTTTGTGAGCATAATTCATCTTATATAGGTAAGTACATATTTTAGGAAAAGATTTGACACTTTGCAGGAAATTCTTTTTAAAATATCGTTCCATGAAATAATGTTTAAATATTAAAAGTTAATTAGTAATACTCCATCAAATATCATTTTTCGTTGCAAACTTATAAATCGGAATTTAAAAAGAGATCACGATCAAGAGAAGTATTCCCAATTTGTCTCTACTCTCTATTTTTCGATCAACTATCGTCAAGAGAAATTTAATGGTACATTTCTAAGGAATGGAATCAGGCGTGTAAGCTGTTTTTTTTTTTTTCGGGGAGGCGAAATTATATTTTTTTCGGAAGAGGGATTTAATGAGAAGGCAAGTAATCATTAAGTATCTATAATTGCCAAATAGGGGGTAAGTAATAAGAATAAGAATGAAAATTTAACCAAAAAATATTACTCAAAATACAAAACTTATAGGAAAACCATATTTTGTGAAAAATTTCAGGGAGAATATATGTTGGAGGAAAGTTTCCCACTGAATGGGATGACAGTTTATTTGGGATGCTACTTCTTTTATTTTTGTTAATTTTTCATTACTTTTATTACTTCATTACTTCAGTATATAATAAAATTGGATGGGTTTGCAAAGTCCAGTGAAGGATGATTTCTAGTTCTACCATTGATCCAGATCGTTGTAGATGTATAAATATAATGTCAAACAATTTTATAGATGTACGTTAGCCTATACTCACTACTAATGAATGATTATACAATCATTTTATTTCAACTTTGAGAATTGAAGAAGTTTATTGCCAAACGGTATATAATTCAGCAGGTAAAAGTCCCTTTTTAGTGGATGGCTCAGAGGAGTATTAAAGTTGAAACTCATTCAGAGATTAGCTTGGAAATAGGAGAGACCTGGAAGAGGCAGTATTGAAAAAGTTATTTCTGGCAGTAAAATAGACCACCTGGATGAAACACTACCACTTCAGCTTTCCGCTGAAACTGTCCATGATCCATGAATGGGGTTATAAGATATAAAAATTGTTTCCATAGTCGGGGTTTTAATTTTTTATTAAATTAAATATATTTCAAAAGTCGTGTTCATCATAATGAATATTATAATAAACTGTCCATTTGAGAAAGTGTTTATTTTTTTTTTTTTGGAGAATACACAGATATTACTATTTAAATAAAATATGTTATACATACCAATACGCATCCTACATGACCGATTACGATTATATTTTTTGAAATTTTAAAATGTGCTGTAGAATTCTTATAATAAAAAACATGATTTTTTTCGTTTGTCTTGGAAAAAAAAATATACAGACCTCTGCCTATCTAGGGATATTGCTTTCCAGTTTGCTGCATGCAGTTCTATCGCGTCTTTGTTTATTCTATGTATCTATCTGGTTTTTAGTCTCCAACGTTGTCTTGTGACATTCATTTTTTGTGAAGAGACGTTCTGATGGATTGCTTCGAACTAAAGTACATGTCCCTCTCTCCTCTCCCTTCCCCCATCTTAACCTCTCTTTGCCTTCATTTCATGAGATATTGACTGATCAGTTTCTGCAAGCAATTCTTTATTAGTCTTTCTTCTCCATGAGTATAGATTCTGACTTCATATCGCACCGGTTATCGTGCGGAGGTCTTTCTTATCAGAGTCCCATTGAGTCTCTTAATAACCTCTCCATTGCTTCTAAGGACTGCTATGTCATTCGCGTGCGGATTTTACTTTTCATTCCAACGTGCAACCCACCATTTTAGTGTGATGTTTGGCTCCCCGATAATTATATTGAGCCTAAATGTTTGGTTTTCGATCTATCTTCCACAATAATGTCAACTATGACTAATGTGATGTCATATTTTTTAACCTGGTCCACTATTGTTTCTAACAGATCATAGAAATCGTCCGTCACCTCATCATCTTTATTTTTGTTTTGTGTATGTACTTTATAATCGTGGTATTTAACCGATAATTAGCGATCTCTAATTCCTTTATCTAATAACCTCTAATACCTTAACCTTTCGTTAGTCGGTGTGAAGTTTATAATAAATTCCCTTGCAGCTGAACTAACTATAAATTCCGTGCCAGCAGTTCCGTTTTTGACATTTCTTCCAGTCAAGAAATGTGGCCATTCACAACGTTCTAGCCATCCTCACCTCAGGTATGGCCGGAGTACTGGGGTAGCGTTGTCTTCTTCATTAATTATTTCTAAAAGTCAAACTCGGCCTCTTACTACATTTAATGGAATAACAAATATAAAACTATTCATATTCGTAGTATCCTTTAAAGATTTGGTAAAACATATTTTTCTATTTTTTTTTTCTACGTAAATGATCATCGATTTCTTTTTTTTTCTATCAAAACTACTGAACTAAATTAGAAGAGCATTAGGATGATCATTGTTTAATGAATATGAAATATAAATACCAGTAAAAGAAAATACAGTGCACTGGATTGAGTCAAATCCTCAATTGTAATAGAATGTTCTTTGATTACAATGCGAAGCGTAGTCACTTAATATATCCTTTAATAATTATTTAATTTAATCATTTATTTCAATTATCTTATTGTTAAAATAGCATGTGTAAATATAAAAATATTTTAATTTTCATAATCCGCTTGATAAGTTTTTTTTTTTTTTATTTAGCCTCAGCGATCTCTGTACCAGTGATTCGGGTCATATCGATGTAACCTTGGATTGGATAGAGCTTGATCTATATAGAATCTTTATTGGAACGCACTAGAGCAAGCAGCTGATCTCAGATAGTGGAATATTGTGTTTTAATACGAAGTCTTCCAGAAGTGGCATATATTGCTTTGCTTTCCGTTTATCTGTTAACCACATCTCACAACCATGCAGGAGTAATTAGAATAAATATTAAAAATGAAATTGATTAAATATAACCCAAGATAAAATAATTTTTATCAGTATAGCAAAGATCTTTCCTACCTTTCAATTTGATAAAGTTCTCATACATATTCTAAACCTTAGACCATTCTAGGAAGGGCGAGTGGGAATTTTATTAAATTTTTATTATTCATACAACAATGAAGAACTGCCAAACAACGTCAGTTAAAAATCACTATAACCACAATTAATAATAATAAAATATTTAGCAAGAAAGTCCGGGAAGTAAATTTACAAAATATTTTTCGAATGTAGTTGTTAAATTAATAAGATGTTTTTTAAAGTCTACTTATAAGTTTATAATCAGTCTCTGTCTCATTTCCTTTAAATATTGTAAAGGCCTACACCATAAGGAGGAACCTTTTGATGAGCATGCGACTAAAATTAGTCATTTGCTATTGAAATAAAAATCAACTTACGATTCAGCGCACGTGATTGAAAGAATGTAGAACGAATACAAATAATTTTTAATAATTAAAGCTGGTATATTTGACGAGGTAGCCTAGCTGTCTGAACTTATGCATAGAGAGAAAACATTTCATACCTTCATCGAAATATCACGGAGTAGGTCTAGCCCATAGATACTCCTTTAAGTTGTTGGCCTGTAAACTGAAGAATTTAACGATAAAAAAATGTTATGGAGTTTAGTTATCAGAACATCTTTCTCTAATATCTATTTGCATTACAAATGGTGTATAATTAAATCCTCAACTATTCTTTTAAAAAAATTTCGCTTAGAAACTAATCAATAGTTTCAATAGTACCCTTGAACTTTGGGACTCTGTTTTCCAATGAAATAAATGTGCTATATTTGGATTTTATAATTACGTTCGATATCTAAATATGAACTATTTAATTTTTCAGTATTCATTGTATGCTGGTCTCCGTACATAGTGTTTGACCTGCTTCAAGTGTATGGTTACGTCCCACAGACCCAGACAAACATTGCTGTCGCAACCTTCATCCAGAGCCTTGCACCCCTCAACTCAGCAGCGAATCCCCTTATCTACTGTCTCTTCTCGACGAGGTTATGCAGAACTCTTAGGCAAGTAACAACCTCATAAAAATAGGTAAAGTTAGAGAAACAAATATTTTCAGTTGAATTACTAAGTTGCAGTGTTAAGGTGACATATTTTTTATATTTTGTACATAATTTATATTTATATATATATATATATATATATATATATATATATATATATATATATATATATATATAACTATTTTTGTAATAAAAAGATAATTTTGTAGTGTTTGGGTAAAGGGATACTAGTCATTTTTTTTTTGACAATGGGTTTAAGTCCTATTTTGTTTATTTAAAATGAACTTTACCTTCGAGAAAAAGAACATCGGTCATTGAACAGTGTCCATAATGCATGTGAATACAGTTCTTTCTTCATGAAGGTAAAATCCATTATTATTTCTCGGCACTACAAACCGATTGCAGGACTCCTAGGATATTGTAAGCATTTCCCGCCATACCACCAGACCACCTCAGCTTTGGTCTCTCTCTCTCTCTCTCCTCATTTCATGGATTAGCTTTGTCAACAGTATTTTTGGAATTTCTCCTCCTATGATCCAAGCGATATGCCCTGACATCAGCCTCCCCAACTCTGTATTGTATAACTTCTGGTTTGAACGTCCTTACATTCTTATCCAGCTTTTACACTACAAAAAATACGGCGTAGAAAGTTTCTTTCAAAAATAAGGAGCTCTTTTTTGCTAGCCTTAGATGATGTCCAACACTCTGATACATAAAAAAGTACGGAGCGCATCAAGGTTTTATAGACATGGGACTTGATCTGTCTTAAAAGTATCCGCTTGCTCAGCCCTGCGTAGCATTGGTCGGCTGTGGTGATCCGCCTTCTAATCTCAATATCGGTCTTATTATTCTGATTGACCACAGATTCCAAGTAAACTCCGAAAACCTTTTCAAAGTTATATGGCCCAATAGTTACTGTCTCATATGGGTTAGGGATCTCTTCTGTTATCATGAACTTAATTTTGAAATATTCAGACCAGCGCATCCCCGGATTTCCGCATTGCGGAAGTCTTTTTTTTGCACGGAATTTATCTGATCTCACCATTTATCATGATCCTGCATCTCACACCCTTTCTAGTAAGCTATATCAAGCGTAAACGTTTCTAAGGAAATTCTCTGAGGGCACTGTAAAGCTCTTCACGTATTATGCTGTCGTACGCTGCTTTGAAATCTATGAAAAGATGGTGAGTTTTGGTTTTAAATTTGTCAAAGCCCATTATTAACAAACATAGTATGGCTTAAAACATTGTCAAAAAAAAATAAATAAATAATTGTGTTCCCCGTTCCCAAACAACACAGAATTGATGTCTTTATTTATTTTTTTATATCCTCTTACCCTGGCTACGCATTAAATTTCAATTATTTCTATTTTACATACAGCGTAACAATAAAAATTATTGATAATGGATAATCCCAAAATGGTCTAAAGATGGATCGGGATAGAAAAAAATACATGAATCCCTACCTCTTTGTGGGGAAATACTATCCTCAACAATGGCCTAGGATGTTTGTCATCTGACCAGGCACTGTCGGACTGCTAAGCCCCTACCACTCTTCTTATCTCACCAATGGATTCAGAAAATATGACGTTTCGTTGAGTACTCTGTCACACCCCTCTCCTTTATAAAGAGAAAATGCTGATTTAATTTCACTTAGTTACTAACCATAAGAAGCAAATGTATTTAGTAAAATGCCATTTTTTCAGAATTCTTAGTAATTTTAATCATAACCTCGAAAAGATCGTCATTAAGTTTAGTTAGTTGAAAATAATGTTACATTTTATTTCATTTAATTTTTAAGAGCGAATCAATGTTTCGAATTCGAAGAGCATCTAGTTGGTGGAGCAACAGGACCATTTCCTTCCATAACTGGTTTAACTTTTCTATTTCATTCTCCATCCTTTTGACTGAATCCTTTGAGGTTTACAAATCTCATTTCTTTAATGGCAAAGTTTCAAGGTTGAATAAGCTTGACAGTGCAGTATGGTAACGTGTTGTAATATACAAAGAATATGTCCATTTTTTTTCTTTTCATATATTTAATTACTTTAAAATTCAGCTTCTGTTTATTATTTCCTCTTTACTTCTTTTTAGACTCTTAGATAAGACTATCCTACCCTAGCGGGGTCTAAATATCGAACAAAAGTTTTTAAATATATGTACAAATATGCAGAAAGTAGAAAGAATTAGGATTTATCATAATTTTTATTGCTAGAAAACTATAGAAAAGGACTGTACTAGGGACCGAAACAAACTGTTAATTTATATATTTTTTAAAAATAAATTTATCTTTTATTTTATATTTTCATTATAAGATCAAACTTTTTTATTTTACAACTTTTCATAAATTTTATAAAAATAAATGAAACTCTTTAACATATTGGATCATTATTTTTTATTTAGCACTTAGTTTAATTTTATTAATAATATTTTCAGTAGAATATCACTTTCTGAATTGTACCAGTAACCTTCCGTAATATTTCTGATTATATATTTAATATAAACATTGGATGTAAGAAACTGATATAACCATAACTAACAAATAAAATAAACAAATTCCTCCAATAACACAAGCATTGAATTACCCTCAATCAAAGCAAATTATTTTTTTTTCGCATTTCAGTATAAATATATTAACATTATTTCCTTGAAACTTATTTAATGCATCCCAATAAAATTTAAAAAACTACAACTTTCACTTAAAAGCTTTCTAGAAAACTTGTATAGAAAAAACTTTTTAATAAAAGTTTTGGTATAACTGAAAATGAAACTTATTGCGAAAGATGAATAACTGTGGCCATCCCTGAATTGCACATTTTTACTTCCTTGTACGCAGTAAAGGAAGTATTGTAATCGCAAAAATTGTCGGTTTTCAATACCTCCATATATCGCATAACTCAAAGAAAGTTAAAATTTTGTACCACGGAATGTTCCGAAAACTTGTTGCATCTAGTTGTGTGCCTCCCTTTTTGGTCACAGCATGATCACCGGAAGTGGTCCTTAACTTGAAGGTCATAATGGATTCTCATCAATAATAATATTAAAATATTATATAAAAACTTTTCAAATTTAGTATAAAAGACTTATATAGTAATATAATTACCACTCTAGGTTTTGGTAATTATTAGCTAGCCGGAAGCATGAAGAAAATCACTCCTTTAAGGTCATAATAAACTTTCATTATTACTTTTATTATTTCATTGGTACTTTACATGAAACTGTTTGTTTTTGTTTGTATTACCTCCCGTCTTCGTAGAAGGGAGGAATCTTACTAATTACAAATCTTACTAAAACTCACAAATCGAGATTTTCATGTATAGCAACGTTTCGAAGTCCGTATTAACCGTTTTTAATATTTTTATATTGGTGTGTGTATATACGTTGAGATAGACGTCGCTGCGCCCAGTGTCGTTTCGGAAACTAGTAACCAAGTTTAGTGTCACTTTTTGAGCCACCGATTTTTAGTTTATTAGGCGTATAAGGAAGTTATGCGGTGTCGACATCAGATATTTTATTAAAGCTGTTAGAAGAAATATTATGAATATAAAATTAGAAAATATTAACAACCTAGCTTATCCAGTACAAAATTGTATAACAAAAAAATAATTAAATGTTCACATAGCATAGAAACAAACCACTTTTAAAGATTGTGTCACGAAATCACTGTCAATAGGAGGACTTGCTTTTTTCTCGTCTATAACTCTATTGAATGCTAGAGTACATTCCGGAAAGTTTTCCGGGAATTAAAATTAGCGCTGAACGTGGACACTGGCTTTTGTCAGAACTCGGCAATTCCGCGGCCAGACCTAAATTGTCAATTGGCACGTCCATCAGCCCGCTCTCATTCGGTTGTGGGCTAGCTTTACGTTCACTCATGTGAGAAAATGTCTAGGAGCGTAACCTTCCAATTATGAAGATAATCGAACTAGTGATTTACCACTTTATTTTAGTATATTTCCATATTATTTTGTAATATTCTGTACGCTTGAAAGCTAAATTTTACCATGTAGAGATCAAAGCTCATGCATACATTGAGATTAACATAATAAATTAGGTGTTCATAGTTAGCAATTATGGGTATCTATTTTTAGCAACTAGATCTATACGAATTTCAAGAGGAAATGAAGGAAGGTAATGCATGAAAAAATAAAAAAATAATTTTTTATTTTATTAGAATTATTGTGTATAATCTTATAGACAGGCATCTTTCCACCCACCTCATTCATTCTCCGTACCGAACTCCTCCCTACCCACATAGCTAAAGTAAACGAATTCTTCTCATCACCGATTCCTCTCTCCCTACCTCCTAAAGCTGTCAACCCTTTGAGGTCTAATTCCTTATAAATCGGGATTTATTGATGCATCTTGCAGAATTTTTTCATTAATTTTGATTAATCTTGGTCTTCAGTTTTTTTATTTTTTTATCGGGGATTAGCTAATGAGTTAATAATGATTATACATATGCAAAAATGTTTTAAACATTAAAATCCTCACTCCCTCACCATGCCCCATTGCTTGAATTTTTAATATAGACTCTGTTTAGCTGGTTAGCTTTACCGGTTCCCTCCGAACCAAATTGTAATCGATGCTGAGAGAAACCTCCATTAACATGCTGTGACTGTGAGATGCTAATTTAAAAAATATGATGTGGTTTTGGTGATCCTCACTCTCTCACCTCCTAATAGAATAGAGAAAGCAAGTTAAATATTGATGAATTTTAATTGTAGTTCATCAGATTTTATGAGGTTTGGCGTGGTGTAAATATGGAGGCTCAAAATTTAAGACCTTACAATGAAAAAGCACAAAAACTTCAATCCCTCACACATTAATCGATTACTTTTTATTTATTATAAAAATTGTATTTCATTGGATATGTCTAATTCAGTTGTTTTATTAGTAGACTAAAAATAATTTATTTCTTTGTGATAATTTAACTGAAAATTATTGAAACTAAAGATATTTCAGTATATTTTATTGTTATCATTTCCTCGTAATATTACCTCATCCTCACTCCCACACTATACTAAACTCAACCCTCAGACACCCCCTCATCTTTGATAATTGGAATAATTTGATTCATTTTCCATTTTAGAAAAAATTACGATGGGATATTTTGACAACAGTATCTGAGAAGAAAATAAAATCAATAAAAATTAAAAAAAAATACAGTGTCATCCGAAGTAATAAGAAAATTATTTGAAAACATCTATCGCCTTAATACAAATTTCTCTTGAGTGTGGCAGATAATTGTAAACGTTATATAGAATAGACCAAGGAACCAATGTTTTTCGGTGTTTTGTTTATATCATGAAAACGGTTGGTGCTACCTTAAAACATTTCAGATATTATAGAGCATAAAATTTCCTACAATAATTTTCCCATTAAATGTTTTCATA